>CM070506.1:40078355-40276402 GCA_036346375.1 Guadua angustifolia | reverse complement strand
ATGGAGCGTGGGCGGGCGATCTTAAGGCCTGTTTGGTAGAGCTTCAGATCATAACTTCATCTGAGATCTGAAACTTATACGCTAAAATAAAGTGAATTAAGTTTATATTTTTGTCTAAAATATAAATAAAATGATCCATCTAAACACTCTTAATGTACTTACAGCTCCAGCTCTACGGATCTAGTAGAGCTAGAGCCCTACCAAACACACCCTTAGTTTTCTTAGTCGTGCCGGGACACAGGAAGTTGGGAACAGACGAACAGCGGTCGTCAGTACTCAGCACCAAGGGCGCCAACATCGTTGAGGGCTAGAAGGGAGAGCATCATCGTTGTTCATCAAGAAATAATGAATCATCCCCAAAGCTCAAGAGATCAATACAACACTGCATACAGAAACACCAGTATCAAGAACCCTAGTGTGCATCACTACTGGGTACCAATCCTCCCAGAGCTAAAAGACGTACGCGTCTAATAGTCATTGGGGGCAGTCCATAATTTCTGCACAGCAACTTATGGCTGCATCATCTTCTTGATACCGGCATTTCTGTCAGCAATCAGACGGTCAGCACAAGGTTCCCATGGCTACCAATTGCTTTTTCAGTCTAGCCGCCTAATCTATCTACTCGGGGCATTTGCGGTCATTGTAGTCTCTCAGAAATGCCAACCGGAATTGGTAGCGGAGACCGCTGATAATCTGCAAAGGATGGAATTCCATTGTTCATGACCTTCATCTGGTCAGTAGGTCGAACGAGACTATTTTGCTGCAGTAACTGAACAAGTGACAAAAATATGTCCATCCTTGTTACGTCTCTGCTTGCCTGAAAATAATATCACCGTCATACATTTCTAAACAACTAGTAAAGCTATAAACACGATACAAAAAAAGATGGTTTCATTATCTACCTCAACAATAAACCGTGCCCATATCTTACTATCACGGAGCTCCATCAGTCCTTTCAAGATTGTTAGACCAAATCCACGTATGTTGTCAGCTATCTCTAGAAAGAACCCACGTTCCTCGCAGAGCATCTGTAAATTAAGAGGGCGAAATGGTGACATGAATATTGTGAATGGTGGCAAGAGACAGTAGGTCGCACTTCTCAAAATTCAGTTTACCTCAATAAGCATCTGTCCAGGCGGTGCAATATCCTCGATGATTATTGGGCAAACCATAGTTCGCCCAGCTACCTCGTAGGCCCACGTGGCACCACCATCTTTGCCAGTGCCTGGCTTATCTTTCAAGACAAGGCCACCCTCTTTATCGATCATCTTAACAACAACGAGAAGTCAGCATGTGTAGAACTGCAGGAATTTTTTTCTAAGGAAACGCTTCAGCTATACAAGGTAATATCCATACATCCAAGAGACCATACCTTTGGTTCATCAGATTGCTTAATTTTCTCTGCATACTTGGTTACACTTTGTAGAAAGAGCATGTGCTTGATTGTTTGGTCCAGCAAAGTATCAATGCTACACTGTAATGTCAAATATGATAGGAAACTAAAGGGTTAGTTTCGATCAAGGGAAACGTGAAGAACTGAAAGAGAGCGTGTCATTGATTATTACCTTTGCACCATTGGGGACAATCTCACGTAATTCTTTGACACGATCTTGTATCTGTTGTCGGTCTTTTGGTCTAGGCCGGGTGCTCTCACCTGGTCGAGCTCTTTTCTTGGCAACCTTCCTTCCCTCGGGATTGTTCGGCTGACTGACATTGGAATTTCCTGTGTTAAAACTGCAATTGTCATCCACCGATATGTTTGCTAGTGACATTGAAGTTGCCTTTGAAGAACCATTTTGGGCATTTTCAGATGTATAGCAACTGGAAGGGAAGACCAATGGCGGTACTTGTGCAATATTTGCTGTCAGGCAGTCTTGAAAATCAAGGCTCGGCAACTGATAATCTGAAACACAACCAGCTAAAGCACCAGCTTCAGCCACACTTGAACTACATGCTGAAGCTGCATGCTCGTCACCAACAACATTATCATTGGCACCAAGGAACTGTTCGAGTGCAGATATGGAAGGCAAGCCCCTTGTTCCAATTGATAATGGACAGTTGTTTTCCAGTTCTGTAACAGACTCTGAGGCTGTGTCACCAAAATTTGGGAGGTTTCCTGCTAGTAGCACATTGTCGTTCCACCAATCTTGCACGAGAGTGTTAGCGCTCAGATCAAACATCACACTCTCTAGCAAATCACTATTTCCATTGCTTCCCTTCATGTTGTAGCCTGTTGTTCTATTTGGCAGTTCAAGGTCTGTACAATAAGTCTGGCTTGTAAATTGATTGGAATCATTTACCTGCAATAAGTCACTTTGAACGATAAAAGATTCTTCTTGTAAGAGAACACTTGGACCTTCTCCAGGATCAGGTACCAGAGATTGTTCATGCACGAATGCATGGGGTGATGTGAAGCAATTATCTTGGATTTCCAAAACACTAGGGGCACTACTCAATGATATAGACTTACACAGCAATTTCTCACTCTCAATTTGGAGGCAATCTTTGCCTTTTCCAGATACTGTAGTACAAGATGATGATAAGCCAATGCCATAATTCAGAGAGTTGCTGGAAGTGCAAAGGTATGGGGAATATTCTGCCATGTTCTGATCAGATGACACCTCTGTTCTCTGAAGATTGTTCAACCTTTTGTATGCTGAAATTACACTAGAAAAACTTGAGTCAGGCTCTTTGCTAGATTTGAATTGCAATGGAGGTCTCGCACCAATATTTTGATAGAGAAATTTGCTGAAGTTATCAAATCCTTTAAACTCATTTATGGACCTGGAGTTTACTGGCATGGCCACCGTGTAAGGATTAAGACTAGTATTGCCACTTTCGTAGGTGGTCAGATCATTTAAAGATCTCTGAGAGTTTCTTGAAAAACAAATTGAACTCTTTAGAGATTCTGTTCTCTCTGTATTCTCCTCAAGTTTCTTACTTTTCAATGGGGTGACCTTGTTATGCACAAGAATGCCATTCATAGATCTCATGGAACTGAGTATAGATTGCTCACTGCATGCAAGAGCATCTGTTTGGGTACACACTGTTGAAGGATCATTTGAAGTGCTTTTCATCTGACCAAACATATTCTTAACTTGATCAAAAAACACCAAGTCCTTAAAAACCTGGCGAAATGTGAAAATTAGAGTCAGCTTCCAATACTGTACTCAGTATGCCCTGTTAAACTATTAGACAAAGTAGCTAAGTAATCCGCCACAAAACTCAATTTCATCACTTGCGATATTATATTCAGCAGATGCTCAAGGATTTTTTTTTAGTTCTGTATGTTCTCCCTTGGGATACTATATTCACATAGTTCTTTAAGAAGTGAAATAAAAAATGAAATTGAGTTTGGACCTTGCAGTATCATGCTATCCATAGGTCCTTGACACAAGGCCATGTGACAATGTTATTTTCGGCAATTGACTTAAGGGCATAATTTTACCCTAAGAAAATCTTAAGGACACAAAGATTGTATTTTCGAATATTTTAGGAACTAACCTTTTGCATGGAACCAAATTGCACCACACCCTGCAACTGGAGAGGTACAATTGCAATAGTCTGAAGATAAAGTGCCACTTTCATTAACCAATTTGGCATCAACAAAGATAAAGAAAAACCTTAAGCTTGTCACATGAGTGAAATGTTCATGCTAATGAAGTTTTCTCAGGAAAGAATACAAGGGAACAAGAACACACTAACCTTTATCCCATTCAGGAACTGATGTTGCCACCAAGTATAGCCCTGAAAAAATTGTTCTGTTGTTAAAATCATGAAGGGAAAATTGCCTTCATACCACTTTAAAGAGGGGGTAGCACAAGCAGTAATTAAACAAATAAAGAAAGAGGAAACAAAATAAGTGAAATCTTATTGTGACAATTTAATGGATTATTCAGTTATATGTATTTGTGCAATCACCATATATCCCAGCATTCTTATTAAAAAAAAATATCCCCTGCCTCTGAAGCTAAAACCTTATGGTTTGTTCGATGTTCTTAATTTTATTTATTTATTGAGCCATAAGAAGAGAACAACACATTTATACCTGAAATAAGTCTTGGTTATCTTCATGGCTTATCTGATTCAATCCAAGGCAAGTATCATCAAAAATACATTGACACTTTCCGTTTATTATAGCTTCCCCTATGATGCTGAAATGGAGAAAGTAGGTGTCATTAATTACTAACTAGCGGAATTACCGGCGCAATTACGTGGCTAGACATCATGATACAATTGTTTTTGTTATACCACTCTAATAGATTTAATTAAAAATACAATTGTATTAATTATACAACTCTAATATCTACATATAATTAAATCTGCACCATTATAATATGGCTCCTCTCTTTGTCCTCAATTAATGAGATAATTTCTAGGATACTTCCTTTTTAGGATTTTTGTGGAATTTTCTTGCCCTCAAAATGAAGGAGGTGCCTTGAATCTCACCAGTTTTTTGTACTTATATAGATAGAAATATGAAGCATGTATAATTTATTGACTTCAAAACCAATGGTAACATATACACACAGTTCCTACAGAAAATGATGGTAAAATCAAACCAACTAAATAAGAGACGATCATGTTTATCTTTGGCATAAAAGTATCTTGCTCCCATAAAATAGTTTCAGTTCACTCCTTTTCTTTTAACAAATAGAATCTCATCACTCACCAGGACGAGTTAGAATTCCAGGTGACTGTTCAACTCGATGTTTCTCTCTGTTCAAACATTGTCAAAAAGGACACTAAATAGGAATCATGGCAGATTGCAAACAATCGATTATATTTTCTCTACGAAGCCAACAAATCCTATGGTTCAAGACTCCCATCAGGAAAGCACGTATATCCTATTAACACTGAAGGTAATATTGAACGCCAAGATAAACCGACCCAACATGACTAAGTTGATGTTGCCATACCCTTCCCCAACTATATGGACTTGATTAAGCATCTCCTCAGCCACTTTTCTAGCCTCATCTTCACAGTAGTACTCCCCCAATGTAAGCAACCTGGTATCAAACATGGCACCTGTCATGTCAGTATTCTCATACAGATAGGATCAAGTCCCTAGAAAGAAAATCTGCACACCTTCAATGGAAGAAACAAAACAAAACAAAACAAAGTAGGAATAAAAAGCAGAGGTTGGACAATGAGGGACTTGTGCATCGCATCCAAAAGTAAAAGAGACATCCAAAAAGAGGAGACACACCTTCCTGCCAATTTTGATGGAATCACAGTGTTTTGTTCAAAAAGATAGGAAAAGGAGGCAGCTTTTTACAGCCCATATCCTATAAGAAATATAGGGCGATAACTCAGTCATGTCTAGCTTCCCAAATCCAAGGAAATAGTTAGCAATAGACACTTAGCTTTCTTTTCCGTTCACTTTTCCTATGGAAATGACGTGAAAAAGTAGAGATTTTGACGCGAACTTCTGATAAAAGAATACAGTACACTAGCAACTAATTTTTTTCTTCCAAATTTTCCGTTGCGATCGAACACAAAGAGCTCCTTGTCCTTGCTCCATAGAAGAAATGAACAGGCCGGAACTTTAGACAACCGTGGCAGTAGTACCACCATCTGCTGTTCGTGTGATAGTATGTAAAAGTACCATTCACCAAACAAACAAAGAAGAACAGTACTATGAACTTCTGGTCTGAAGCCCATGGATTTCGAATCTTCGATTATTTTGCCTTGCTGTTTAATGTGCCTATAGTGTAATCCGCCGACCTCACTTTTCTTGGAGCAAAAAATTATAGAAAAATTGGCACAGCTAGCCCTGCGAAGTAGGCAACGGAAGAAGCAAGAAGAGGAAAGCATTCCAAATTTCCAACCAACCGGAGGCTAGCTTGCCAGCCGAACGACGCAACTACATGATACATCAACGTGCACCGCCAGTCCGCCACGGCGCCACCCATAAACGATTAATCAGTAAGCAGAAGCAGTAATCACACGACTCACCATGGGTCCTGCAGGTGGGAGCGCCAGACGGCCGCGTACGACCAGCCTCCGCCGCGGCAGAGCGCTCCTAGCGCCGCCTCCATCGATATCGCGAGGTTTAGGACGACCAACGACGAAGACGAGGAGCAGAAGTGGAGCAAAGGACTTTCAACTTTCAAGGGTAGGGGAGCGGAGTGGTAAATAAGGAGAGGGACGGGAGAGGGGTTTAGAGAGAGAAAGGAGAAACTGCTAGACGGCACTGGAATATTTTGCGAAATATTGACTGCTCTAGTCCTTAAAAAAATTATAGAATAGCTGTTGTGAAAAAATTTTATAGGAATGGCCCGTTTCGCATAAAAGGAGTGTGGAATTTGCCTAACCATCATACCACGGTAAATGCAATTGCAACGCGCTCCTGCCACGAAAAATCCAAATACCACACCTTTATCCCACGGAAATTGCATTTTCCACACATCCATTATGTAGAAATTGTATTTTTGCAGTCCCATTCCATGGCAATCAAATTTCTGCACCCCGTTCCGCGGCAAATAAAATTCTTGTGCTATAGTACCATAGGATTACTCTATGTGGTACTGTAGCACAGAGAAGCTATTTTTGTATTTTTTTTTAAAAATAAGCTATTTTTGGAAGAACAAAAAAGAGTAAGGGCTCAAATATGCTATTCATTCTGTTTTTGCTTGTCCCTTTTGTTGCCGAGACGATCTTTTTTTTACTTAAGCTGGTAAAAAAAGAACGATTTCTCTTCTTCCACACGTTGAGGTGCACTTAGGAAGACTCGATAGAAACCTTGACAAAATAAATATTGTTTTCCGCAAGCTTTTTATGAAATTCTCACAATTTTAAGCGGGCACTAAAGATTGACCTTAGGACTTGATACTACTTCATTTTATTCCACTACGATTAAAGCCCTGTAAATTCACCAAACTCAATGGTCTTTTAGTCTAGAGAGTTAATGATCTTTCGGTCTATAGAGAGGAAAAACATACTAACCAAACTCCACTATCACAAGTCACGAAGATGCTCAAATCTCTTACGTGTTCTCGAAAATAAAGTTAACGTCTAATTGAAATAGACAGTAGTACCAAAATCAAATGACTACGATACGATTGCCCCCATTGTTATATGATGATGTACAGAAGAAGAAAAGCAAAGGTACATCTATATGGATAGTTAAATCATCACCTCTCAAAATCTTCAACGAGCTTATGAATGAAACCAATGCGCATCATGATTCTAACTTAAGCAACAACCTTTTCCTGAAAAGAACAGGCCACAAATTCACATCTGTTCACCTCCTACCTTTTCTTCCCAAAAGACGGTCAACCATGTCTTTTACAGCTTTCTTATCAAGACCAGACGGTGTATCTTTTCTTCCTAGTATTTTATAGTTAACGTCTAATTATTTATTGGTTCCAATTTGTGAGTCACTAGGTCAGTATATGCTTGCCACGTCATACCGATCAATTTCGATAGCATGAGCACGGAAAAAGTCGGATTTATCTGTGTTTTTTGTATGCGAAACATTTTTTTCGGTGTTTTTGGGTGGCGTAAACCATTTTCCGGGTTTTTCGGTGATTTAAAACATTTTTCCGGGAAAAACGGAGGAATCTGTGTTTTTTTGTAACGAAAACATTTTTCCGCTTTTTAGGCGAAAATATTTTTCCGCTTTTTGGGTGGCGAAAACATTGTTTTCGGGTTTTTCGATGGCGAAAACATTTTTCCCGGGAAAAACGGGAGGAATCTGTGTTTTTTTTGTGACGAAAACATTTTTCCGTTTTTTTTGGGTGGCGGAAACATTTTTCCCGGCTTTTTTGCGGGCGAAACATTTTTCCCGAGAAAACGCGAGAAAGGACTCAACGTAAGAAGCGAGGACCGTTTGTTATTTTTTGGACCTGCTCGCTATCCCAAAAAATTAGAAAAGGGCTTGTTCGCGATTTGAAACTAACGGAGGTTTTTCCAGTAAAATACCGCGCTGTGGACCTAAACGCGAAAGGAAAAAATATTTTTCGACTCACGTAAAATTACACAGGACCTATTCGTAATTTCGCAGAACCGGAGGGTTTTTCAGAAAAGCGGTGGGTTAACACGTGGAGCCCCGGTTGGGCTCCATTTCTCTCGGCTATAATAGATGGACTAGGCAAGGTGGCGTGCTATTGCACGCCGTCGGTTGCAGAATGGCGTGAGCAAAAATCGACAAAAGGACGTAACACGATTTTCAACATATTTCTCACTCCGGAAACAAAGTAAACTCGAAGTTACGGGAAAAAATAGAGAGTAGCGCGACATCGCACGCCGTGTTGTGTGGGCGTGAGGAAAAAATCGGCAAACGACGCAAACGTGATTTTCCACATATTTCACAATCAAAAAAGCAATGAACCGAGCTACGGGGGAAAAATAAAGAGTTAGAGTCAGAGAAATATCTCTTCGATTTAATTATCTGGGAAATATCGGAGACCGAGGTGGGAAAACGCGGTGGGAAAACAGTCTAGAGGGAAAAGAGCGAAGAATTATTAGCGACGACAATTTTTTTTGAGTTGTACACATATTTCTAGTGACGAAAATATTTTTTCCGGCTAAAACGGAGAAAGGACCTGGCGTGATGACAACCTTCCTAGAGATGCACACATATTTCTGGTGGCGAAAACATTTTTTCCGCGAAAAACGGAGAAAGGACCTAGACGTAAGGAGCGAGGACCTATTTGTTACGTTTTTGGACCTATCCGCTATCTTGAAAAATTAGAAAAGGGCATATCCGCGATTTGAATTTAGTGGGGGTCTTTTTCGTAAAGTACCGCGCGAGGGACCCGAATGCGAAAAAAAACTAAAAATCTTCCTCTCACAAAAAATCGCGGAGGACCGATCCGTAATTTAGAGGGACTTATCCGTAATTTGGAGAAACACGGGCTTTTCGCGAAGAAAACAAAATCGACGCTGGATGCTCCCGGGCTCTCGCGATTCCAAAGTGCATTATAAGGCACTAGGTAGAAAAGCGCTACATTTACTTGTAGGTTGAATTCGATAGCATGCTCGGAAAAATAAACTTTTTATTTTCGCAAAACCACCAACCGGCCAAAAATAGTTCAGAGGAAAAAGGGAAAAAATATCAGAGATGACAACCTTTTTTTGTCGAGCCTAATACTCTACATGTTCACTGAGTAATAATACATGTTCGCAAAATCACCTATTGGTGAAAAATAGTCTAGAGGAAAAAGGGCGAAAAATCTTCGATGAAGCTGTTGTTTTTTGTGACCAAAACATGCTTTCCGGTTTTTGGGTGACGAAAACAATTTTTCCGAAGTTTTTTTGGTTATGCTTTGTTAAAAAAGGGTCGTTAGACGCTAGCGATTTAATCCACTCGTCGCTATAAATCTTCTGAGACGAATCTACTTTTTTAGAAAAGACCCGCCATATGACCCGTTGGCAAATCCATAAGTTGATATAAACCTTCGATGAATCCGTTTTTGTGACGAAAACTTGTTGTTTTTTTAGAGTCTTTGAAAACTTTTTTCGGTTTTTGTTGCGTTGTTAAAAAAATAGGTCGTTAGGACCCACCGGCTAATCCGCGGGACAAAACATTGTTTCCGCTTTTTGGTGCCAAAATATTTTTTTCGTTTTTTTGTTGCGTTTGTTAAAAAATGAGTCGTTAGGACCCACCGTGAATCCATCGGTCGCTATAAATCATGACGAACCTACATTTTTTAAAAACCCGCTACATTCTGACATTGCTGCAAATTCATAAGTTGCTTATGCCTTCGATGAATCTGTGTTTTTTTGGCGACGGAAACATTTCTTCCGGGTTTTTTGGGTGGCGAAAACATTTTTTTCCGGTTTTTTCTGGTGGCGAAAACATTTTTTCCGGAAAAAATGGAGAAAGGATCTGAACGTAAGAAGCAGGGACCTGGTTGTTATTTTTTTGGACCTGTTCGCTATCCTGAAAAATTAGAAAAGGGCTTGTTCGCGATTTGAAATTAACGGGAGGCTTTTGCGTAAATTATCGGGCCAGGGACCTAAACGCGAAGAAAAAAAACTATTCTCGTCTCACAAAAAATCGCGAAGGACCTATCCGTAATTTCGAAGAACCGGAGGGGGTTTTTCGCAAAAATCCAAGGCGCCAGGTGGACACCCTGGCTGCTCGCGCAGTCTCCCGCCTATACGGGAGTTGATATTATTATTATTATACGGTACCTGCTGCTTGGCGCCGTCAATGTCTCAAAAAAAAAAATGAACGAACGTTAGAAAGGCATATGTTCAAGGACATGGCAACGCCCCTTGTCCGAGCATGGAAGCAGCTGTCAGTTGCATTCTTGCTACTTCTGTTCTGTGTTCAACCGTGAAGTTAACATTGGAAAGACTTGCTAGTACGTTGCACCTGCTCACCTCTAGATATCAAATAAATAAAACGCTTTGTTCAAAAGAACAAAATTAAGCAGGATAAGAGTATATAAGTATGCCTACAGGGGCGGTACCAGGGGGTGCCGGGTA
Source organism: Guadua angustifolia (assembly GCA_036346375.1). NCBI lineage: Eukaryota > Viridiplantae > Streptophyta > Magnoliopsida > Poales > Poaceae > Guadua > Guadua angustifolia. The sequence goes on along the minus strand of CM070506.1, from coordinate 40,265,962 downwards.
CCCCCAAAATTTTAAAAATCAGTATAAAATCATCTTTTTAACATGTTAAATTTGTTTATTGAATTGGTTTTGATTTTGGTAATTTAGGATTTTTAAGACCTTAGAACTATTTATATTATGCTTTTAGCAAATTTCAAATATGTATGTTGGATTTACGATGTTACAAAATAATTGTAAAAAATTACAGAGTTGTATGTGTGAAGTGTGCATACCCAATAAAAAATTTCTAGTTCCGCCACTGTATGCCTGCATGGTTTGGCAAAATAGCAGGAAAGGAAACAACACATCTCTGCACAAGTCCAACGCCTGTACATCGACGTGCATGCAACTATGCAAGTGCTACCATCTTCCCCAAGTGTGTGTGGTCCAATTGAACAGAGCCTTGTTTCATTGGGGATTGGCCTAAACTGCGCGGAATCATCTAATTCACATACGTACACAAGGCAGCGATGGCGGCAGATGTATGGGCCGCACAAGACAGCAGTGGCGGCACAGACCCACTACTACTACCCCCAAACTACCCCATCATTCAGAGGTAGTGCAAAACCCCACACAACTTGTGGGAATCTTGACGAAGATGATCGCCATCAGCGCAAACCATAATGAATGCATGGAGATTCCCTAACATTCTGTTGGCCAAAGGCCTGCTGAGTTGTCCCTGGCTCGGCCACTGATCTGATAAAGAGTAGTATTAGTATACGTACATTACTTTTTGTGGCTTTACAGATGGCTTTCTGCTTGGTTTAGCTATGGTTAAGACTTAAGAGGAGAGGATCATCGTAATGTTCTTGCTAACCCAATCATATGTGGTCGCCTATGATTGGGAGCCTAACAAAGGAATATTTCTAGGGTTTCCTTCCACTTTTGCAGGGGATGTCTGCCACTTGATAACTGTTCCCCTTGATGTGTCATCGACGCTACATGCCCACCATCATCACACTTGGTATTATTCTCCAAAACTTGGGTTTCATGAGACGTAATTACTGATGGCTGCCAAGGAGCAATGTCACTACTGGAGGCTATAGCTGCTAATTCATCATTTTTGGCATTAAGCTGGCTAGCCCTATGATTTTGTCTCCCGACGAAGCTTTCAAACTTGGAAGTATCCAAGGCAAGCTTGGTCAGTGTCTCAATGACAGCCAAAAGCGTTGCTTCTGCTTGAGCTTTCATTGCGTTGCCGCCGAGAGATTTCCGGAGAGGGTTCAAAGGTTAAGCATACGTTGGATCAAAGCGTGCCAACCGATTTAATCGAAATTGGTAAGAAGATGAGAACCACCGGTAACACCGATAGCAAGATAAGTTTGGCAATAGTCGATCTCGAACGATACATCGATGTGAAGCAATATCTAACAACAACTCTCAGATAGGCGTAAACTGATGAAGATCAACACACAGATGCAAACAAATAACGATTACCGTTGAATTGCAAAGAATAGATTGGATTTGCTAGCTAAAACTATTGACTACTCTAAAATACACAAAAAGTAAAAATATATGATAAGATAAATTTGGATGGTCAAGAATAAATTCTCTCGAAAGCGCTCGGTCTTCTTTAACAGATAAATTTGGATGGTCAAGAATAAATTCTCTCGAAAGCGCTCGGTCTTCTTTAACAGATTGATTGGGGTACAGAGATAATAAGGCTGTGTTTGGTATAACTCTAGCTCTATTAGATTCGTGGATCTGGGTATTATTAGCTTCACCAGATCTGTGGAACTGGAGCTATGGATGTATCAAGAGTGTTTAGGTGGGTAATTTTATTTACATTTTAGACTAAAAATATAAAATTAATTCACTTTATTTTAGCATACAAGTTTCAAATCTGAAGTAAAACTAGTATATAGAGCTCTATCAAACAGGGCCTAAGTTTACGTAATTGCTACGCCCGGTGCGTCCGATTCAAGAATCAAGATCAAACACCTACTTTAATGCCCAGCACGTTCTCACTATGCTTATTCTCTACCGGTCATTTCTTATCTAGTTATCCACCCACAAGAGGCATTTCTTTCTCCATTGATCTTTTTTCGCCCACAGGTTCGATCGTTGCATACTGCCTCATCAACTCGACCATGTTTCATCTCTCGCTGCAGCCGGGCACGCCGGGGCGGTCTAGGCGCCATCCAGATCTCACGCTACCGCTTCCGCAGCGTGACCTCATATCCTTCGTCGTGCTGCTGCCGCTGGCGCCCCTGCCGTCATACACGTCCTCGTCCGGGTAATCGCACGATGCGCCCACCCTGCCTACCTCAGCCAGCTTTGCGCCGACTGCCCCATCGCTGCCGTGGAAGCTGGAGCGCGTCCGCCTCATTGGGAGTGGCGTGGGCAAAACGGTCGAGACGGTCGAGTCACGAATTTGCTATATGTGTTGCGTAAGGGTGAGGTTTTGTTCTGACTTAATATTTTAATAGTTGCATTTTACCTATTTTTGTTGTATCAGATTAGATCACTGAAATGGACTCTTTTAAGTTAGATCTGAGTCCGACTGTAAAAAGAAACATACTATGAAAAACTTTTGCTTTAAACCTTAAGTGGCTTCTCATTTGCTTTGAGCAAATGTCTGGTATGAGGATTAATTTTCATAAAAGCGAGCTGATTGCTATTGGTGGTGACAATATTGAAATTAATAAATTTGCGGAGTTTTTCTGTTGTAAAGTGGGTTCCTTCCCCATTAAATATCTTGGTATTCCCCTTCATTATGACAAGATTAAAAGGGAGGATTTCCAACCCCTTGTTGATAAAATGATGAAAAGAATTGCAGGTTGGAGAGGCAAACTTCTCTCTTATAGTGGTCGGTTAATGCTTATCAATTCCTGTTTAGCGAGTATTCCGATTTATCTGCTTTTCTTTTTTAAATTTCCCAAGTGGGCCTTGAATCTTATTAATTCTCAAATGGCTAATTGTCTTTGGGATGATTATGAAGGGCACAGTAAACTTCACCTTGCTAATTGGCATCTTGTCTGCATGAAAAAGAATTTTGGTGGGCTTGGCATTCCTAATCTTAGAGATTTGAATATGTGTCTTCTTGCTTCTTGGATTAAAAGATTCTGTACTAGTGGGAGAAAACTCTGGATTGATTTGGTCAGAAGTAAATATCAAACTGATAGGCCTAATGTCTTCCTTTCTGATAATAATCATGTTTCAGTCTTTTGGAAAGGGGTCACTTGGGCTATGCAGGTTACCAAATTTGGATATAAATGGTCTATTGGTAATGGTTCTAGAGTTAGGTTTTGGGAGGACATATGGTTGGGCAATTCTTGTCTGGCTGTTCAATTTTGGGACCTTTATATGCTTGTTAATGAAAAAAGCACAACGGTTGCTGAAACTTGGGACGGGTCTAATGTTAAATGTACATTTAGAAGATCTTTCGTTGGACGCTTATGTTGGTCGTGGTTTGAGCTGGTAGAAGCGGTTAATTCCATCTCGTCTTTCGAGGAGGAGGATGCTCGTTTGGCAATATGAAAGTAATGGTGTCTTTTCTGTTAAATCTCTTTATGGTATCCTCAACTTTAGAGGAGTGATTCCTCGCCTACACTCCTCGCAGCTTTGGAAATTGTGTGTTCCTCCCAAGATTCATTTCTTTCTTTGGCTTATCTCTCATAACAAGATAATGACGAAAGATAATTTGGCTAAAAGAGGGATGTTTAAAGGTGTTCATGCAGCTTTTGTGATGTCTCTAAATCATATTCATCTTTTCTTCGAATGTGTTGTGGCTAAGAGTATCTGAGACTTGATTGGTGATTTTTTTGGTTTGAATATTGGGCATAATTATGAATCTGTTGCTTGTTTTTGGATTAGTGATAAGAAAAATGCAGTTTTGAATACTATCTGTGCTTCTGCCGCTCTTTGGAGCATCTCGAATTTTAGGAATGACATGGTTTTCCGTGACCAGGGTTGGATAAATGTCAAAAAGTTTGGAGAAGAATCCTCATTGTCTTGAAGAATTGGAGTCCATTATACTGGGGGACATGGTGGTCGATGGAACAATTTTGCAGGAGTTTGGAGTTACAATGCAAGCCCCACTCATGCCGAACCTGCTCTTTGCCGGGCAGAGGTAGCACCGATGGGAAAAGAAGTCAAAGTTGAAGATGATAATCGGCATTGAAGACTCGGTAATTTCATCGCCAACTGAAAGTGAAAAGCAGCTTTCCCGATTGGTAGGGATAACGGGTCCGGTACCTCGGGTCCAACCTCTATGGACCCGAACCCGAGACCCGAAATTTAAACCCGAACCCAGACCCGAAATCAGTCACGGGTCCAAACTCGACCCATACCCGGACCCGATGGATACCCGGACCCGAACGGGTACCCGGACCCGAAGGTTTTGGAATTTAGATAGCCTTTTATTCAATTTTTCTGGCCATACAAGGTACGGGCGAGGCACTGACTGCACTCGGTCTTCCCGCGTGCGGCTTTGCCGCCTCGTTTCGGTCGCGCTCGGGCCAAGACGCCAAGCCGTTCGGCCCTCCTTTTATAACCCGCTTCCACCAACCCAGCCGCTCTAGCCAGGCGAGGCGGTACTAACATTGTTCTCGCTGCGGGGCTCGGCTTGATCGATCGACAGCCTGAAAGCCTAACAGACAGCCGATCCTCAAAAGCGCATGCATGGCCACGGCTTGTCTTGGCCGGGTTTAGTACATGCCGGCCGGGCTTGGCCGCTTTGATCGCTTGAAATCGAGCCTGTCGCGTCACGTTGGAGCCGCCGAGCCTCAAAAGCGCATGCATGGTGGATTGTGTTTACACGTGAGATCAGAACGGGTCCGGTTCAGGTACCCACGGTCCAAAATGACAAAACATCCGGATGATATTTATCAAAACCCTTTGTACAATGTGTCCATATGCCTCCATTTATATTGTGGGAGAGGAAGAGACTTTTCTTGCACGCCAAATATGAATCTAAAGTAAAATACTGCAACCCTCGGTCCTCGTTAGGAAGCTCCCATAAGTTCTTTTAGGAAACTCAAAAGAGCCCTTTTTAAAAAATGTAAACATATATAATAGAATATTCCACAAAAACCTAACAGCACTTGTATGTTCACCGCGGACTAGCCCATCGCTAGTCTTCCACGTTCCATATCTTCCTCTTCTAAACTTGGAATTGGATAAATTACATGTCCTTGTGACCGGCTCGACAAGATCTTCAATATGATGGCCTCCGATGATAATTCGCCTGTCAATTATCTCACTTGCTACAAGTCTTGTCTCAGGGTCTTACATGTAATCTTAAAGTTGCCAAATTTGGGTGGCAACACGCTCATTCTCTCTCTGTAAAATGAACAGATCACAGTGCATTCCCTCTATACAGGGGCGGATCTACAGGGTATGCCCGGTATGCCACGGCATACCCTGTAGATTCGGCCTAATACAGTCTATAATACCGTCATTATTTTATACAGTCAGCTTGTAAAGGTCATAACTTTAGATCCGTAGGTCCGATTGAGCTAATTCTTGTTGGGTTAGTTTCAAAATTGAATCTAGTTTCTACAGTTAAAATTTCACATCAATCCAACGGTTGGATCTTCAGATATTACTGTTTTAGTTAACATGTGTCAGTCTGTTTTTCTGAAACCGAAGCAGTTTTTTATAATTTGTTTAGGGGTGATTTGAGAATCAATAAAAATTTGTTTTAGCTTCCGCACAATCATTCACCCCCCTCTGATTGCTATATTAGTGTATATCGATCCAACATGTAATTTGAGTGCAAAGGCGCTAGTTGATTTATAGAGTAGAAACAAATATAATTGCTACTTTGCTAGAGACTAGAGAGTTGCTTGTTGATGCATTGCTTTTTTTGTTTGTAGAGTTGTTGAATTATAAAGAGTAACGGAGACATTGCATCTCTTTTCTAGAAACATGTAGCAATGAAGGCTGCTGCTGCTTCATCTTTTTTCCGGAAATATTGCAAAACGAGAAGCAAAGAGGGCTGCCGCTGCTTCATCTCTTTTCCGAAAACATTGCATCTCTTTTTCAGAAACGTTTATTGAACGAGATATTTTCTTTCGAATTGATGAAAATGATATAATCAAGAGTTTCATGGCTATTAGAAGGCGGAGGCCAAACAAGAAGTAATATTGTGTTCTTTAAACTATTGTAGGTGCGTAAACTTCTTTTATGCATATTTCATACTTAAAATGTTGAACTATTTATATTATAATTTATACTTGTATTATCATGTTTCTAGTTATTTTATACTCGTATACCGAATTTTTCGACAATATTTATAGTTGTTTATCAAAATGTTCATTTGATTTTACCGAATTATATATTATAATATTAGCTCGGCATACCCTAACTTAAAATCCTAGATCCGCCACTGCCTCTATATGAATCCACTCCCTGGGAACGGCAGAATTACGTGACTGAACTGAATTGAAGCAGCCTTAAAATAACTGCATGCAGCATGGCTCTGTATATGTTTTCTTTTTACATATGAATCTACTTTTCTTCTATGTTCGAACGAGTAGGACTGTCTCCTAAAAAAAGACACTAGCACTTACTATTTTTTAAGTGCTGATCAAGAATAGTCGATCGGTAATATATACTCTCAGAAGTCTGAAGCATCCACTTCATCATTTGTGCCACGTATGACGATGTGAAACAAGATTTTGCAGCTGCCATTGGTTAATTAACACAACACTTTCAGGGCAGTGCGGCCTTGGTTTGCAGGGTGGCAAGGAGGTGACGCGGAGGGGCTAGAGGACCGGTAACGATCGTCGTGTTTCTGATACCTTTCTTAGTCTCATAATCTTTTTTCGGTGGTCTTTGAGGTGTCGCCCAGTCAATTATCCTTCGTAAATACAAGGAAGTAGAGCAACACCGAGCACCCTGTTGATGATCAAGACCTAGGGTTTCTTAATCGAGTTTATAAAAATATGATTGTGATCGAGTTCCTAGTAAACAAGATGATAGAAATGATATATGGGGATTGCTACTTTATTAGCCAAGCAGTCTAATAGAGTACATAGATTTGCAGAATTTAAGGATTACGATTACAATTGACTATCTTAATTGCTTATTCTGGTTGCGAATGCCTCTCTTTTGCATGGATTGGCCTCCTATTTATATTGGTTGAAGAAACAACAATTGATCTCCAAAGAAGCGTCGTAGAACCGAGGAGTGTTTTTCCGCCAAACAGTGCCTTTTCTAGATATAACTTCTAGGTAGTTGTGTGTATCTATCAGATAATTATCTGCACGGAGACATGTACAGGGATAACCGCTTATCCCCGATCAGTTCTCTAGTCAGAGACAACCAGTGTGAAGCAATGCTATGGACTATTTTGACTCACTACTACAAAACTACACATAGATGACACTCTATTTTGTGGCAATTTTTTGGAACCGTCACAAATAGCACTCACTACTACAGCGAGGTTTATATCAGACGCACGATCACAGACGGTTTTGAAAAACCGTCTGTAATATGGAACATCACAGACGGTTATGTACTCAAACCGTCAGTGCATATATCCTGAGCGGTTTTATATTACGGTGCGTCAGTGATACAAGAAATATCACTGAGGCGGTTTCTAAATATAACCGTGCAGTGATGGCTGATACTCATTACGAGGCGGTTTGAAGTAAAACCGTATGTGATTTCCTGACGGTTATATAACACAACCGTCTGTAATATCTCGATAATCATTACGAGCGGTTATATTTAGAAACCGTCTGCGATATTGTTGTATCACGAGGCGTCGTAATATAAAACCGTCGTGATAATACCGTCTCCGTAAAAACAGCCTCGATCCATCCACTTCGTTTATAGGGTTTCGGTTTCTATGCTAAGTGGCTACTGTGGAAGTGAGGCGATTTTTGAAAAAAGCCATTGATTTGAAAGGTGATATTAGATTCATTTGATTTTGGTGATCTAAGGTTAGTAATGAGTTCTCTAATTGCATCGCATCGAATTCAATATCTGGGTTTGTTAGGACAGAATTAATTTAAAGATTGTTTGATTAGATCTAGTTTAATTGTAGCTGGATCCATATGTTGTTTGTGATATTTGGTTAGTATTGTGTTTTAATTGTATTATATTCAACATCTATCTTGATAAGGAAGGAATTTGATGATTTTTTTAGATCTATCTTGTAGCTAGAACCATGTGTTGGTTGTTTGATGAATAAGGTTAGCTAGTAATGGTTCTATTTGCATAATATAATATTCGATCATGATGTAGCTAGCTTGTTAAGGATAGAATTTAAAGATTGTTTAGATCTAGCTTATAGATCAATTCAAGTCTTTTGGTGATTTAAGGTTAGTAATGGGTTCTAATTTCATTATTATATTGAAGATTAATTTGAATTGTGTTAATTATTTCTTTGTGATGTAATTAAGGTATGTAATTGCATAATTAGTTTAAGAATATGTGCATACGCACTACACAGTGCACTAATATTTAACACTAAGTGTTACATGTGTAGCGTAGATGGATCGAAGTGGATGTCTGTTGAGAACCGTCACAGTCTTTGAGTACCTTAATGGCGTCTCCACTTTCAAAAGAGCTGCAGAGGAGGATATGTTTAATAAGGGGTGCAATTCATGTCATGTCCGTGCATTGATTGCAAAATCTGAAGATGTTTGAAACTTCGGTAGATCGAAGCACACTTGATTCGAAGGGGTTTCAAAAGGGCTATACATGTTGGACCGGTCATGGCGAAGAGCATAATATCTGAGAGCGACAAGTAGTGTTAATATCGTCGGCGATGTCAATGATATGTCGGATGATCATATCGATTGTGCTTCCGATGAGGACAGGTTGCGATGACAAATTTGGATCGAGATGCTACGTGATCACGAAGAAACCTTGATGACGGGGAATATGGACAGTTCGAGGGCTTAATGGAGGACTCGGAGAAACCTTTGTTCGCAGGGTGCAAGTTGAAATACACAAGGTTATCATCCGTGCTTCAACTACTCAAATTGAAGGCAAGCAACGGTTGGTCAGACAAAGAGTTTCACAAATATTTATTCGTCTATTGGCGGACATGCTTCGAGAGGGAAGCGAGTTGCTTGACAAGCACCTACAAAGCCAAGCGCTTCTTTGTCCCTTGGGAATGGAAGTAGAAAGAATACATGCATGTCCAAGCGATTGTATCCTATACCGCAAAGAGTACACAAACTTGCATATATGTCCGTGTGCAACGCATCCGGTACAAGCGTAAGAGTCATTCAGATGATGATGGCGAGAGCATTGAGGTGAAAAAAGGTCCTCTGCTAAGTTGGCATGGTATCTCACTGTAATTCCCGTTTGAAGCGTTTGTTTGCGAACCCAAAGGAGGCAAAAGCTGCGTTGGCACTTTGAGGAGTGTAAGAATGATGGAATGCTAAGGCACCTGTTGATTCCATCGATGGAGAAACATCGGCAGGAGCTTTCAAGAATTCGGTGCGGATCCAAGAAATATAAGGTTTGGATTGAGTCTGATGGAATGAATCCTTTCGGTAACATGAGCGTAAGCATAGCACTTGGCCGTAAATCTCTGTATCTACAACCTTCCTCCTTGGTTGTGTATGAAGCGAAAGTACATTATATTATGCATGCTTATCCAAGGACCGAAATAACACAGGAACGATATTGATGTGTACCTAGCTCCGTTGGTGGAAGATCTAAAAAAGCTGTGAGTTCTTAGGGTACACGTATGGGATGCGTACAAACGAGAAAACTTTACTTTGCCTTGCTTGTTGTTCGCACCATAAATAATTACCTGCCCTTGCTAACTGTCGGGCCGAGTACAAAAGGAACCAAAGCTTGCACTCCTTTGCTTAGATGATCTTGAGAGTTTATGGTTGAATCACTCCCATAAAACCGTGTACATCGTCATCGTAGGTTCCTTCGGAGGAATCACCCATATCGCAAGATGAAGCAACTTTTCGACGGAAGGAACGAAAATGGTCCAGCTCAAAGGCGTTTGAGCGGAGAGATGTTCATGACATTGTTAAGGATTTGGATGTTGCGTATGGAAAGAGACGTAAATCAAGTACCCATGAAAAGAGCATGTGGAAGAAGAGATCAATATTACGGGACCTACCTTCTGGAGCACCTAGAAGTTCGCCATCGCATCGATGTCATGCACGTGAGAAGAATGTCCGTGACGGCGTGATTGGTCTCTTACTCAACATTAAGGGTAAAACAAAGGATGGTATCAACGCACGGCTTGACTTGGTCGATATGGGCATAAGACACGAGTTAGCACCGAAAGAGACGATAAAGGCCGTGCGTGCTTGGAACACCTTGTTATACTCTGTCAAAGGCGAAAAAACTGAAGCGTGCGATGCTTGCATGGTGTGAAAGTTCGTCCGATTACTCCTCAACATGAAGAGACTTGTTTCGTTGCAAGATTTGAAATTAACCAAAGCATGAAGTCTCATGATTGTCATGTCTTGATGACACGATGCTCCTGTCGCAATTAGAAGTATTTTGCGGTCAAGGTCAGAGACAATCACTAGGTTGTGTTATTTCTTTAACACAATCGCTCGAAGGTCATCGATCCCGGGACTAGATGCTCTGCAAGCCGAGGTGGTGATGACTCTATGTAATCTTGAGATGTATTTCCCTCCATCATTTTTCGATATCATGGTCTATCTCATTGTTCACCTTGTGATGAGATAAAGATATGCGGGCAACGTGTTCCTCGTAGCATGTACCCGTTCGAGAGGTACATGGAATTCTCAAGTCTTCGTCTGGAATCGATCTCGTCCGGAGGGTAGCATTGTCGAAGGTTATGCAAATGAAAGAGGCCGTCGAGTTCTGCGTCGATTACATGGCCCAGTCGAACCAATAGGTGTGCCTCGATCTCGCCATGAGGAGGCTCCGTGTATCGGGACCATCGGAAGGAAAGCAATCACGCTGATTCGGTTGCGTATGCTCGAGCCCATTTCACGGTTTTGCAACACATGGTCTGTAGTGTCGGCCTATATCGTCGAAAGCACAAGCAATGGCTAAGGCAAGGGAATCCAAAGACGGCAGAGTCTTGGATCACGAGACGCATAACCTTCAGTTCAACAAATGGTTGAAGGAGCGACCTATCACTTGGGAGCTCGTCGGATGACCTGCTTGACATGGTTGGCAAAAGGACCAACTTTTACGGTTGTCACATGGAAAGGATATGACTTAAATGGGTACACATTTTACACGAGATCGGGATATGAAGAGCACAAACCGAACAGCGGTGTCGCATGGATGCATTCAATAATACTGGGGTTGACGAGGAGCTCCTACTATGGGTTCATAGAGGAGATATGGGAGCTCGACTCGTGCTTTTCAAGATTCCCCTATTTCGGTGCCGTTGGGTCCACCTCCGGACGTGAAGGTTGACGGGAATGGCATCACTCTTGTGGACCTCGAGCGTATCGGATACCAAGATGAACCATTCGTACTTTCGCTAACCAAGTTGTTCAAGTCTTCTATATAACCGAATTGTCCAACAAGAAGCGCCACGTAGTTCTTGAGGAAAAAGGAGAATTGTCGGAGTTGAGAATGTAGTAGATGAGGAAGAGTACAATCAATTTGATGAGTTGCCACCTATCGGAAATGACATCCGGTCCCGGAAGAACAACATGAGGAAGCAAGCTACACAGCGTCGATCATCATAAAGGGCTAATTTTCGTACAAAAGAATAAGCATGTGGTGGCGTAGTTATGAGAAGGGTGCATTGTCATCATGCTTACTAATTTTCATGTGTAATAATATTACATTAATGCTATTGTAAAGATGATACGACCCATCATGCTTTGTACATATCAATATGATTCCACATACATGATACAAAGATGGCCATTCAGACATAACTGATGACAAGGAAAAAATTATGTAGACTATGGCAAACAAGAACAGAATCGATCTTGTCTACTTTGGCAATATAGAAATAGTTGTATGTGATTGCTCTCAGATTTTAGGGTTTGAATTGAGGATTAGAATCTCCACACATGAACCACAATGCAGTCTATATTACATTAACGACAACTTTCCCACAAGATACAACAAAGTAGCACAGATAAGAGTCGATGGCCCGAACCGACAAGTGAATGTCGAATGAGCAGTACATATCACTGAGCGGTTCTTGAACATAACGATGCAGTGATGTTATTTGTCCTGACGGTTATGTTACCTAACCGTCAGTGATATCTAAACATCACGAGCGGTTCTATTATATAACCGTCCGTGATATTACCAACATCACGAGCGGTTCTATAATAGAACCGCTCGTGATATCTCAACATCACGCATCGTTCTATTATAGAACCGCTCAGTGATATCTCAACATCGCTGCATCGTTCTATTATAGAACCGTGCAGTGATAATACATCACTGAACCGTTATATTTTAGAACCGTCGTGATGTGCTCTCTATATATATCTCCCGCGCAGGCTCATTCACGCAAGCGCAAACCCTAACTCTTTGAGGCGTTTACGTGTCATGGCGGCCTCCCCTCCGGCGTCCTCCCCTCGGCGTTCTCCCCACGGGCGTCCTCCCCCTCCGGCGTCCTCCCGGCATCGGCGTGCTCCCCATCGTCGTCCTCCCTGCAGCGGCGTGCTCCCCTCGGCGTCCTCCCCTCGGTGACCTCCCCATCGTCGTCCTCCCCAGCATGACGTGCTCCCCATCGTCGTGCAGCCTCTCTTGAGCAGCGATCGGTGTTGTTCTGCTGTAAGTGTCTTTGCGCATCTTTCTTTCTGTTGGTGTGGGTGATTGATGCTTGCTCTATGAGTATCGATGAACCGATCAAGTATTTAGGGGACTAGCCATCGAGCTAGAGGCCGTTTCTCGATCTGGAGGCTCGATTTTGTTCTACTCTTCTTTGCTCGATGATGATTCAATTAAATGAGGCTATATTGATCTGCTAGTTAGTGAGTTCATACGTGATTCAACTTTGTTTAGATCATTGTGTCTAGAATTCAACTTGGTCAAGGTTGTTTCTTTGTACATGTGATATGCTATCACATGCGTGATTGACTCTTATACTCGCACTTATTTACGCTTGTCTGTGTGTGGATGTCCTAGTTTTAGGGAGGTCTTTGCCGAAATTTTATTAAGTTCGGCAACCTCCTAGTGAATCAATTTTCTTAACCAAAGTCTGAATTATAGATTCACTAAACTAAGATTTGTATACCTGTGATATATTGTTGAAATTGATGTTGGAGGGTTCTTAATTAAGAGCAACCCATCAATTTAGATAATCTGAGAGCAAAGTTGCTTATAAGCTAGTCCTTTGTGTTATCTTGTTTATGTCATACCTCTTGTGTGTGAATTATGTATTCTCATATATATGTTTAAGAGGAATAATAAACAAAGTCTTGCTCTTATACTCGCACTTATTTCGCTTGTCTGTTGTGTGGATGTCCTAGTTTTAGGGAGAGTCTTTGCGAAATTTTTATTAAGTTCGACAACTTCCTAGTTAAGCTTCTTTTGCTAAAAGGATAATAATAAGCCATTTAGGCTAGTTCTTTTAAAAGGCTAATAACAAGCCATTTAGGCTAGTTCTTTTAAAAGGCTAATAACAAGCCATTTAGGCTAGTTCTTTTAAAAGGCTAATAATAAGTCATGGTATCCACAAACTTATTCACTCTAATTTGATTTTATTTGTTCTTCTCTTTTAGTTAGCTTTGAAACTATTTTAACTTATAAAGAAGATGTAGTCCTCTAATCCGTAAATCGAAGGACATGATGTGCCCTCAAAAGAAGAATCGACCCATACGCGAAGAGGACCAAACAAAAGGCCAATGAGACCGATATACCATTACGAGATCAATTCAAAGGATGGGGCCCTAGAAAGCCAAAAAAGGCAGCGAATGCATTTGAATATGTGCGGGATAGTAGCACGAGCGGGTTCGATCACGCTATCTTCCTAGAGGTTGGTGACTATTGAGGCTCGCAATGCCTTCTTGACGGAAGTTCTTTCATCGTTCAACATTCCGGAAGAATTCGCTCCCTAGTGCAGCGGTATGCCTTTGCTGCGGCAGAAAGGCATGGATGACCTTCAAGCATACGCTTTTAGAGACTACGTCCAAGAAGAATATAGAGCCATACTCTAAGTATGGGTTCATTGATCTTGGACACGTGGCGGCGTTTTGTTGAGATGAAGGCGGCGAGGCGAATTAAATGCGTCAAAGTGAAGCAAACAAGGCCTTGCGAGCAAGAACACTCACCCCCACAGACTCGCAGCGCTGCGCTGCTACACGCTGGGAAGAGAAGCGCAATGGGGCAGGAGGACGAGGAGGGTATCTCGCCATTTCCGGCAATCACAGATCCACGTGCGAGATCGGCTAATAGCGAGGTCTTCGCCACATCCTCCACAACCGTCTCCTTCAGTAAACCCAGCGGACGAGGAAGTGCGCTAACGCTGGTAATAATATATAAATCGAACTACCAATTTTACGTAATTAGTCCATGACTTCATAAGTGAAATAACTTGTCGAGGATCTTGCGGTGGCGTTGAGTACACAATCGGTAGATAGCTCTTTTTGCAGACGGGAGAAAGATGCATTGTCAATGGCCTTGGGAAACAAGGAACACCACAGTCGTACAAGAGGCATAGGGGTTTTTGTTCCATGGAAAACTGGATTCGAAGACTTCCACGTATCTGAAGTAAGAAGAGAACTAAAGCCGGCGAGTCAAATCTTATAAAGAATTTGGAGGACAAGTTGAGAGGAGAGTTGAGAGAAGAGTTGAGGGAGAACGAGAGAAGAATTTTATGAAAGGATAAGAATCCTCGAGGAAAGGCTCACCAATCAAGAAAGAAATCTTGTACAAGCCCGAAGTATGTCATAAGTCATTACTTGCCTGTAAGAGCAGTGTGCATCCGTTCCTCCAAGTGACATAGATGAACATAGCGGGACTTATCTCAGTATGTGACATTAAGGTGGCCACAGATTCAATCTCAAGTGAGAATTAACAATGGCACCGTTTCTCGGCCACGCTTGGGGCATGGCATATCCATCCACTAAGGGGACCATGGTGCACGGTACCATGATAGCGCGGGTTTCACCAAGGTCAATGTGGACGGGTATTTGATAGTTTCAAAATTGTCGATCTCTGAAGCCACCAAGCAGCGAGATCGTGAAACTTGGGGATGCCATTGGCACATTCATCCAATGGCCTAGCGGCGACATCTCCTGAGTCGCCCTTACGTCATGCAACAACCGTGACGATCTGATTCGCCTATTGTATCGCCGTCGATCGGTTGGCTACTAAATCGTGATCGTGCATGCAGACTTCACTTGATGTACATAATGTTGACCTCTTTCTGCCCATTCCTCTCCGTGAAGGGTTCATACAAAAAAAGAAAGGCAAGGGCAAGCAGAAGAAAGAAGGGCAAGAACAAGTTGACTATCCATCTGCCGAGTTGGCTAAACAATACAAGCTAGGAGAGCGTTACTAACGAAAGGCAGCGTAACTTCATAGTATAACTTGCCAACAATTGCATAAGTGGTACACCCAAGAAGCTGGAAAGCAGGCGTGAGCGTACAACAAGTATCGGCGTTAAGTTCAAGTATGAACATCTATTCAACGACTCGGCGGGGCTTCTTCACGGTCGATTTTCGGACTTGTTCCATCTCTACAACTGGACGCTCTCGACGCCGCACTCATAAGATCTTTGGACCTTGTAAGTGTGTGCTATCACAGTCTACATTCGTCTAATAGTGATAAATGTACTCCAATATATATATAATTAGCCTTTGTATATATATAGATTCATGCAACTTGAAGCGACACAGCAGAAACTATCGATCGGTTTCCTCGACCCACATATAGTCTCAAAGCAAACAATGGATGATGATATAAACATGGTCGAGAAATACGTGATAGAGGCATTGCTAGCACAAAAGATAAAGAATTCATACTTATACCCCATAACCCGGGTAAGTGCTACCACATGCTATACTTTAGTGCATCTTGTGCACACAACTCTGTTTTGTTCATTGTCCATTGTGATATACATGTAGGTTTCACTTTGGGTTCTAATTGTAATTGAACCGACCACAAACCGGGTTAAGTACCTTGATTCGGACGTGGCGGAAACCACGACTTGACACCTATCGCAAAATTACTCACCGGTAATCACGTTTCCTACGTACATGGTCGTGTAAGTTGTTCGAGTTTATATTGCTATTGGAATATGTAAATTTTCTCGAGCGGGTGGAAAACCGTCTCGATGATCTCCTTCATCCGCAGACCTATTATTCTTGACGGTTCTAAAACCGTCTCGATGACGTTCTGACCGTCTGCAGTGATGATGATTTACGTAGTAGTGACTAACGGTGGCGGTTTAAAAAATAGCGGGAAAACTATTTGTGACGGTTTTTATTTGGAACCGTTACAAATAATGTATTATCAGTGGCGGTTTTTCTTTGAAACCACCACAAATACATCTGTGACGGTTTTAGCCAAAAATCACCACTGATAATGTGAGTGTTAGTGGCGATTTTCGGCTAAAACCGCAACTGATAATGTGAGCATATGTGATGGTTTTTGGCTAAAACCGCCACTGATAATATTATCTGTGGCGGTTTTAATTTAAAACCGTCACAAATAATAAAAAATAGAAAATTTTAAATATTGCTAATTTCCTCTCCTGCCTTCCAATTTAAAAGAATTGAAATTAAATAATATTACATTTGAAATAATTGGAACTAATATTCTATTTACAATAATTGAAAAGAACGACGAAATAGATTCAAAACTTCAGAGGCCATTTTGAGGACCTAAACGACCTTTTTTTGGAATTATGTCACCGCGCATGCACTCGCATAAAATATCAGGATCCGACCATCTGATTTTCGCACAAAATATCAGGAGCTCACAATTATATTTTCATAAGTTCGATTAAGAGACTCTAGATTTAGACACCGACAGAATCATGACATCACATTCAGATTACTTAATTCGCTACGTACGTACTGTTCACATGTGTCAGGCTGCTGCTACAGTTGATATGCACATATATATACGACGTACATATAAACATGAAGGAATAGAATGAAACCCATCGATCGGAGAAATTGGAGAGCTAGTACGTGTTAGAAGTCAATGAATTGAGTTTGGATTGGGCTAACAAGTACAACTTGATACGCGCATACATCGTCGGAGCTACGTATAGTTATTAGATCTGCAGGCTTGACGTCGCTGTTTAGATGGTGAGCCATTTGGAGCAGCGCTACCGATGGAAATAGGCGAGCGAGGGTAGCTGTCGTCGATCGATCACCTGCAGCTACGCAGCAAGTTCGCCGGGCACACAAGCGAGCGCACGGTGGTGCATGCTTGCATGCATGTCCCTATGCCGTGGTGATCACGTACGTCGACGCAGCGCGGTGCATGTACGTGCCTTCAAATTAGACATGTCGGCTCTCGAAATCACATCGACAGGCTGACAGGATGATAAGGGAAGGAATCGATCGAAAGGGATTGGGATGATTCCGACCGGTGGATGCTAGCGTTTGGAACAAGGTTAATCTGGGGCCATGCACGTACTTACATATCGAATCGGCAATTTGGCACCTCTCGTGCTTGCCGCTTAGACTGTTCCTGTGGGCAAGGAACTATGGTCAGTTCACAGGGACAGGGATGGGTATGGTGTCATGCATGGTAAACATGCGCATCCATGATGCATCGTCACGCGCGCGTGCGCTTGTGCCGCTAGCTTGTGATGAGCAAACAAACAACCGAAACCGAAACAAGTTATACGCATGCAACGGTATTCATACATGCATATGCCTGGTACGATTGATGCCTCTCCGAGAAGCAGCCCGGCCGGCCTACCTGTAAACACTTCATAGTACATGCACGGCCATCGATCTTACAGACTGTTTGGCTGACAAGTAAGGCCGGCTAGCTGCTATTACCGCGATCGCCCGTCGTATTATGTCCAACTACTTATGGATCCTCCTAGTTGTTTTGGCGTAGATCGATAATATATCGGGCCCGTTACGGCGCTGCTCATTGCTCTTGCTCATGCTGTGCCTGCGATGCTGCGTTGTGTCTCCATGGCACAGAAGAAAGAGGACCATCAGAGGAAAACGTCAGGGATAAACACCAAGATTTTTTTTGGGTGGGATTGGACCACCCAACGCCTTAGCCGGGGGATGGATCGGGACGTCGATCAGTATGAATGCCTTTTCCGAAAGAAAATAGACGTGTCTGAATCTTAAAAAGAAGAAGAAGAAACGGGCTGCGTGGAGAAGGGCCACAATTCAAATCAGACTTCCGTAGGAACCGGAGAGAAATTTACTCAAGCGGCAAAAGAAAAGAACTCTGCAAGGTACACTAAATTCAATAACTATTTATTCTTTTCATCAAATAAATCATATTAACTAGTATTTATTTGTATTTTTCAATAGTAAAACAACAGATATGCCCTAAAAAATCAATTAATAGATATAATTTCTACTTATTCACTATATACTAGCACTATAATGCACCATCTAAACCGCGCAGCACGGTACAGATAACCGACTAACCGAGAGGCACAAGACAAGCGAAGAGACTATCCACCCGGCGGGCGAGACCGGTATGGGGTCCAACAACAATGGCGCGGTGCGGGCACGGGCCCATCTCTTCCCGACCCAAACGCAGCATGTGCAGTGTCCAACAACGCCACAGTGGCTGGCCCATCCAACGCGGCCCGCGCTGTGCGGCTGCGCTGCTGTCCTGCCGAGCCGGCCCAGATCAAAGGGGCTAATCGACGACCGGTTTTCTCCCGGACGCTAATCCTCACTCGGCAACCGGCGGTCGGCCACTCACACCCAGACCGGCCCATGCCCTCCTCCACGATCGCGGCAGTTTTTCACGCGCCGCGACCGGAAATGACAAATATGTCATTTTCCGGTGGAATACTGCGGCATCTCCTCATTACAGCTTCGCTTGCATACTTTCCACACGACGAGTCGCAGCCTCACAGGCGCCACGCAGCATGCACGATATACATACAGTACAGGCGCCATTCAGGACATAACGGGCAACATATGAAAGCCCTTTCACCGGTTGACATTCTTGACCATGACATGCCGGCCGTAAATAGGACCAATCATAGCCTCAATCTTCTTATTTCCCCCGCGGGCCGTAACATGGCTACATGTGCCGATGTACGTACGTACTACTCCTGGTTGTTGAGAACCACGGACGTGGACTTTCTGAACTGAATATGTTTTCGAGAAGTTCTCTCCGATGGCGTCGAGAAGCTTGGGAAAACGACCACTTTTATGGTACTGTCCTCACACGGCTACGTGTTTACAACCGTCCGATCGTGCTCGGATGGCTGTGAACCCCATTGTCGTGAGAGGCCGATGTAAGGTGCAATTCTTACGTAAGTTTTCTCTCTCACGAAGCTTGGAAATCATTCCTATGTGCAAGAAATTCTGTTGGCGAAAGCGCTGTATCTAAGCCATAGTCGTCCTTCATCTGGCAACTCATGGGCTCATGGCTCATGACAACAGAGTCTTCTGCCTACCCTGTTGCCTGCTAAGCAAATTTATGTGGTTAGTGCCCTAGGGCATGTAAAATGGTGCATGTTAGCTATCTGTAAACATATATCACATAGGATTTGGGTGATGTGGGGAAGAGAGGAGGAGAGAAAGATGTTGTCTATATATAATAGATCGACGGTTTTATATTGTGTGTAACATTGTAGACAACCTATTAATTGCATAAGAGCATGTATAGTTGTATAGACGGCGGTTGTCTGTAATACAACTACATGTCATCTATAGACAGTACTAAAGATAACTCATACAATGGATTATCTGCAATAGTCTCTAATACAATTAATAGACTATCTTATTAGTTGTGATCTTTGGTTGTAACTAACAATACCGAAATTTTGGGGCAAGGCCCACCTCACTAGCGCTCTGATCGGGAGTTCATCGATAGAAAAAAATTGGTTTGGTCCCGCTAGCTAGCGCCATATTAAAGGGATTTGCTGGCGCTCAAAAGATATAAGGAAAATCTTGAGTTTGCCAACAATCCCGACATACCTATCCGATCTAGGTTTTTGCCGCAAGGCTATTAAAGACACTAACCATCACCGAAAAAGATTTGGGTGCCCCCGTTCTTCTTCATCACGCATTGGTGCAGCCCTTTTCTACACCGACACTCAAGAACATCAACAAGAACCCTAATGGTTGTCTCCTCTTCACCGGGCCAGTGACTCATCTAAAGTTTTACTTCCACATTACATTTAGTGATCATGTCTTAAGACTAGTTCATGTTTTAGTTAAATCTAAGTCTATCATATCTACATAATGGTACATATAATATAAAGCCATCTATTATGCCGTTTGTTAAATAATAGACATCATTTTCTCTCTCCTCTACATCACCAAAAAAACCTACGTGGTATAGTCTTACAGACGGCTGACGTGAACCACTATCATTGTAGACAATTATATAGATAATTCATTGTATGAGTTATCTTTAGTTCTATTTATAGATGACTTAGAGGTGTATTATAGACAACAGCTGTCTAAACTACTATACATGCTTGTATGATCAATGACTTACCATTACGATATTCTACAAATTAAAATCAACTTGTGGCACGTAGATGTACGTACGTACTTATGTGAGCAGTGCTTCAATGTTTTCCCTTCTACTAAGGTCTAAGGTTGCACAGATCTTGAAGCAAGCAAAGGGATAAATAATTACCATCTACCATTTATTCGTGCTTTAATATTTGTGCAACTGTCAAAAGAATAGCATGGAAGCACTATTTCAATTCTACTGTGTCAGGCACTTATTCGCAGGAGTAACTATTACTAATTATCCAAAAAATAAATAAAGTCACCTTGCATGCAGTAACTAGCAACATTATTCATTGCACCTCACTACTACTGTTTGCAGAACTGATGATCGGTGGACGGCGAGTTGGCACACCACCGGAGAGCTAAAAATGCGACATAGTGTCGGACTGTCCCCCGTCGCCGTCAAGCTGAGAGTAGTTGACGGCTTAACTTATTCCGCCTCCTTTCGTCGTCCCTGTTGCTTTCCACTGGACGGCAACTCGGCTCTGCCGCTTACCTGAAAGGCGAATTTGCGTTTCAAAGTCGAAGCTGATCAGTGCTAGCTGTGCAAGCCTGCAACCCTCCCTAACATGTTAACGTCACATTACACTACGATAAGTGCTCTCACTGCGCACCTTCAACCATCGCCTGCTTTGCCTTTACATGCTCCCTCAGGTTGCGGAGAGTTTGGTTTAGTTAATTACATTCTTTCACAAAGCTGTTGTGATCGTCGAGTTGGGTGATGACCTAATTCAAACTAGTATACTATTACCATTTGATCGAGAAAACAGTGACTTGCCGTGACAAACGCACAAGCTCGGCACAACCAAGAAGAGACCGAGGAAGCTTGTGTGTCTAGTCTAGCTGACGGATGGTACGTACGTGCGTGCGTAGTACAAGCACTGACGAATTCTTCAGAGACAGTTAATCCAGGCTGCCCAACGTCGTCTCAAGTTCTCTGACGACTTTCAAGTTTCAAAGAAGGCAGCAGGTGAGGTAGTCTACACCGGCGGCTACAAGTCAAGAACGGGCCCTGAAATTGGATAGCTCAAGGACTAGAGAAGAGAAGCACTCTGTACTCCGGTCTCCAAATGTTTCTGCAACGACATACATGTGAAGAAAAAGAGGAATTAATCTTCCTCCACGTTCGTTCGGGAAGCAGGGTGTGCATGCAACGAGTGCTAGCTATTCCTCTGAAATCTGAGTACATGGGGACGGGGAGGTAGGGCGCAGGACAGAACACTCTTGACTTCTATTCACAATCCGCAAGTACTCGCGCCGAAATTACACGGCTGTGGTATTGGCCAGTCATCCGCGATGACAGCTTGCTCGCGCCGAAATTCGGCCGTGAGCTATGTCACCATCAACTCGATCGGCGGCGCTGCACGCGGACTGGGAGGCCAACTCGATCTGAGGTGCAAGAATTATGAAATGGACGGGGCATATGTCATACTAGATGCACGCACAAACAGAATAATTTTTGTGGTCCTGGCGCTGACGCAGTTTCTATAATTCTTGTTATTTTTTAAAAAATAGATTTTGGAAAGACGCGGCCCTTTCACATCAAACAGTGAAATAAATAAATTCTAAAAGAAACATGGTTTTCAGAGCCTTTTCGCATAAAATAGCAAAATAGATAACTCATAGATTTTTCAAAGGTGTTTTTGAAAAAAGAGAATTTCTAGGAGCCTTTTCGAAATCCTAGTTAATTTCGATGAGCCTTTCTAAAATGCTAGTTTTTTTAAAGTTTTTTTAACCTTCTTGAAATCCTAGTTTTTTTTCAAGTTTTTTGGAAGGCATCCTTGCAGGAAAAAGAGATTTCCATGGGCCTCTGCACAATTTTTTTTCATCAGGGGCCTTTTCGCATAAAACGGTGAAGAAAAAATGTTTTGTAAATCTCCTGGGGGTGTTTTCACAAAAAAACAACGCTAGGTTCAGCGAAAGCAACGCGTGTCCATCCGCGCGTCGGCGAGAAAAATCGCTCACGTCTTGCGGCCGGAACTTGAACATGAAATTGAGCGGCGGAGGCGAGAGAACGAATTGCCGCACCGCGCGTGCAGTCGTGAAATCAAACGACGATAAATTACATAAGCTGAGCAAGCGGCTGAGCCACGCAGGCGATGTGGCTCAACGTCGAGCCGGCCGTACGCACGAGCGAGCGTTTACCTATTCACGCACACGACGCGGCCGGCTAACGCACGAACATGTCGTCCAAACGGTGACGCGGCACGACGAGCGGCCGGGAGTCTCTCAGACTTTATATACGGTAGTATATAAAAGCGCCAAGAATTGTTAGAGGGTGAGCTGTGCCATGTGTTGGTTCTCGCGGAGAGGTCCTCCGAAAAATTGAAAATCGCATTTAGATCCTTTCGAAGTTTTTTTAGTAAAATAGACCCGAAAAATATCAAAATTACGTTTAGGTCCCTCCGCGCGCTTTCCTAAAAAAACACAGATTCGTTGAAGGTTTATAGCCAAATTGGAAATCGCGTTTAGGTCCTTTCGTCGTTTTTTTAAAATAGACCCGAATTTTTTTAAATTACGTTTAGGTCCCTCCACGCAGTTTTCTAAAAAAACGCAAATTCGTTGAATATTTATAGTAGTCCATAGATTCGCCGATGGATCCTAACGACCTTTTTTTTAAAAAAAACAAAAACTGAAAATATGACCAGATTTCCCGAATTTTACACATTGCATCGTCGTGCGCGACACAGCGTAGTGCGTTACTCTGGCTGATATATCTTAAAGCCGGGAGGATTCAGGCGCATGTAGGCTGCCACATCACCAGTTTCCCGGAAGAGCCCCCCAAAAAATCGAAAATCACGGATAGGTCCTTCCACCTGTTATTTTGCAGAAAGGATCTCGTAGCTACGCAAATTCAACACGGGCGCTGATTCTTTCGGCCCGGAAGATTTAAAAAAATTTAGAATCACGAGCAGGTCCTTTCATCGGTTATTTTGCAAAAAAAAAACGGTTCTTTTGACCCGAAAAATTTAAAAAAATTGAAATCGTAAATATATCCTTTCACCGATTATTTAAAAAAAAAGAAACCTTTAGTTTCACAAATTCAATTTACAAAAAACTTGTACCAGATTTTATTTTTCGCGACCTAGTGAACACGATGCGACCGCATTTCGGGCTCAGGTGACTCTCCGCACATGCACGCATGCATGCGTTTTTGTTTTTTTCAACTTAACGCGCGTGCATGCGCTGGTATCAAACACTGGGGTCAAATGGAAGCAGTTTCTGGTGTCCTTTTCTTAGGTCGCGATACAATGCACAAAGGCACAGAAATCATCATCCCATTGACCGGCAAGGTGTATCTATACGTATACGTAAGGACGGATAGTTAATGACAGGTTAGACTACTACTTCATTTACAATTTATAAGGTCTCTTATGTCTAGATGTGTACATACTGCATAGCCTAATAAATTTAGCCTATAGATAGAGTGGACAATCAGGTTAGGGACTCCGCCGTTAACTCGTTGTGATTAGGGACTTCAAATTTGTCCTGTAATTTCTTCTGAATCCACTACTGTGTATACGCATAGCCGTTTGTTCTGGTGGCTCATAATCGCTGTGGTGGACTAGTGTGTGTTGTGAATAGATGTAGTTGGTGGGAAGAAAAATTCGATGAGAATGGCAACAGACTAAGAGAGCTTGAAAGAATTCCATGGACCACGGCAAACTTAACTTTGCTATCATTTCGATCCCATCGTAATCAGCCTGATATTTGAGACCACAGGCGTACGCTAACCAATCGACTGGGCTATTGATCAGCAAAATAATACGTAGGCCCTAATGATGAAGAGTACTGATGAGACGGAACCTGGCTGTGCAGCAGTAGAAAATGTTCAGACAAGTTGTACGTCGTCATACGTCTGAACATTTCGAATTAGTCTCTTGATATTTCTCCAAAGACCAAAGGCGTGGTACGTGCAAACCAATACTAACCTGTGGTGGGAGATAGGCGATGAGAAACTTTGTTAAGTGTCTGTACTTGTACGTGGACAGGATCGTTAGGTTCTCGTCACTTCTTCACACTACTACAGAAACAGTACATCCTTACCAGCATATCACTTCGGTTGGGCTAGAGTCGACAATAATAACATATCACTGCTGGTTTGAAAGTCTGGCCAGGAGAGACACGTATCACTATCGATTCGTGAAAACAACCGGCAGTGATAACTAGATATCACTGCCGGTTTATATCAAAAACTGGTAGTAACGTCTCACTGCCGGTTTCACTGCCAGCTTTACTCCAGAATCGGCAGTGATAAGTATTTTCCCACGCAATCCGAACTTATCACTGCTGGTTTTGCGCAGAACCGGCAGTGATAAGGTCGGATTGCGTGGGAAAATACTTATCACTGCCGATTCTGGAGTAAAGCTGACAATGATAAGTTTCTTTATATAGATGTTCTCCTCACCGACCGAGAGAACAGAGAGGAGCTCTGATCGGTGTTCTGCGCTGAATAGAGAGAGCTCTTATCGGTGGCTATGATTTTGGCGACTCGCTGCTGAAAATACCAAAATTTATCTCGTATTTCTTCTCTAAGATTTGTAACTTGATCTACATTATATTTGTATTTAGATTTTATTTTATAGATTGCTCTAGATTTTGATAATTAATGATTTTCTGGTATGAACATTTGAGGTCAGTCGAGCTCAAATTAAGATCTTGTTAATTTAGTGAATAAATTATAATTCTTATTCATTTCAGTGATTTAGTGGATTTTTAAATAATAAAATTGCTAGATGGACTATTATATCTAATTATAATTATTTTAAATAATAAAAATTGTTATATGGAATTTTAAATATTTAAAATTGCTAGATGAATTTTAAATAGTGAAAATTGCTAGATGAATATTTAAATAATAAAAAATGGTAGATGGATTTTGTAATAATGAAAATTGCAAGATACATTTTTAAATCTAATTATTTACAAATATATCCTTATATTAAATTATATGCTTATTTGATGTATATTAATTTAATTTAATAGCACTACATAACAAATGAAATGAATAAAACTTCTAAATAATAAAAAAATGCTAGATCGATTTTTAAATAATGAAAAAAGTTTGATGTATTTTAATATTAAATATAGTCAAAATTTCTAGATGGATTTTTAAATCTAATCATTTACAATTATATTGTTATTTGCAATTGTATGCTTATAATATATTTATTGATTTAATTAATTAGCACTGCATGACTAGAGAAAATTGGTTATTTGCCACTTCAAAGATTGACCATTTGATTATGATGCCACTTGAGCCAATGACATATGGGACCATCTGAGCCAATGAAATGTGGGTCCAGTGGCAAATTTGCGAAGCCACATATTTGAAGTGGCAAATAACCAAATTGCTCGCATGACTAATGTAAAGAATAAATTATTTTGTGATCGTTTTTTGATTTACTGAAATTTAGTTTGATATAATTAATTGTAGATGGATTGAAGGTGGATGTATGACACGGATTGTTGCGGCCCAGAGTTCTTAATGGTGTGACTTGTTTTCTGAACGCGGCTGCGGCGCACAAGTCAAAGAAGCTGGCGGATTATATGTGTTGTCCATGCGTTGATTACAAAAATGAGAAGTTATTTTCTACCATAGAGTCGATACATGCACACTTACTTCGAAGGGGTTTCAAGGCTGGCTATACCTGTTGGACCGAGCATGGTGAAATTGAGATTGTACATGAATGGCAACACATTGATGAAGATGAGAGTGACAATGATATGACGGTGGTCGAAAATACGTTCGTTGATAGCCACGAAGATGATCTAGATCAAATGTTGCGTGATGGGAAGGGGGACTTCACGAATGAAAGAGAGTTTCAAAAGTTCCAGTATATGGTAGAGGACTCTACAACGCCATTGTACCGGGGCTGTAAGGAGGAGCACAAAAAGCTGCATATTGTGTTTTCACTACTGCAATTAAAAGCAAGCAATGGTTGGTCCGATAAGAGCTTCATTGAACTGTTATGTCTCTTGGGGGACTTGCTTCCAGAGGGTAACATGTTGCCTGCAACTACGTACCAGGCCAAGCAGGTTGTCTTCTTGTTAGGATTAGAAGTACAAAGAATACATGCATGTCCAAATGATTGCATATTGTATCGTAATGAGTTTGCAGACTTGGATGCTTGTGCTATTTTCAAAGCAAAGCGATATAAGGACAATGATGATGATATCGATAACGATAATGTCGGGGTAAAGCGTAAGAAGAAGAGATCCCCTTGTAAGGTGGTGTGGTATTTCTCTATAATTCCCTGTAGCGATTGTTTGCGAATAAAAGGCATACCCAATTGCTACGATAGCACGCCAAAGAACGTAGGAAGGATGGAATGCTCAGACACCCTACTGATTATGTGCAATGGAGGAACATCGACAGAAAATATAAGAAGCACTTTGCATATGATGTGAGGAATATAAGGCTTGGGTTGAGTACGGATGGGATGAATCCTTTCGGCAACATAAGTAATCGTCATAGCACTTGGTCGGTGACTTTATGTATCTACAATCTTCCTCCTTAGCTTTGTATGAAGCGAAAGTACATTATGATGCCACTACTGATCTAAGGGCCCAGATAACCTAGCAACGATATCGATGTGTACCTCAAACCATTAGTTGAAAATCTTCTAATATTGTGTAACGATGGTGTACGGGTATGGGATGAGTATAAAAGAGAGAACTTTATTCTACGCGTATTGTTGTTTGTAACCATCAATGATTACCCTGCTCTTATTAGTAACCTGTCGGGCCAGATAACAAAAGGCTTCAATGGATGTGTCCAGTGTTTGGATGATACAACTAGCCGGTGGCTGAAGAACGCAAAAATGGCTTACATGCGGCATCGTAGGTTCCTCCGCAAGGATCACCCATATCGCAATAATAAGAGAGCTTTTGACGGGATAAAAGAGACTGTCTTAGCTTCGAAGAATCACATTGGGAAACACATATTTGTGGCCGTAAAGGATCTTACAATTATTTACAGAAAGGGAGCCAATGGTACATCTATTCCAAGTTCCCGTGATAAGGCTCCTTTATGAAAAAAGATATCAGTATTTTGGGTCTTACCTTATTGGCAGTACTTGGAAGTTCGACACGCAATCAACGTCATGCATATAGAGAAAAACGTGTGTGACAGCTTACTTGGTATCTTACTGGACATACCTGACAAAACGAAAGATACACTCCAAGCACGGATGGACCTCAAAGGTATGAAATTCAAGAAGGAGCTGCATCACGAAGAAATGTATACAGACAAAAAGTACCTTCCGCAGCCTGCTACACTCTGAGCAAGAAAGAAAAAATTAGTGTGTGTGAATGCTTTCACGGAGTCAAAGTTCTATCTGGTTACTTTGCTAACATAAAGAGACTAGTTTCAACGAAAGACTTAAAATTAATTGGTATGAAGTCTCACGATTGCCACGTGATGATGACACAGATGCTTCCAATTGCAATTAGAGGTGTTCTGCTAGAGAAAGTCCGAGACCTAATTATAAAGTTGTGTTCATTCTTCAACGCGATTTCATAAAAGGCCATCGATCTGTTAAAACTAGATAAACTGCAGGAAGACGTGATCCACATTCTGTGCAGGTTTGAGATGTATTTCCCTCCATCTTTTTTTGATATTATGGTCTATCTCATTGTTTACATTGTGAAAGAGATACGGATTCTTGGTCCTGTGTTTCTACATCAGATATACCCTTTCGAAAGATTCATGGGGGTTATAAAGAAATATGTTCGTAACCAACATCGACCAGAAGGTTGTATTGCTGATGGCTGGGGAACCGAGGAGGTCATTGATTTCTGCGTCGATTATATGGATCTCAAACCGATTGGTGTGCTTGTATCTCAGCATGAGGGGAGGCTATAGGGGAAAGGGACACTAGATGAGAAATCACTCCACACTAGCAATCTAGCTTCATTCACACAAACACATTTCGTAGTTTTGGGACAATCAGTTGTGGTGGCCCCATGTGTTAACATGCACAAGAACATGCTATCCAGAACAAACCCAGGGAGGTTAGAGGTTTGAATCGCGAGAGAGCATAGAGATAACTTCAGTGATTGGTTGCGTAGACACATGATGCATACGGAGATAGACTGCCTCAGTTGAAAGTGTTGGCTCAGGGACCGTCAACTAAAATTCAGACATTCCAAGAATACGACATAAATGGTTTTACATTTTATACATGAGCACAAGATAAAAAGAGCACCGACCAAAATAGAGGTATCCATATAGATGCCTATAACAACAATGGAAATAGACAAACCTACTTCAAATTCATAGAAGAGATTTGGGAGCTTGACTATGGACCTTTGAAGGTCCCTCTCCTTCGGTGCCAATGGGTCAGACTTCTAGGGGGCGTGAACATTGATATGTATGGTATCACTACCGTAGACCTCAAACTCGTCGAATATAAAGAACCATTCATACTTGCTAATTCTGTTACACAAATCTTCTTTGTAACTGACCCGGCTAACAAGGAGCGTCACGTGGTTATTCAAGGAAAAAGAAGGATTGTTGGAGTTGAGAATGTTGTCGACGAGGAAGAGTCCAACTAATTCGATGAGTTTTCCCCTTTCAGAGAAGATGTTGATCTAAGTCTTATGGAAGAGAGTGAGGAAGCTACATACATACGTTGCGATCATAACGAAGGTCAAATCGTAGCTTAGTTGTACTAATTAAATATATGCTTTCTTTTGTACGAACGACATGTTTCTTTTCTCATATGTAACAATTAATATGTATTATATGGAGTAATGGAAATTGAGGTTATGCTCGGAACTGGTTCTCTCTATTTTTTGGCAGCTTGAATAAAAGCGTGATCCAAGATTTGAGTGCAAATCTTTAACTGCATTTGGATTTGTGTGAATTTTTTAAGTATTATTTGATTTTTAAAATATTAAAACTATTAAAATAGTGAGCAATCTAGATTTTTATAATTTTAGAACTTGATCAAAATTTGAGAAAATATTTAAATAATATATCAGCCTTTGGAATGAAATAAATTGAAAGTTTCACGTAATTGGCCGGAGACCAGCTTACCACTACTGGTTGCTCATAAAATCAGCAGTGATATGGCTTATTACTGCCGGTTGCTACTATCAACCGATAGTGATAAGTACTATCACTGCCGGTCACTGCCGGTTGGAGATCCACCCGGTAGTGATATTCTAGTATCACTGTCAGTTTGTGGATTGGGCCGGCAGTGATAAGTCCACTATCATTGCCGACTATTTTTTTGGACCGACGGTGATAAACTGTCACTGCCGGTTGACCTAACGAGCCGGCAGAGATAGTCACCCATATAAATTCCAAAGGCTGCGCCTTCTCCTCTCAGTTACATTAACCTAGCCTCAGACCGTTGTCGTCGCCTCGCCTTAGAGCTCCCCACCATCGCCTCCGACCTCTCCAGTGACCACCGCCGTCTCTGACCTCCCCACCGGTATATGTCTTTATGGATGTCAACCTGTGCAGATTTTGGTGAAAATTTAGAAGACAAAATATGCGTTGTTCTACAATCAGAAGAATAGGAAATGATGCTAAAATTGCAATATTCAAGCATGACCAGTAAATCCATGCTGAGGATTTTTGCTTTAAAGTGCTCTTTGTTTTGAATATTCATATGATTTGAAGCCAAGGATGCATGGATATGCCAGTTTTGAATATTTGCTAATTGTTAGGTTCAGATTCTTTTAGAGAAATTGTTACCAGTAATCAATCAAGTTCATTATCTACTGTGATGCATGTACTGTACGTAGCTGAATTAATGTTAAGGCGATACTAAATTGGTGCGTGCTATATATGCTGTATGGGGAAGTTCAAGACAAGATCCATTTAGCAAGAAATTAACTGAAGCATTTCGTGATAACAATATGTTTGCTCATTTTTTCTATTTTGCAACATGATTAATGTAGCAAATTTTCACAGGGCTAGTATGTTATGGACATAGTGTACAAGTCCAAACATCTAAAAAAAGTGTGTTTTTGCTTTTGCATCAGGATTACACATTCGTAACTAAACGAACTGCTCACATGAAAACTGCACAACCTCCACGTACCAGAAAGATGCAATGATAATCTAAAGTTATCCTAGCAATTTCGATAGCTAGCATGAAAACCTGCATACCAAAGATATTTGTATTCTTAGGCAGACAAATAGAACTCTAAAATTCAAAATATGCACCCTAAAATGACACATTTTTACTTAAGAGCATCTGTAATAATACTGACAGCTAAGCATAAACAGTGAGCAATCCTCACATACATCACACTCTCACAAAACAAATGGTTAATCATGGTAGCTATGCATCTCTCCAATTATCCATTGACATGAGACACATGGGAATGGGATATTGTTCATAGAAGGATAGCATCTAAAGCCAACAACTAGCAACAGCTGTATGCAAAAACACTTCAGAATTTCCTCCATCTATGACAACTACACATGGTTATGTGGTGAGTTAAATGTACAATAGTTGGTAGCAACTCTTTCCCATGTGAAATAAAACAGCTGAATACCAAGCTCTTTATTAATTAGTACATGACACTATCAATACAAGTTACAGACAAAGTAAATGAAAATAGAAGCACACTCACAAACATATACACATGGCAAGACAAATGAATAGCCTGAACCAATAAGAAATGAACATGCAAACTCTAAAGGCACTCTTAATAGCGAGATACTATAGCTTAGAATTAGAGGACTTCAAGAGTACCATGTGTTAAGGATTATATCTATCTTTCAAATATGTGTAGTAATTTTATTTCTTTGAATTAATAAGTTGGCATCACGAGCAGATGAATAGTATAGCCAGCAACACGGCTATACTTAGGCTCATATGCTTTTACGTCTATGTTCATTCGTTACGTCTATCTTCATTTTCTCATTACATCTTTCTTCATTACCATTGTATGTGTATATGTGTTAATTTAAAATTTTTGATAAATTTGCTAGGAATGTCCTCTGATCAGGGACAAGTGCCAGAGGGAGTTGGGCCCTTAAATATGGACGAAAGAGGAACAAACAACTCGAACCATAGCCCAACGTACTACCTGAACTTACAAGATATTGACATGGAGCAACTTGTTGAGGATGCCATGGACCAACCTAACGTCACTAACATAGGCGAGGTAAAGTATTAATAGATTGTGATTCCCAAACATTGTAGGGTCAGATGACTAATAAGAAAATCAAATTGTAGGCTCAAACGTCTGATGAACAGAGGAGGCGCGCAGGTCGTGGTCTGAGCAAGATGCCTAAGAGACTTTATAATATAGTAGAGCTCTCGACAGTCAGGGAACTTGCTATACCCGAGTCATCGTTGGGGCTGTACAGGACAGCATGCAGGTTTCTTGCTAGGGATTATGTGCCCATCAGCTATAGATCATGGACCGGCTGCTGAGATGATTAGTGGGTGGTTCCCAATGACCTGAAGGACTTGCTGTGGGACAAGCTAAAAGAAGCGTTCCAGTTCCTCCAAGGGACTGAGTTGGCTGCAAAGAAACGTGCACTATGCATATGTGCACAGCGTGGAATAATTGGAAGACGACACTGAATAAGAACTATGTGAAAAAGAATGAAACGCTAAATTTTGACACGTACCCGAAGTTAAGGGAGTTTTGGGAAGACTTCGTAGTGTACAAGAATTCTGAAGAAGCCCAGATAGTGAGTCAAAAGAACAAGGCTGACACAGATAATAATATTTACCCTCACACACTAGGCACGGATGGGTATGTGAAGAAAATACCAACATGGGATAGGTGCGAAGAAGAACTAACCCACAGGGGCGTCATTCCTGCAACGGCCAAGTTGAACGAACGGTTGAAACACTAGTTGCTTGGGAGGAGGCCTTTTATCTCGGATGATGGCATCTTAAGCTTCATAAATGATAGAGCCCAGGAAGTGTCGCGCAAAATCACAGATGTTCATGTGCAGTCTTCCCAAGGCTCTTTCAGGCCACGAAGGGAGAATGACGAGCTAACCGTAGCCCTGGGTAACGAGGAGCACCCTAGTCGCACCCGAGAAGTTGGTTTGGTGCTATGGAAAGAAGACTTCCCAGCTGACGCATCGTTGTATAGACGTCCGAAGAGAATAAGAGAAGATCAACTGGACCATCACATACAAGTTGTTGTGGTGAGAGCGTTAGAGGAACAGAGAGTGGAACTGGATAAGATTGTGGAGCAAGCAATACAAAAAGCTCTCAGCTCACGACCGCCACCTGATGACAACCCTCGGATGTTCAGTCCCGCTACTCGTAGGAGCAGCTGCGAGTCCACAAGGATTCCGGAAGAGCATGTACTCCATTTTCTAGTGGGTGACATCATAGAACCGACACCGTGTTGAAAGGATCGAGTTAGCCTAGAGGGGGTGAATAGGCAACTTTTTAAAATTTTAGGTTTAAGTTCAACCCTTTAGCACTAGTTAGGATGAATCCTAATAGCTAAAGTGCTGATAAGCCAAGATAAATTACAAATAAGCACAGCTAACAAAAATAACAAGAGCTAGCACAATTCAAGGCAAAGTTCAACAGTAGAAAATGAATAGAGAAAAGTAAAACCTGAAAGTAAAAAAGGGAGACACAAGGAATTTTTCCCGTGGTTTAGAGACACGCTCCTACTTCCATGTTAGAGCACTTCTTTTGAAAGTTTTGCTCCCCCAAAACTAGTCGCAGTAGCTTTGGTCTCTACTAGTGTGACTCTTTCACCACTCCGGTGAGGTGAGTCCCAACCTCTCACACAATGGTGGCCTTCCACGAGCTCCTTTGGATGGGTCGCACTAATCACTTCCTCCAAGCCGTCTAGGAACGCTTAGTTCCAAGAGTAATAGACTATCCACAAACTCTGTCCCTTGGTTCACTAGCACAGTACTAACTAGACTAAGCCTGGAGCAAGAACACTTAAGAATTTGGATTTTTTAGTTCAGAGGTGAAGCACGGTCTTCTTGATGGCTTGAAGGCTCTAAGATGCTAAAATATCAAGGAGATGAAAAATCTTGCCAAGGAATACCCTAGCTAAGCTTATATAGCCATTTGAATAGGAGCTAGCCATTACAACTACCACATCAGTCGTTGGATGTGTCAGACTGTCAAAAATCGACTAAGCTCAACTGCCACGGACTTAGCTTGATTAAGCTTCACAAACTGCTTTTTGTACTCCGAACCAAAAATATAGAAACAAGCATTTACGCCGGACTAAGCCAGCTAGATTCGTCGTACATAGGCTTTGGAAATATATTGAGTCTGGTGTGAGAATTGAGAATTGAATGTTTGTGCCGACTAAATTTGTCTGGTCCACCATAGAAGGAATTTTAGGAGCTTGATCTGGCGGACTTTGGAATACAAGAGATAAATAACCGAGAGATATGCATTTGCGCCGGATTAAGAAAAAGGTCGGTCCGGTGTAAACATGAGTTAGCGCCAGACTTGTTTTGAGTTAGCGGAAGACGGTCCAGCGTAAATGACGTACGCTCGGTTTGATTTTTGTACAAGAGTCTTTCAACACTGGACTGAAGGAGAAAGGTCCAGCGTAGACTTAGTTTGTGCTGGACATATTTTCAAAGGAGATCAGGTTGGTCTGACGTGAATGGAGTTTAGCTGAGAGAGCGCTGAACTAAAGAATAGTATATGAGTATTTGGGTTTGACGGGAATGAGATTTAGCTAAGAGAAAGCGCCGGACTAAAGTATAGTATGAAAAGTTTTGGGTCCAGCATGAATGGCATACTATCTGTTTGGGGGTAGGATTAATTTGAGTGGAGAAATTTCTTTGAAATGACCTTGACTCCAAGCAATCTCAACGACTTAGACTATGAACCAAGATTCTCACTTGTGCATAATCCCCTTTTATAGTACAACCAATCTAAAGTTACCCTAGCTACTTGGTTTGAATTATCTCCCAAACTAAAACCAGTAACAAGGGTCCTAAATGTTGACCTTTTTGCATGAAGCTTTCTTAGATACCCAATCAAGTTTTCCTCATAAATAGGGGTCATTGAATTGATCATCAATACCAAAACCCCATAATCATATTTACTCAAAAATTAGGGGGCCTAGATGCTTTCATGTGCAAGTTGTATTTGTCCGCACATGGCATTACCATCAAGGTGGCTGAGGGCAGTGAAAGAGAACGCGGCGCTATGCTAGCCGAAAACAAAAAAATTTCTTCCGCGAACACCCAGGAAGCGTGCGAGTCAAAGATCATGGAGCGTTACACTTGGAGCACGTTAGCAGCGGAAGTAGAGTGGGTGAAGCCTCCCCGCGTGCTCCGAAGCACTGTACGTAGTCGAACACGATATGGTATAACTTCTCCTTGTCGCGGATCACCGTCACAGCAACGTTGTTGTAGTCGTACAGTTGATGTAGCCGATTGATTCGATCAGCACCAACGCAAGAGCGATGATGCCTCTGCGGTATCCACACGTCCGGGGTGGGATCACCATGTACCGGTGTGCTAGCACCCACGTCGCGACTAGGGTTTTAGGGGCGATGGGATGCAAAGAACGACTAGGGCTTGTGGTAGGGAGAGCTCTTTGCTGCACGCCCCCACGCCCCCTTTATATAGAGCGCACTAACGAGCCTTCTACGATAGAAGCCCAGTAGGACTCACGCTAATGGATCTTCTCGAGAGAAATCCATTAAGACGCCAAAGGATCCAAATCACAGAAACCCACTAATGGATCCAATCCATCAGACATGATCCAACCCGTTAAGTGTGTGACCCATTAAGCTCATGTACAAGTCGACCGCGATCCCGGAGAACCCTTTCTCAGACCACAAGTCAATAGCGATACCTAGCAGCACATATTGACCCCCGAATGTACACAATGATCGAATCAGTTGAACCTTGATACACTCACATAGGATCCTTTTGCCACATGATATCAGTCAAGCTCAAGGCGAGAAGCGTGCCACCCTTGTGATAGGTTGACAAATTCACTCGTCAATGTAATGGATATAATTTGTGATTAACACTTTAATCACTTTGGCATGGCCATGCACTTTTCCTTATCCATCCACACTAAGGGGCCCAGAGATATCTCTCCCGTTATCAAGGAGGGGCAAATTCCATCTTGATCTCTTATATCTCACGTCATGTTTCATGGCATACCCGTAAGCTACCTTTATAACTCCCCTACTACGGAGAAGCGTTTAATAGCCCCAAAGTATACAATTACGCATACTGAGAATCAATAAGAATCTCAAGTCAAAGGATCGTATAGGTATACCACTCGAGACTACACCCTGATGGCACTTCCAAGATAACAATCTCATCAGTGTCTCGGAGCGGGTCTATCCAACCCCATGTTCTCTAACATGTGCCCATATTATAGATTTGATATCTCCATATCTATGGTATGTGAAATATTACCATCAATCAATACATGTGCTGGTCAGATCACTATTGTCCCACATAATGATATGTGACCAAGGATCGTTTAGAATAATATTATATAACCAATGTGTTTCACAATTAAGTCATACTCAATGAACAAAGGAGTGACATTTATTCATGGAATTGATAAGTACATGAACATAGACGTATGATACAATCATCTCACATGATCGCCTCTAGGGCATATCACCAACAGTAGGGCTTGGCTATGCTACTCCTCGTAGGTTTTGCACTGTCGCTCGATACCGACGAGATTCACCATGGTCGAAGTGGACAGTGTAGTTTGCCAATACCGTAAAATGGAGGTAGAGATCCCTAGCGAGGACAAAAAAACAAACTAGAAGAAAACGTGCATGGCTTCCTTGCGTGGCGCAAGAGCTTGATCAAGTTTGGTTCGGACGATGAGGATGACAAAGATGATGATGATCGGTCGCACTCTCCACACAAAGACCTCCTGCCCTTGTCGCAACCACACAAAAAAAGTCCAACACCTCCGCTAGCACCACCCAGGAAAAGTCCAACTCTATCGCCGGCACCACCTAGAAAAAGTCCAACTCCTCCACCGACATCTAAAAGGAATCGAACATCGGCACCATCTCGGAAGTCGGCACTATCGTCTAACAAATCTCAATCATCTGTGAAGTCAACACAACCTTAGAAGAAATTATCAACTGAGATGACTGAAGAATAATGGAAAAGGCAAATAAGCGCCAGCGTAACATCTCACTTTAAAAAGGAGCTATCACCCGAGAAGACTAAAATTGATGCTAATGTGCAGAAGTTTTTCTTGAGTATGGGAAAAGTAAAAAAGACAGGGTGGGCTTCTGAACCTTGCAAAATGTTAGACTATGAGCGCATCTTCAGAAAACAATACTTGAAGGCGGCTAGTGCCAACACGTTGAGGTCAGAAGCTCAAAGAGATGTTGCTCAACGAGATCGTGCTCACGAGTAAGGTCTAAGGTAGAAATTCTTTATGGGGAAACCGCTGGTTGAACCAGCGCATTTAAACCACCTAACAACACAACTGCGGCATGCCCATCAGTGGTATATGCAGCAGTCCAATGATGGCATGGAGGCGTTCCCAGTCAGATACACAGAGTCGGATTTTCACAATAGGGATAACATCTTTTGGGTGGGTTTCGAGAAATTATATAAATTGTACCAGCAAGATGCCTTTGACGTGAATATACTCAGACTGTGGACTTTGTAAGTCTCTATGTATATTGTTGTGCATTCTTGTACCGTTTAATTGCATGCCTAACTTCTTTCTTATGTAGAATAGAGATACAGACATGTAGAAGAAATGGCAATGACAAGTTATCATTTCTTGGTCCGGGGCTTGTCAATGAGAAAATTGTGAAGGACTCTCCACAGTATATTGAAGACTATTTTTTAATACTTTCAAATAATGTCCGACTTTACATGCATGAGGCAGGGCTAGGGAAATAATTTATGTGCATACTATGTATGTACAAATATACATTCAATTGTCACAGAGAGTGTCAGCTATAACGAAGCCATAGTATATAATTACACATTGATGCCTACTTTTCTTTCATTTAACGTATAAAATCATTAATTATCTTTCTCATTTCTTTAATAACAGCGCTAAAAGATGAGAAGCAATAAGTTACTACTAACAAAAATTTTAGCAATTCAAGAACAAATTGCCGGATTCGTTCATGATGAGGTCACCAATCCAAATGGCGAGTTCCGCGAGCAACCTCATCGCCTCATTCCTTCGATCGCGACCCGTGACATGCTTACTTCGACACATTCTACTGGAGTCGGTGCAAAACCAAAGTGAATAAAATGTAGTCACACTATATTTGTAAATAGACTATTGTAAAAATCAAATATTGTGATGCTTTAATATATTTGAATTATGTGATTTAATGATGCTTTATATACTATATTGTTCTACCATATTAATATAACGATACTTTATATTAATGTGTAATTCAAATATATTAATATGGTACAACAAATTATGATTTAACGATGCTTTATATTAATATACTATAGAAAAATGTTGTATAAAAATATATAATGCAGAAAAAATATACAATAAAAAAATTTGGTGCATGGCTTGTTATTGTTTGGTTCGTCCAAGAATATATATATATATATATATATATATATATATATATATATATATATATATATTCACTGCCGGTTGTTAGTTTGAGTCGGCAGTGATATGGATCTATCACTGCCGGATTTTGGTTTGAGCCGACAGTGATAGTCCAATGTCACTGCCGGTTACACACCGAACCAGCAGTGATATCTCTTATCACTGCCAGTTCTTGAGCCGGTAATGATAATCGCAAGTATCACTTCCAACCAATCGCTACCGGCTCCTATAATCGGCAGTGATGTACTGTTCTGTAGTAGCGTCTTCCACTACTAGCTAGCCGGTGCAGGGTTCAACTTTTCGTTTTGTGAAAAAATTCGGACCCTCCCGAAATCCGAAATTTAGGCCGAATTTCGGTTTTTTGGCCGAAATACATTCAAAATTCAAAAAGAAAAATTCAAATCCGGTTTGTTTGGCACCGAAATTACCCCGAAATTCGCCGAATTACCTGAAATTTAGGACAAAATACACTGACTGAAAATTGGTTCAAACGATGTTGAAAAATTTTGAAATTTTTTTTAGGTTCCTGAAACACTATATATATTCTCATAAAATTTTCAGGTTATTATCAGTTCTGTGGATTTTTTAAAAATTCAAACATTGGTACTGTCTCGATGAAACGTTGATCGGCAAGTTTGAACCGGATGAAAAATAGTACAAACGATGTTAGAAAATTTTGAATTTTTTTGGAGATTCCTGATATATTTATGATATTTATGTAAAAATTTAAGATGATGATAAAATATGAGAAATTTGTAAAAATTCAAACATTGGTACTGTCTTGGTAAAGCGCTAAGCTGCAAGTTTCATTCGAATGAAAATTAGAACAAACGAAGTTATAAAATTTTGAAAATTTTTCTATATGGTCATGAAACATCTATAATATTCTCAAAAAAATTTCATATTATGATCAAGTTTAATGAATTTTTAAAAATTGAAACAGTGCTACTATCCTGTTAAAAGGCCGATGATCAATAATAGATTTACTTTAGCAATAAAAAAAGGTTTAAATTTTTTAAAAATTTTACATAAGGGTGACAAGGAAATTCTTAATATCTCATAAAAATTTTGAATCATGATCAAACTCTAGTGAATTTATAAAATTCTTATAATGCACAGTGCTATTTATGTTCTTTCTCTGCTTTGATTTTTGAAATATAATACAACAAATTAAGTTTAG
Organism: Guadua angustifolia; assembly: GCA_036346375.1. NCBI lineage: Eukaryota > Viridiplantae > Streptophyta > Magnoliopsida > Poales > Poaceae > Guadua > Guadua angustifolia. Next base: position 40,226,753 of record CM070506.1, on the reverse strand, counting down.
TGCTTACTGCATTGATAGATTTTATTGAGAAAACAAATAAAGTTTAATTTTTTAAAAATTTTATAGAATTGTACTGAGGAAATTATTAATCTTTTATAAAAATTTTAGATCATGATCACACTCGAGAAAATTTAGAAAAATCTAACAAGTTTATCGTCCCAATTATGTCCATTCTGTTTTTGATTTTTAAAGATAACAAATGATGTTAAATTATTTTTAAAATTTTTTGTATGATCTTAAACTACTAAGGATGGTACCTTAAATTTTTAATATCATTATATAGCTTGTAAAATATTTTAAAAATCTGACAGTATTTCTACTCAAATTTTAAAAAATCTCAAAAAATTAGTTTTTCAACAAATTTTCATGTAAGATCACTTTATTAGGGGGTTATTGGACTAATTCCGGCCTAATCCGGGTATCAAAAATTAAAATTCGGATTAAAAACCCGAATTTTTGCCGAAATTACCGAAATGCTGTAGCAGTACTGTAGCAAAATCAAAATTTTTAAAAATTTTAAATTCGGCCGGTACATCAAAATTCGGCCTATCCCGAAAAGCGAAATTTCACCGAAATTCGGTGAAATTTTGATCCCTGTGCCGGTGTATACATTAATGTTTTTTGAGCAAACATGTATCCATCAATTTCTACACGAAAGCTGTGTAAAAGAACTGTTTCATTAATTCTTCCATATATACTAGCTCTTCCACGACAAAAACTAATTGACAATACAGGTTCCCAAAATGAAGAATCTACGCACGTCTGAACTAACATCCATTAGCACAAAACGTTAGGTAGTGAGCTAGGACACTCTACCATCCACTGTAAAAATGATGGTAAACTAGTAGTGCTAGCCAGTAATGTTACATGCATATGTAGTAGTCCTAGTATACTAGAAATGTTTTCGCGGCGTGATAGGCCGTGTGCATTGTTTTTTTCAGATGTAATTTTATTTTTTCGGCGGTGCTTTTTTTTTAATTGTTGAGAAAACGCGTGAAACGGTTGAAAGGATACAAACGCAATTACGCTCTTTTTGTTTGTATTTATCTAGAGTCCTCTCACGAAGGATCCGCGTTTACGCTGAATCGAAACGTCCATTTCGTGAAAAATAGCTGGAATGATCTAAATGTAATTACACTATTTTTTTGTATTTATTTAGAGTTCTTTCACGAAAGATTCACGATTTTGTACGAAGGATCCATAATTTTGCTAAATCGAAATGTCTTTTTCGTAAAACATGGTTGAAAGGATCGAAACGTAATTTCATTTTTTTTGTATTTATCTGAGGACCTTTCAGGAATGATCTGTGAATTCGCTAAATCGAAATATCCTTTTCATAAAAAATGGTTAAAATGATTTAAATGCAATTACATTTTTTTGGGGCATTTATCGGCTAGAGGACAGGTGGCTTGCCTCTCTGATTGAACTTTGCCATCTTTAGTATATAGTACTAGGAAATTTTCCGCGGCGTAACATGCCGCGCGTGTCGTTTTTTCTAAGAAAAAATGTTTTTTCGGCGGCGTTTAATTTTCTAAATTGTCGAAATAATGAGCGAAACGGGGGAAAAATAGAGAGATAGAGTTGTAGAAATATCTCTTTCGATGAATTATTTGGAAAATATTGAGACCGAATCGAAAAACATGGCGGGAAAAAGTCTAGAGGAAAAGGGCGAAAAATTATTAGAGATGTCAACCTTCTTTTTGTCGAGTTTAATACTCTACGCTGTCACGAGTAATAATACATGTTTTTAAAATATTAAAAACTTCATGGCGTAACACACAGCAAGGTCGTTTTTACAGAGGCAATTTTTTTCCTTGGCGGCGTTTTATGTTTTAAATCGTCGAAATGGGGAAAAAAATAGAGAGATAGAGTTGTAGAAATACCTCTTTCGATGAATTATTCGGAAAATATTGGAGGCCGAGTTGGAAAACCGTGGCGGGGAAAAAGTCTAGAGGGAAAAGGGTGAAAAATTATTAGAGATGACAACCTTCTTTTGTCGAGCTTAACACTCTACGCGTTCGTGGAGTAATAATACATGTTTTAAAAAATATTAGAGATCGACGCGTTCGCGGAGTAATAATACATGTTTTAAAAAATATCAGAGATCGAGATGGGAAATCGAGCTGAGAAAAAAGTCTAGAGATAGAGCTGCACAAATATTTCTGGCGACAAAAACTTTTTTTTTGGGAAAATGGGGAAAGGACATGTTTTAAAAAATATTAGAGACTCGCGGTGTAACACGCTGCGCGTGTCGTTTTTTCGTAGGGATTTCTTTTTTCGGCGGTGTTTTATTTTTTAAATCGTCGAAATAATGAGCGAAACGGGAAAAAAGTAGAGAGATAGAGCTGTAGAAATATCTCTTTCGACGAATTATTTGAAAAATATTGGAGACCGAGCTAGAAAACCGAGGTGGGGAAAAAGTCTAGAGGGAAAAGGGCAAAAAATTATTAGAGATGACAATCTTCTTTTGTCGAGCTTAACACTCTACGCGCTCACGGAGTAATAATACATGTTTTAAAAATATTAGAGATCGACGTCTGGTGGAGTAATAATACATGCTTTAAAAATATTAGAGATCGAGATGGGAAATCGAGGTGGGAAAAAAGTCTAGAGATAGAGCTGCACATATATTTCTAGTGACAAAAACAATTTTTCCCGAGAAAAACGGAGAAAGGATCTAGACGTAAAGAGTAAGGATTTAAATGTTACGTTTTTGGACCTGTCCGCTATCCTTAAAAATTAGAAAAGAGCTTGTTCGCGATTTGAATTTAACGGGAGGTTCTTTTCGTAAAATGGTGTCACGAGGGACCTGAACGCGAATTTAGAGGAAAAATCTTCTTCTCACAAAAAATCGCGAAGGATCTATTCGTAATTTACAAAAGGATCAAATCACCGAAAGTTTTTTTTGAGCTGAGCTGGCGAGCCGGCTCGAGCCTCGGCTCAAAGCGTTGCGGCCGCGTCAATCTTTCAACCTTTAGTAAGGGTAGTATTATATAGTCGGAGGCCTGCCGGTTAAGATGGATCACAGTAGCCATGCATGGTATGGTCCCAAAGACCAGAGATAGATAAAGATCGAATAAGAAAGACAGGGGCGGGCGGGGCGTGTTACAGATGCACTGACAATGGAGGTGTATGCGTGGCGGGGTCGATCGGTCGGGTCGGGCATACATGCGCGCAGTTGGAGCACGTACGATTGGGAGGCCACAAGAAAAGCATGCATGCATATGTACGCCAGAAAACCTCATATGCCGCTGGCTCTGAACAGCCTCATGAGCCCGAAGGTGACGCCCATGGCCGCCAGACCCCCCATCACCACCCGCGCGCACGACCGCGCCACGGGCGCGCGTCCCAGCACCGCCCCGATGCACCCGAACACGCCCAGCATCGCGCTCGCCACCGCGATCACCACGGCGATCCGTAGCCTGTAGTTCATGATGAACCCCGCGGCCAGCAGCGGCACGATCGCGCCCACCGAGAAGGCCAGCGCCGACGCCACCGCCGCCTGCACTGGGCTCGGCAGGTTCTTCTCCTCCTCGCCGCCGCGCTTGCCGTCGCGCTCCAGCTGCGCGATCTCCACGTCGCGCTGCGAGCACACCGACACGAACTCGCCGATGGCCATGCTGCACGCGCCGGCCAGGAGCCCCGCGAACCCGGAGATGACCATGACGCGGACGTCGGCCTTCACGGCGCCCACGCCCAGCATGAGCGACGCCGTCGACACGAGGCCGTCGTTGGCGCCGAGGACCGCGGCTCGCAGCCAGTTGGCACGCCGGGCGAAGTCCAACGACTCGTCGTCCAAGGTGGCCGGATTCTCCGCGTCGACCACGGCGAGCTTCGCGTCGTTCATCGCCATGGCACACAGATGGATCGTTCGATCGAGGTATTTGTCTGCACGAGTCCCAAGAGAGCGAGACACAGGTGCAGTAGATGTGTAAGAAGGAGGAGGAGGAGGAGGAGCAGCAGCAGCAGTAGTGTGGCGGACACACTCTTCTTGCCGTCGTTTTATAGTGGTTTTCAGCCTTTCAGGGGGGTGATGGTGTGTTGCGTGTGTCCAACTAGCTTAGCTAGTGGGTCCATGGAGCCACTGCTTCTTTCTCTAGTGCAGAAGTTTTCTGTTTCCTTCGGTATTGCTCGTGGCTAGACCTGTAAATTGGGCTGGGCTCAAACGGGCTAACACGAGTACGGCACGAAATTAATGGCCCAAAGCACAACACGGCCCAAAACATTATGGGCCGGGCCAGCACGACCCAAATACTGTGCGTAGCTAGGCCTTGAATCGTAGCACGGTGGGCCACTCAGCACGGCCCGATTGATTGTGCCGTGCTTGGGCTGGCACGGCCCAACGGGTCGTGTCGTGCTTGGGCCGGCACGGCCCGACGATGGCCCAACTACTAATTACTGGTCACAGTTGGCGCCACACCAGATAGTGATTAATTGCTGAATAAAAGTAGTTGGCTAATTAGCTTATGACTTATTGGCTTCCAATCCTGCAATAACATCCAACGAGCAGCAAGGAATGCAATAATGCATCAGTTCAGTGGCCTGAGCCGCATCAACAAGCACATATAAACATAACAACAGTCTTATGACTTATTGGCTTCCAATCCTGCAATAAATCTCCAGTGCATGCACCACCCCAGCCCCCAGGTCCCGATACAGTACAGAAAATCATTCATCATTTGATTCATTTCCTATGCATGACATCCAACGGGCAGCAAGGAATGCAATAATGCATCAGTTCAATGGCCTGAGCCACATCAATAAGCACATATAAGCATAACAATAGTCACAGGCTCATAGAAAGTCAGAAATGTTAGGACTCCAAGCCTTTAAGCAATCGAGCCATTACAAGTTTACAACCAGAGAATTTATTTCGCTAGTCCACATACCATAGCCATGAACAAGAACAATACTAACACAAGCACCATGAAGAAGAAAAGGCCAGCCATAAGAAGATCCCAACAACAACCAGCATGTTTTCAAGACAGACCTCACCAGCAGATTGAAGAAAACTGTCACATCGTCGATCCTCGCCAACTCTCCCCAAGCATGGGAGACTACGGCATGAACGATCGATATATGGATGGCACCGAGGGCTACGAGGATGGGTCCATTCCATGTGCGACGCCTCTAGATCCATCATCTGCAACAGCTTCAGATCCATCAAATATGTCAGTAGCACCACCTTCCTCCGGTGGAAGCACTAAAAGAGCAGAATGTTAGAAGCACTTCATCACGCGAGAAGTCATCATCGATAATGTAAAACAGGTAATTGCAAAATATAAGTACTATAAGTCTGATTTGAGTGCAGGTTCGGGTGGAGGCACAGGACATTTAAATCGGCACTACAAGGCATGCTTGCAAAAGCTAGGAAAGACACAAGGAGGAGGAGTGCAATCACAACTTAACTTTTCAGCAAACGGCACTGTAAGTACTTGGATTTACAACCCACAAGTAGCGCGCGAAGAAATAGCATGATATATTGTCTCCGAAAATCTTCCTATTATAATGGGTGCAAGTAGCAATTTTCAGAGAATGGTACAACGTGCATTTTGCCCACAATTTCATAGTGTCACTAGACAAACTACTAAGACTGATATAATATCATTATATAAGAAAGAGTTAAAAATGCTAAAAGAAAGTTTTCTTAAAGTTCAGTTTTCATTTGCTTTAACTTCTGATATTTGGACTTCATCACACCAAAAAACTTGCTATATTAGTGTTGTTGCACATTACTTAGATGAAGGATACAATCTAAACAAGAGAGTCATTGGATTTAAGTTAATGGATGATTCACATACCGGAGATGCCATTGCCAAACATATACTTGAAGTAGTTCAAGATTTTAAGATAGAAGATAAGATACTTTCTGTAACTCTTGATAATGCTTCTTCGAACATTGCTGCCATGGATTTGCTTGGCCCCCATATCCAGTCCTACATCAATGGTTATGTTATTCACCAAAGGTGTGTATGCCACATTATCAATCTGGTTGTTCAAGATGGTTTAACTATGATTAGCAACTATTTAAATAGTATATGTGCTGCTGTTCGCTACATTTCAAGTAGCCCCCAAGTGTCTTATAAGTTTGCTGAGTATTGCAGGGCTAATAATAAGCGACCAAGGAAGTTTAGCCTTGATATGAAGGTAAGGTGGAATTCCACATATATCATGCTGGACAAGTTAAAAGGGTATGAAAAAATTATTGTCTTTGTGAATGCTAATGCTCAAGATATTGAATTGGTACTAACAGATTTTGATTGGAGTATTGCTAGTCATTTTAGAGAGTTCTTACTTCCCTTTTATGTAGCAACTAATGTTTTATTTGGTATTTATTATCCTACCTCATGCTTAGTAATTGAATACATTTGGCTAATTATGAGGCATTTGCTAAGTATAAGGGTGATCCAACACCGAGCTTTATTGTTGTAACGATGGAGGTAAAATTCTAAATATTTTGGTTCTATATCACATGTGTCTTGCTTTTGCTACCATTTTGATCCACGCAAGAAGCTAGAGGGCTGAAAAGCTGCTATGGAGGGAATAGGAGATGCACTTGACCTAGATTTTTCTGAAGCTTTTAATCATGTGAAAGAGGACTTATTTCGAGTATACAACTTTTACTACAAGAAGTATGGTGAAAGTGAGACGGAGTCATATGTTGCTGAGCAGGAACAACCATCTGATATGAGCTTGACCTCACATTTGTGGAAGCGAGCGAAGGCCAAAGAAGCTATTGGTTCAACCTCAAGTCAAAGGTGGAATCCTAGCGCTGAACTTAATCACTATCTTTCTACTAATTTTGCAGCCACAGATCGCACATTGAGGGGTGAGAAGGTGAAGCTACTAGAATGGTGGAGGGAACATCAATATAGTTTTCCTGTGCTATCACATTTTGCAAGGAATATTCTAGTCGTTCCAGTCTCTACAGTTTCTTCTGAGTCAACATTTAGCACGGTTGGGAGAATAATCGAGGAAAGAAGGTCATCTCTTACACCAGAAACAGTGGGGGCAATCACTTGCCTAAAAGATCTGCAGAGAGCAGTTGAACAAAAGCAGCATCAACTGGAGGATCCAGAGATTGTGCAAGCATTTGAAGATTTGGACAATGATTAATTTGTAATATATATGTTATTGTTATTAAGACTCTAAGATGGCTCTGTACTCTTTTCCTTACAGAGGGAAACTCCACAACGGGGTGTAAGGTTTTTAACAAGGCAGAGCCAAATCAATGAAAATTTATTTCCCTTTAATTTATGTTGTCATACACAAGTACTCAAACACAAGGCAATAGTAGGTAGCAATAGCAATGCATTAACTTATGCTAATCCTAGATATAGGAAGCACAATAGCATTCATACAGGAAGCATGCTACAAGCAGAATAGCAGGCATAACCAAACAATTGCATAACCAAACTTATGCTTATCCTAAAATGTGACGCCCCGTATGGTAGATGAAAATTCAATTCCTATCTGGTATCAAGATAGAACAGCTTGCAATTGTTGTTAGCCATCAAGTTAAGAAACTTAATGTCTCACATCAGACCAATATAAGCAGAGAAATCTATCAGCACCTCTACAATATCTTTCTACTTTTTCTGCAATATTAAAATGATATTAATTAACAAAATATGAGAATCCATTACTAGTCCAAACCCAACTAAACTTCAAAAGTTAACAGATGCTCTCCACACTCTCCAACCATACACAGCAATATACAAACACACCAAGAACTGTCCAACCTTTCGTAACATCACAAATTCACAATGCAATGCACCACAACATAGGCTCAAGAAAGTGATCTTACATTACTTTGCACATTCTATTAAGAAATTCAAATGAGTCTTACCCAATGAGGTGATCTTTAACATTTGGCGATCTGTTATACCATACATCAATTGAGACATACTCAATATACCAAGAACAACCATACCGTTATAGTGTCGTAATTACAATGTGTATACTTCCCATCTATATACATTACAATCAAACGGAAGTGAAGCTATGAAGGGAGCTGAAGAGAGAGTAGGGGGAACTTGCCGCGCATCTTGTGGGGCGAGATGGGGACGAAGAAGAGGTCGGCCTGGTGGGGGTCATCGGTCTGCGTACTCTTGCGGATTCTCGAAGAAGTAGCCCTCATTGGCGTGACTTGCCGTGAGCTTCATGACGTCTGGTAGAAGGTCTTGGGGTCGCCGTCCGGGTAGATGTACACCTTAAAGGTCCACTCCATCTCCGTCCTCCTCCCCGGGCATCGTGTGGATGGATCTGTAGGAGAATGTGACGCCCCGCATGGTAGATCCTCTTCGCCTCGCCACCGCCGTCGGAGGGCTTCTTCCCAGGCGCGGTGGCTGTAGCCCGTAGACGATACTTCGCTACTTGCTCGCCAGCCGCCCAGGTAGCTCATCGTCGGCAGCGCGGCATCCACGAGGCTTCGATCCAGATCTAGAGAGTTCAGCGATGGGACAGAGAGAGAGAGGGGCAAGTGCGAGTGTGCGACTGCTTTGATCGATCTGGCTTCTGGAGACTTCACAACGATGCCATCGACGCTTCACAACGATGCTAGCAGGCCTGGGACGTTCTTGGGCCGGCACGGCCCGATGATGGCCCGACGGGCTTTAGTACCGTGCCGGGCGAGGAAAAAACCATTTCAGGCCAGCCCGACCCGACCCGATGATGATGCGGTCGTGCGTCGGCCGCCCATCCCAAACGGCACGAAGCACGATGGGCTTGGGTCGTCGTCCGCCCAACCCGGCCAATTTATGTGTCTACTCGTGGCCACCATACGCATCCATCCAGCATAGTACATAGCAAGCTACATAAAACCCACCATGGACTGGATCCAGGATAGCAAGCAAGCTACACCCATTATATCCATCCATCCACCTGCCGGTGTGCATAATACAGGATAGCAAGCTGTATATAGATAGCACTTGGTGCTTCAACTTGAAGAAAATATGGACTCGATGGTCAGAAGAGAAAATGTAGCGACCCTCCTTTTTGGTACAGAATACCAAAAAGGATAATCTATGTACAATACTAGTCCCATGATCAATAACTAGTACGCACATTTACAATAATTAGAATCACAACTATACACAATATTATTAAAGTGGAAGCTATTGATACAAAGTAGTCTTACAATTCAATATATTATAGCAGAAAAGCCAAAAGTCTTGTAGTGTGCCCATCCAACTCTCAGGCAACTGACAAGACATAAACCCTAGAAAAACTTGCTAAGATAATTCTCGCATCCTGCGCCAAACTACATGTCGACTGGAGGTTCCACTACTACAGAAATCATCATCACAAACGGTTCGTCAACGTCATCAGAGACGGTTTTGTGAACCGTCAGTAACAATAAGTCTGTGATGAAGGAGATCATCAGAGACGGTTTTCTACCCGTCTGAGAAAATATATATCACAGACGGTTGTATTAATAAACCGTCTGTGAAATTTACTTATCACAGACGGTTCTTATTTGAAACCGTCTGTGATAACTAAATATCACAGACGGTTTCAAATCACAACCGTCTGTGATAACTAAATAGCACAGACGGTTTCAAATCATAACGGTCTGTGATATGAACTTACCACAGACGGTTTCAAATAAGAACCGTCTGTGATGACCTTTTTCCCACCCCAACAGAACCTCCATTATTTATAGTGTTGTTGAAATTTCCATCAATATTTCTACTTGATATTTACAAAGGCACAACGAGTTATAGATTTTGTAATTGAATATCTACACTTCCTATATGCATTGTAGTATGAGTTTGTCGATCGGGATAGACTTAAAATATAAACATTTGTAGCACTTTTCTCCTTCTTATGATAATGTTGATAGAACTTCGACTAATAAATCAACCAAGAGCATACCTTGACATGGCGGCGGCGGCAATCCTGATGCCTTGATCGAGCCGGACACCTTTGGAGTGTGTGATTTGCTTCATGCCCTATGAAGTGGCCTTGCCTTGAGGTCACCGTCGTGCCACGGTCTTGAATGGCCGAGACGACATGCTCTTCTGAGGGTCACCATCGTGCCACGGTGGGAGAACATGGTACTTTGGAAAAAAATTATAGATGTACTTGATAGATTACTCTAGGTAGGGTAATTAAAGATTGAACAAATATGATTGCAAGTCGGGTCTTCCTTGGGGACATGGAAGGACTAGATGGACTTACTTTCAACACCTAAGTAGATGGAAATTTGAGAACAATATAAATAATGGAGGAGTTCTGTGAGAATGTAGGAAAAACATCTAGTTCAAAAAGCAAGACATTGTTAAGTTGTTGCATATATTCAAGATGAGGAAATATGTATTAAGGATAATATCATGTGACAATACAATGAATCGTACAAACAAGAATAACCACGAGTTTTTGACATATTTTTGAATGAATACCATTTGATAATTGTACAACTCCGAGAAGTTATCGGTGCGTGGAACCGCATACTTTTATATTATTACTTGGTGGCGAGGAAGTAACAAACTCTCCCTCTAATGTTGCTCAAATGGGTCTCGATCCAGCGAGTTTTAACCATCTTGCTATTTTTTTTATCGGCGATGGTTTGCATGTTGTAGCAAACATAAAATCCACATAGGTTATTTCACGACCTTCTTTGGTGTACTTGCTGCCAAATAAAACCTACGGTTAGTTCTAGAGTTACTATTACGGGGTTTGATATAGGATTATTGTGTATAGCGGATCTGGAAAGTTCAAATCATGTTGTAGTTTAGTCCAATCCTTCAACTTTTGAGCAGCTCTACAAGATTGCAAAAGGTTAGTCTAAACCATTCCAATAGCAATATAAACACGGAACAACTTACGACCATATGCGTTATATGCGGAGAAGCGTGATTACTGTTTGAGTAATTTTGCGATAGGTACCAAGTTGTGGTTTCCGCCCGTAAGGAATCAAGGTACTTAACCCGGCTTGTGGCTGGTTCAATTACAATTAGAACCAGTGAAACCTACACAAGTATATCACAATGGACAATAAGCGAAAGCGAGTTGTGTGCCTGATCTAGACAAAAGTATAGCATGTGGTAGCACTTACCACAGGTTATGGGGTATAAGTATGAATTCTTTATCTTTTGTGCTAGCAATGCCTGCATCACGTATTTCTCGACCATGTTTATATCATCATCCATTGTTTGCTTTGAGACTATATGTGGAGTTAGAAACCGATCGATAGTTTCTTACGTAATAGCTTCAAGTTGCATGTATCTATATATACAAAAGCGAATTATATATATATTGGAGGACATTTATCACTATTAGACAAATGTGAGTATGATAGCACACACTTACAAGGTCCACATCTTATGAGTCTTGGCGTCGAGGCGTCGAGGTTGTGGAGATGGAACAAGTCGAAAAATCGTAGTGAAAAAGCCCCATTGGTCGTTGAATAGATGTTCATACTTGAACTTAGCGATACTTGTTATGCGTTCACGCTCTGGCTTTCGGCTTGTCGGGTGTACCAATTATGCAATTGTTGGCAAGCTATACTAAGTGAAATTCGTTGCCTTTTCGTTAGTAAGGGCTCTCCTAGCTTGTATTGTTTAGCCAACTCGGCGGATGGATAGTCGATTTGTTCTTGCCTTTCTTTCTTACTTTTGTCCTTGCCTTTCTTTGTTTTGTATGAACCCTTCACGGAGAGAGAATGGGCGGAAAGCAGGTCAACATTATGTACATCAAGTGGAGTCTACTCTCGACTCTTGATTTAGTAGCCAATGATCGAGCGATACAATAAGCGAATCATATCGTTGCGGTTGTTGCATGACGAAGGGGCGACCGGGGAGATGTCATTGCTAGGCCATTGGATGAATGTGCCAATGGCATCCCCAAGTTTCACGATCTCGTCGTTTGGCGGCTTACGTAGATCGACAATCTTGAAACTATCAAATACCGAGTCCACATTGACCTTGGTGAAACCGGCGCTATCATGGTGCAGGTGCACCATGGTCCCCTTAGTGGATGGATCGCCATACCCCAGCGTTCGTGGAGAGGCAGTGCCATTGTTAATTCTCACTTGGAGATTGCCGCGTGGCCACCTTAATGTCACATCTGAGGATAAGTCCGCTATGTTCATCTATGTCACTTGGAGGAGCGGATGCACATTGCTCTTCACAGGCGATGGGGCTGACTTGCGAACATATACAGGGCTTGTGCTGTATTTCTTTCTTGATTGTTGAGCCTTTCCTCGAGGATTCTTATCCTTTCATAAAATTCTTCTCTCGGTTCTCCCTCAACTCTTCTCTCAACTCTCCTCTCAACTTGTCCTCCAAATTATTTATAAGATTTGACTCGCTCGGCTTTAGTTCTCTTCTTACTTGGTATTTGTAGAAGTAAATGCAGGAATCCAGTTTTCCATGGAACAAAAACCCTTTGCCTCTTATCACGACCGGGGTGTTCCTTGTTTCCCAAGGCCATGGACAGTGCATCTTTCTCCCTGTCTGGGAAAAAAAAGCTATCACCCGATTGTGTACTCAACGCTACCTGCAAGATCCGGACAAGTTATTTCACATATGAAGTCATGGACTAATTACGTAAAATTGGTAGTTCGATTTATATATTACCAGGCGTTGGCAGACTTCCTCGTCATGGGGTTTACAAAGAGGCGAGTTGCGGAGGGCGTGGCGGTGACCTCGCTCTTAGCCGATCTCACAGCACGTTGATCTGTGATCGATGCAAATGGCAAGATACCCTCCTCATCCTCCTGTCCCATTCGCTCTCTTCCCGCGTGCCGGCATCTGCGATGCAGTGGGGTGAGTGTTCCTTACTGCAAGGCCTTGTTTGCTTCACTTTGATGCACGCGAATTTGTCGTCGTCTTCATCTCAACAAAAGCGCATGCGTGTCGCATCAATGAACCCATACTTAGAGTATGGATCTATATCCTTCTTGGCGTAGTCTCTGGCGTATGCTTGAAGGTCTTCCATGCCTTTCTGCGCTAGCGATGCATCTTGTCGCACTAGGGGGCGGATTCTTACGGAATGTCGAGCGATGAAAGAATTTTAGTCGACAAGGCATTGCGAGCCTCAATAATCGGCAACCTCCAAGAAGATAGCGTGATCGGAACCCATTCGTGCTACTATCCGCACATACTCGAAATGCATTATTTGCTTTTTTGGCTTTCTAGGGGCCCCATCCTTTGGATCGATCTCTGTAATGGTATATCGATCTGTGGCCTTTTGTTTGGTCCTATTGCGTAGCGTTGATTCTTCTTTTGAGGGCACATCAGGTCCTTCAAGCGATGGATTAGAGGATGACATCTTCTTTATAAGTTAAAATAGTTTAGACGAACTAAAAGAAGAACAAATAAAATCAAATTAGAGTGAATAAGTTTGTGGATACCATGGCTTGTTATTAGCCTTTTAAAAGAACTAGCCTAAATGGCTTGTTATTAGCCTTTTAGCGAAAAAGAACTAGGAGGTTGCCAAACTTAATAAAAATTTGTGACACCTCCTAAAATTAGGACATCCACATAGACAAGCGAAATAAGTGCGAGTATAAGAGCAAGACTTTGTTTATTATTCCTCTTAAGCATATATGTGAGAATACATAATTCACACACAAGAGGTATGACATAAACAAGATAACACAAAGGACTAGCTTATAAGCAACTTTGCTCTCAGATTATCTAAATTGATGGGTTGCTCTTAAAGAACCCTCCAACATCAATTTCAACAATATATCACGGGGTATACAAATATGAGATTAGTGAATCTCGCAATTGATCTTGGTTAAGAAAATTGATTCACTAGAACTCAACTATGGACTATGAAAAGCTCTTGAGCAATGAGGACAAGCGAACTAGGAGGTTGCAGAACTTAATAAAAATTTGGCTGCACCTCCTAAAACTAGGACATCCACCTGACACACAAGTAGAAATAAGTCAGAGTATAAGATTTGAATCACAGACGGGGATAGCATATCACATATCTGGCTGACAACCTGACCAAGTTGAATTCTAGACACAATGATCTAAGCATTCTGAATCACGGAAGGAACTCACTAACTAGCGAGATCAATATAGCCTCATTTAATTGAATCATCATCGGCGGCGGTGGTAGAACAAAATCGAGCCTCGGATCGAGCGACCTCTAGCTCGATGGCTAGTCCCAGAAATACTCGATCGGTTCAGCGATACTCCAGTAGTACCAATCACCCATAGCCAACAAAAGAAATAAAGAAAGATCGCATGACACTTACACTAGAACGGCACCATTGCTGTTCGGAAGAAACCGAACACGATGATGGGGAACACGTCATTGCGGGAAGGTCAGCGTAGTGGGGAGGTCACGAGGGAGGACATCGAGGGAACCGCGTCGTTCGAGGGGAGGGCGGCGATGGGGAGGTCGTAGAGGGGGGACCGTCGGCTGAGGGGAGGCGGCGATGGGGAACCGCGTCGATCTTGGGGAAGGGCGCCGAGGGGAGGGGCAGGGAGGGAGGGCGCTGGAGGGGAGGCAGCAGGAAGCACGTCTGCCCGAGGGGGAGGCCGCGGGGAGACAAAATGTCACAAAGGGTTAGGGTTTGGCCTTGTGTGAATGAGCCTGCTGCGGAAGATATATATAGGAGAGCACATCACGAGACGGTTCTAAAAGATAATAGTGCATGATGTATTATCCTGAGCGGTTCTATAACATAACGATGCAGTGATGTTGAAATATCACAGGCGGTTATATAATAGAAGCGAAATGCATGATGTTGAATATCACAGACGGTTATATAATAGAAATACAAATGCAGTGATCTTCAATATCGCAGACGGTTATATAATAGAATGTAAATGTGATGTTGAATCCGCAGACGGATATAATAGAACCGTCTATGATATTAAGATATCCGCAGCGGTTAGAAGTAACATAAATGCATGATAAATCTTTATCCTGAACTATTATGTTAAGAAGCAAAATGCATGATATATCATGTTCCTTGACATTCACTTATGCATTCGATTCGATCGACTCTTATGCATGCCACTTTGTTGTATCTTACGGGAAAGTTATCTTTAACGAGAATATAGGCTATATTGTGGTTGAAGTGGAATTCTAATCCTCAATTCAAACCCTAAAATCTGAGAGCAATCACATACAACTATTTCCATATTGCCAAAGTAGACATGATTACATTCTTGTTTGCCATAGTCTACATAATTTATTTCTTCTCATCAATTATGTGCGAATGGCCATCTTTGAATCATGTATTTGGAATCATATTGATATTAAGGAATAAATACTTGCTCTTATACTTGCATCTTTTCCATCAATCCGGATGCTTCTGAAGCTACTCACAAAGATCATCACAATCCTATATACATAATTAGGATGCTTCTGAAGCTACTTACAAAGATCATTACAATCATATGTACAAAGCATGATAGGTCATTATCAGCTTTACAATAGCATTAATGTAATATTATTACACATGAAAATTAGTAAACATGATGACAATGCACCCTTCTCATAACTTCGCCACCATATGCTTATTCTTTTGTATGAAAATTAGCCCTTCATGATGATCGTGCGTGTGTAGCTTGCTTCCTCATGTTGTTCTTCACGGGACGAGATGTCATTTCCGATAGGTGGCAACTCATCAAATTGATTGTACTCTTCCTCATCTACTACATTCTCAACTCAGACAATTCTCCTTTTCCACTGAAGAACTACGTTAGCGCTTCTTGTTGACGAATTGGTTACTTAGAAGACTTGAACAACTTGGTTATGAAATGCGAATGGTTCATCTTGGTATCCGAACACGTTCGAGGTCCGCGATAGTGATGCCATTCTTGTCAACCTTCACGTGCTTTGGAGGTGGACCCAGCGACACCGAAATAGGGAATCTTGAAAATGCGTGGTCGAGCTCCCATATCTCCTCTATGAACCCATAGTAGGGAGCTCCTCGTCAACCAGTGGTATTATTGAATGCATCTATCACGGACACCGTGATACGGTTTGTGCTCTTCATATCCTAATCTCTCGTGTAAAATGTGTACCCATTTAAGTCATATCCTTTCCATGTGACAAGCTGTAAAGTTGGTCCTTTTGCCAACCATGTCGGCGTGTCATCGGCGAGCTCCTAGTGATAGGTCGCTCCTTCAACCATTTGTTGAGGCGAAGGTTATGATGTCTCGTGATCCAAGACTCCTGTTTCGTCGTACTATCACGCTAAGTACCCTCTCCACATATAACGTACAATCCGCGTGGCGGCTTTGGCAATCGGGCGGGCGATCCTGCGGCCCGCCCGCCGGCGTCGGTCCGTGGCGCCCGTGGCGGTGGGCGAAAACCGCGCTACTGGCTGCCAGCCCAGCTACGTGGCGGCACAGCAAAGGGCGAGCGATCCGCGGCCGCCCGGCGGCGTCGGTCCACGTGGCGCCCGGCGGCAGTGGCGAAACACGCCACTCGCCCGGCGCCCGATCCGTGGCGATTAGGCGAAAACGCCCGCCGCGAGGCAAAAGGTGGAGTCACGGTGGCCGCCTCGAGCTCCTTCCACTCTGCGTACCATGTCGAGCAGCGAGCTGCCGCCATAGCGGCTTACTCGGTATGAGGGTTTACGCAACAAACCCATTCCTCGGCGCCTCTCACCTACCTGTAAAGGTCCTCCATCCGGGCCAGGAGCAAAACGCAGCGTAAGCATTTAATGAAATTTGGAGGAGCAGGGACCAACACAGGAAGAAGGAGTAGTAAATGTATGAGGACTTCCCTTTTACCTACTCAGATTAGTTGGCCTATATAAGGGCCTCCGGTGCATGGGAAAAGGGGCGGGCATTCGAGAGGAAGAACTTGTACCCAAGAGCTTTGTACTCGTTTTGAGGCATTCTCTAAGCGAGAAAAATAATCTAGCGAGGAAGTAAGGCTATTACAGGAGCCAAGGGGACTGAACCTAGGTAAAATCTTCGTGTCATCCGCGATGTTCGTGGGCCTTAGGAATCCTTCACGTAGGAGTCCCTAGGGTTTTAAGCCCTCTAGGTTTAGCCGGCCCGCGAATGCCCTCCTTAGAACTAAACCCGATCTGCATCCTCCGGACTGTCGGGTGGAATCGCCCGGCAGGCGCGCCAGTAAGAGGCTAGTGGTTAGCTTCCGGCTAACTCCGGCGGACTTGGTGTTCGCGGTTGAAGCGAGCTCGTGCCTTAGAAGATGGCGAGTCCTCGGCACGAGGATATCGCGGGACAGCGGCGACCAAGCGCCTCCGGCCGTCCGCCGGTCGAGGGCCGTCTCACCCCCCTCTGGTAGCGCGGTACTCCCGCGAGGCCGGGAAGCGATCCGTCGTCGTCATGGTGGCATGGGCGGCCACCCCTGCCAGAACACGCGCGCTCGTGCTCTTCAGACCACCCTCGGTGGAGTTCGCGAGAGATTCCCCGCCACTCGTGGGCTGCAGACATCGGCCAGGCCTCGTGGATGCGGCCCAACTCGAGTGGGGCTCCCGACCCGATCAGTACCAGCCGTACCTTGACGCCTAAAGGCGGCCGCGGCTCTCGAGGCCTCGGCCGCCCGACGATAAAGGCCCGGCGAGCAGGTCAGGAAAACGCCACGCAATCTGGTCGGTTCATCGAGGCAAGTGGGGACCTCGCTCTCCCTTGATGAGAAGCGCCGGCGGCAGCAGTGATGACCTCCGTGGTCGCTGCCGCCACCGGACCAAGCGTCGCCATGGCAGCAGGTGGCGGTAGCAATGAGAGTCCACCTCATGGCTCTCACCCTCGAGGCCGGGAGGAGGTCCACTCCTCCGGTTCCTCGCGCTCCCATGCAGTCTCGGGCCAAGACCTCGATGGCTCGGCTCCCTCTGGCGTCGGGTGCGAGCCTTCTCCCGGCGGTTGCGCCCGCGTGCTGGCCGGGCGAGTTTCGCCCGTGACCATAGAAAAATATAGCAGGCACCACCAACTTGGGAGGAGTTCCTCCAAATCTACAGCGATGGTGCGGGCGGTGGCGGATCTGAAAAGGTCATAGCCAACTACCTCCCAGCGGCCTTGGCGGGTTACGCCGCTCTGGTGCTAAATCTCCCAGGAGTCGGTGCACTCGTGGGGAATGTTGTCTTGTTTATCTTTGTGCGCCAATTTTGAGGCTCTTCGCTGGACCGAGTGTGGAGGATGACCTCCGCCTGGAACAAGAAGAAGAATCGCTTAGCGACTTCATCGTGATTACATCCTTTGCCCATAATACCATCCCCATCTCAGAGCAATCGGTCGTCGCCGCCGCGGGAGGCGTCTGTGACCATAAGATGAAGGAAGATGGCCACCGTACCATCGGCTCAACCTCAGGGCTTTTTCCTCGCACATAAGTGTCTTGCGAGCTCTTGAGCGAGGGCCAATGCAGCCCCAAGGGTGGCCAAAGACAGGGCAATGGGACCTCGAAGGGTTCGGCCGTCTTGGGCTAAGAAGAGCCTTGGCCAGAGAGCGAGGCGAGTCTGGTGCCGCTTGAGCCGTGACGACGAAGAGACCCGCGCCTCGAAGCGCCACCGCCGCCAGCCGTGAGATGATCGCCATGGCCAATGCACGGCCGTCGTGGCCGGCATGCGATCGCCCGTGATCGGCGCGGCGATCGCCATGATCATGGGAGCGACGCCCCGCGATCAAAAGGCGAGCCCTCTTGCAACATAAAACCAATACCCGCGGCACGGACAGGCTGTCGGGTCGTGGGCGAGATAGTGGAAGCGGCTCAAGGGCGCCGCATACGATGATGATCAAGATGAAGATCTCGCCCATTGTCTTTTCACCGAGCGGATCCTGCTTGTGGCGTACATCCATGGTGGTTCATCCACCATTCCCTCAACGCCGCTTACAAGCGGCTAAAAAAGGGAAGTATCGCCCATGGCATCAAGCTCGAGGGCAGATTGGACCTTTGAAATGGTGAACAAGCGATCACCTTGATCGGGCGACCACCGAGGCACCCGACCTAGGGCATCTCCGTCGTGGTAGCACCGCGGTCCGGAATGTCTGGTGGGGCGGGTCTTGATGGATGAGCGGCTCCATCAACCTCTGTCGGCGTCGGCATTCATGGCCTTTGCAGATCCGATGACGAGGATCTGCGCCAAACCTAGTTCTTGGGGTAGCCCTAGATCTTGGGCTTGTTCCCCTTAGGTCAAGTTTGCCTCCCGTCACTTCCGGGAAAGGATAACTACGCGTCGAGATGGTGGATTTCGAGTCGCCGATTCGACCTCCCATATAACGCCTTGCTTGGCGGCCGTTGGTCAAATTCATGGCGGTTACCCACTATGCTTACATGATGGTGAAGATCTGGGGCCGCCTTCGTGTCATCAGCGTGGATAGGTCGGAGGCCTGTGACGCCTGGCGGGCTTGGGATCTGGCGGTGCCACTTCGTCGGCCGCACCAGCGCCACTTCCTCGAGGCCCTCGGGGCCGGACCAGTGCTTCACAGAGCTCATGGGATAGGTGAGGTAAAAAGGTGGTGCGCCACAGTGAAGGCGGTTTCCCCGAACCGTCAACATTGGCGCCAACCTCGGCGCCAAATAGGAAACTGCCTTCGTCACCTTCCTCGATCAAGCGTGAAGCGTGTTAGCTTAGCAACCGTCAGGCATATTAGGGGTCCCAGTGATCGAGCCAAGCCTAACAGCTCTCCCGGCGTCGCTAATCCGTGAAGGTCGGGAGGCCAGCCGTAGCCGGCGGAACGAGCGCCATTCGAGAGGAGGTAGAAGGCTGGCGGCCGAGGAATAGTCGAAGTCTCTCATCTGAGTGGCTCGCCAACCCGTGCTTTCGTCGAAAATCAACGGGAGGTGGCATGTGTGTCGACTTCACCGAGCCTCAACAAAACTGCAGAAGGATCCTTATCCCCATGCGGGTGACCTCATCATAGACTCCGGTAGGGTGTGAATTTGTGCTTTTTGGATGCGTACTCTGGGTACCATCAGTTAGCATGGCACTAGAAGATGAAGAAGAAGACAGCTTTTGTGACCCTACGGAGTCTCTGTTATGTAAGGATGGCTTTTGGTTTAAGAATATTGGTTCCACTTACCAGCGTGCCATGCACATTACCTTCCGCCCCCAAATAGGCGAAATCTAGAAGTATCGTTGATGATTTAGTCATGAAGATTAAAAAAGTGAAAAGCTGATCCGGGACACGGAGGAGACCTTTGCTAACCTCGGAAAAATTGCACTGAAGCTCAACCCGGAAAAATCGTGTTGGATTGTGCCCTCAGGCAGAATTCTTTGGGTTTCTGGTGTCGGTAGGGGCACGCCGAGGCCAATCGACAAGATAGCGACCATCGAGCACATGAAGCCGCCGGTCTGACTCAAGCAAGTTCGGTTGCTGGTGATGCTTTGGCCTCCATGGGCGATTCATTGCGCTTGGGAAAGCGGCTGCCTCTGTTCAAGTTGTTAAAGAAGACTAACCATTTTGAATGGACGGAGGAAGCTCGAAGGCATTTGAAGACTGAGCAAGTACCTCTCCTCTCCCCGGTCTTTGGTTTCCCCAGAGGTGAACCTTTACATATATCGCTGCCACCCCGAGGTGGTAAGCCTTGATGTTAATCGCGAGAGGAAAGGCGTCGAAGCCGGTTTACTACATCGATGAAGTATTGCATGAAGCGAAAACTTCGGTATCCTCAAGCTCGAGAAGATCTTTGTAGGCGGTCTGGTTGCGTCGAAAGCGCGCACACTATTTTCGAGGCGAAAATCACCGTCGTCACGCCTACCCTTTGCGGAAATCCTCCACAATCGTGAAGCCGAAGGCGGCGTTGCTAAATGATCGGTGGAGTGAAATTCAACATCAAATTTGTGCCCGTACCGCTATCAAGAGTCAAAAGTTGGCGGAGTTAAATGCAGAGTGGACTCTGCCACTCCACGAAGTGAAGAAGCACGCGTGCCTTCCCCTGGGCGTTATTCTTTGATGGATCCTTGTTTGGAAAGCGGCGAAATGTGAGGTTATCTGGTCTCCCCGACCGTTGATACCCTCGATCGCGTTAATCGCCCTCAATTCAAGGCCACCAACAACATTCTTTGAATATGAAGGTCTGTTGGCGGTTTGCGCATCGCTTCGGCGTTGGGCATCGAGCGTCTCAAGTCAGGGAGACTCTGCTGGTCATTAATCAAGCACGAAAGGAGTTCAATGTTCCGCCCCATGGCGGCATACTGGCGGAGGTCAAGAATGGGCGTCATTTTGAAGGTCACAGGGTATACTCATGTCCCTCGGCGTGACAATCACCTTGCAGACGGTTTGTCGGCTTGCATCCTCAAGGGCTCTGTTCCGTCGGGGTCTTGAAGAAAGACTACATGACCGTCCATCGCAGCCCACGATTCTGGTGGGGATGATGGTGTCATTGCATGCCCCGGTCAGTGGGGACGGCCAAGGCAAAAGCGTCATGACCTCCGGCTCGGGTGGGGAAGGCGGTGCATTGCCACGACCTCAATTCAGGGAGGGAAGGCAATGTGCCCACCTCGAAATTTCTGTGTCAGGGAGGAAGAGGCGCCAGTCTTTGCCGAGGCGGCACCAGGGGAAAGCTTCGGTCATTGGAGTACCCAGCGAGCACCGTGTGGTCGCCACCCTTAGGCGAGAAGATCGATGGATGGACCCTATCACGCCTTCTGCGTGACCAAGTGATCCCCGACGATGATGCCTCGGTGAGAAGATTGCACGTAAGGCCAAGTGCTATACTCGGTAGGTGGGGACCTATATCGCCCGAGCGTAAGCGGAGTTCTCTTGAAG
This sequence comes from Guadua angustifolia, assembly GCA_036346375.1. NCBI lineage: Eukaryota > Viridiplantae > Streptophyta > Magnoliopsida > Poales > Poaceae > Guadua > Guadua angustifolia. The sequence continues at coordinate 40,205,097 of CM070506.1, read as the reverse complement.
TGCATCACTCGGGAAGAGGGGCTGCTCTCTGATATCCATGGAGGTGTCACGGGAGCCATATTCCAGCCCAACTCTAGCTCGGCAAGGCGTTTACGCCAAGGATTTTATTGGCCTACCGCCCTCGGGATGCTTGGCGAGTTGGTGAGGACGTCTGGCTTGTCGAGTTCTTCGCCAGTAAACCCACCGACCAGCCCAAGCTTTAGCAAACCATTCCGCTCTCTGGCCGTTCGCGATCCAGGGCCGATATCTGGTCCGTTCCGGCGCCACGGGGCTTCACCCACCTCTTTGTCGCTATCGACAAGTTCACCAAGTGGGTCGAGGCCGCGGTCGCGAACCATCCGGGCGCTATTGCGGCCGCCAAGTTCATGCGCGGATCTTCACCCGCTTTGAGTCGCTTAATCGCATCATCACCCCACAACGGCACCAGTTCACCAAATAGCGGCTTTTTGGAATTAGCGTGAAGAGATGGGCACCAAGGTATGTTTCGCTTCGGTGGCCCATCCCATGAGCAATGGTCAAGCGGAGCGCGCCAACGCGCTGGTACTAAAGGGCCTCAAGACAAGGGCGTTTGATCGACTCCACAAGCGGGGTACAAGATGGACGGAAGAACTCCCGGCTGTGCTGTGGTCGCTTCGCACCACGCCTAGCCGTGCGACCGGCGAGACACCCTTCTTTTTGGTGTATGGCGCCGAAGCCGTTCTCCTCCGAAGCATTGCTCGGCTCTCCGCCAAGATCTCCGCTTTCAAAGAAGAGGACCAAGAAGATCTCCGGAGAAGAGGTTAACCTCTGGAGGAAGTGCGGGATCGGACGCCGCTTTTGCCGCCTGCTATCAAAGCCTCAGCGATACCACGCCACCCGGGTCTCTGAGAGCATCGATGGGCGACACTGTCTCCACGCAAAATTCAGACGCATGCCGGGTTACATAAGTTTTGCCTCCCGATGGGAGGGCCCTTCAAGGTGGTCTCAGATATCTCGCCCGGGCGGTCCGGTTAGCCATCGAGGACGGCGAGGAGTCGAACTCCTACAACATTGAGCTATCGCGAAAGTTCTATCCTTAAGGGAATTAGGTACCAATGACTTGCTCCTGCCGACCTCGGTACGCCCTCTTCCTACCGGGTCTTGGCGTTGGCGATCAAGGAGGTCATTGTTTGAAAGCTTTTTTTTTTCACCACATCGTTCTTTTGTTGTGCTTTGAGTGGCGATTATGCGCATATATGTCGCTGGTTCGTGCGGCGCTAATTCTTTCGTGAAATCCATGGCGATCCACGCGCGCTCAGGTACACTTAGCCCGGCGATCTGGGCGGCCTGGTACGGTGCTCGACGCTGCTCGCACACCTCTGATGGTTTCTCAAGCAATCATTGCCGTCACCAAAGCACCGCTTACCGATGCCACCCCCGTAAAACTCTCGTTTTGGCACATGGCGTCGCGTCGATTTCCGGTAGTTCACAAGGACTTAGAATCCAAACAAGGCGGCCAGACACTTCATGCCGAACTTAGAATGTTTTGGGCTTACCTTTATGATGCCCTTCCCGTGTTTGCTCACCTTTCCTAGAGCTCGTGCAGCGCGTGAGGGTAAGCATAAAAGTGTTGGCTTACTTTCACGAAAAAGCCCTGCATCTTCGGCTGGTCGCCCAGCTGGCTTGGGGCTCGCTACCTGCTGCCCCAAGCCGCCACCCCGCTTCCAAGGTGCTCGCCGCCTACCATGCTCGGTCGCCTGACGCCAAAAGGCTCGTCCAGTCGCCTGCGGCTTTGGGGTCGCCGCTTGCCCCAAGTCGTCATTCAAATTCCTTGTCCCGCGACATATAAAACAAGATAAGCGTTTATACCGTGATTTTTGGCCATTTCCTTACGATCATATCCTAAGATGGGTCGAGCCACGCATGATTATCGCAGCGTTGAGACCAGCGGCCCGCATGATTGACGAAGATGTGCTAAAGTGTTAACGCTCGGGCGAGGCCGAAGTTATCGAGTGTCGCTTGGGCACAAGGCCTCGCACGGCTCGTGACGCCTCGGGTTGGTTTCAAGGCAATCACCGTCGCCTCGCTGAGTGTTGCTGGCCTAAGGGCACTTCCGAAAACTTGGTTGTCTCGCCACGTTACGCCGTGGTGTATTCTCGGCGATCATCGGGGTCTAAGTTCCGGAAGGTCAAACTTGCGATAATCTCGCGTAAACTTGACGCTAGGGCCTTGTCAGGTCCTGCGTTCCTTATTCGACCTAAGGCCATTTTCCGCCTACGTTTTATGTGGTCCGCGTAATCTATGCTTGCGATCGCAACGGGCACATAAAATCATTTGGCAGGACTTAGAAACGCTACCCTAATTTAGGCGTCTTTAAAGGCGTTTTGCCTAAGCCGAATGACGGCCATCTAACAAGCAAATGTAACGGATTCAATCATGCGAAAATAAGCAAACGCATGAATAACGATTAAACATCTAACATTCATCCAAAAGTTGTCCAAGGTCTTTTCTGGACGCAGGTTCATCGACAGAAGCAACAAAAAGAGAGAAGAAAGCCGTCGCCTTCACCTCGCCTCGCCAAAGTCAAGTTCATCGTCGGCCCCACCTTCGGCGCCGGAGGGTGGAGACATCCATGGCGGCCGCTCCACCCGCAGCATCACGCCCCGTGTTCAGCCCGGCCGCCCGCGCCTCACTGAGCCGCCGCTCGCGTCTCGCTTCTTCGCCGCCGCCACCACCGCCATGGGATCAAAAGCGGCTGCGGTGGCAAGAAAGCGTGCGGTAGGTCGCGCCATGATCGCGACTGGCGCCCTTCGTATGAGCGAGTGGCTAGCGGCGGAGTCCTCGTGAGCGCCCGCTGCCCGGTTGGTCGCGTGAGCAAATTGAAGCGCCGAGTCCTCCAGGCACGCTCAACGTCACACCCAAGGGTTCGTGCACCTCTTGGTGCGCCAAACGCCTTCAAAGATGATCGCGAGGTTGCGCCAGCCGGAAGGATTCAAGTTCCGAGGTTCGCCATGACCTCGCCCTCCGCCGTGTTCATTGCCCGCTCCGCCGCCTGCCGCATTGCGGTCGTGTTGGCCCTCTCTGCGCCCACTCGCCGCCGCCCTCTCCGCTCCCCCCGCTTCCCGCCACCGAGGTAAGTCAATCTGGGCACTATGCCCGAGGCGGCAGAAGAACGGCGCCTAGTGCCGCCGCATGTCGCTTACCGAGTGAAGAGTTCGACGGCCAGCTGCACGGGCGGCAGTGGCGGCGAGGGCGAGACCTCGGCGGGCGCCGGTACCGAGTGTCTCCGCCTGGCGGCGGTGGCGGCGGAGGCGCCGCGCGCAGGCCTCCGCCGTCTCGGTGGCGCCGGTGTTGGCACCCTGGCGCTGTTTCCGAGGGCCGCCCTTGGTGGCGCTCAAGCTCAAGCCGGCCGTCCGGAGCATGAGGCCACTGTTGAGCGGTGGGCCCAGGCTCCATGCTGCAAGGTTGTCGGCGCCATTGCCGGCGCCGAGGAGAAGGTACGGTTGGTAAAGGCTCCGGGCAGTCTGCATGGAAGGCGGCGCCGAGGTGAAGTCGCGGCGGGGCGCCTGTGCCCCGCCCCTTGAAAAATATCGCCACGGCACGGGCCGGGCGGTGGCGGTTTTGTCCGTGGGTCTGCCCTCTTAGGGTTCGAGCCCGTGGTGTCGGCAGCGAATGGCGCTGTTCATGCGTCCGATCGCCGGCAGCGAGCACGCCCTGATCACCACGGCCACGGGCGGATCACGGCCGCCCCATGGAGTCCATCGCTGGAGCAACTGACGATCCGCAGAGCCCGCGTGCTCCTGTGTCGGCGAGCGGCCGGTGTCCGGCGAAAAGGCGTGCTGGGGAACCGCGGCAAGACGGCGGCAAGCCACCGCCCAGTTTGGCTCAAAGTTGCCCTCGCTTTGCGCAGAAAGGGAAAAGATGGCGCTTTGGTAGGAAGCGCAGGAAAAACATGTGCTTAAAGGAAACTAGAAGAAGACAAGGACTTACGCCGCCACGCGTGCGCGCCAGTCGTTGTCGCCTGTCTTGCCATGAAGGCCGGACGCCGGGCGAGGGGCTGATCCTCCTGTCCGTAGTCCTGCTACTGACCCTCCGTTGATCCGGCGTCCGCACCGCCGACGGGCTGCCATTGTGCGCGAGCTCTGCCGCCTCTTCGACCCGTGAGCTCCACTTCTCAGCGTCGCGCCGCCTCCCGACGGCACCCCTGTATGCCGATTCCGCTATCATCCCGATGTACAACCAATCGCTGCGCCATGTCCTCCGCTTGACCTGTCTTTGAAGGAATATAGCGGAGGCCATCCCGCCCCGGCGAAATAGCAACTCCCCACTACTTAAATGCGTCATTGGTGGCGCGAGAATGAAGAAATGGCGAAGAGAGGAAGGTTCAAGATCACCCCATGAACATTTCACGAGGTGTGCGAAGATGGCGAGGAAGATGATAGAGTTGGGGTGAGATGAAGATGATGGATTTCGTAGAAGTGGAGGACGGTGAAAAAACTTCGGAAAAGGGTGGAAGAAGGCCCGCCATCATGGCCCAGTGTGCGTGATTTATCTCGCGGAGAGGCACATGGGCGTGGCGGTCCTCGGGCGGATATCGGAAGGTGCCTTCCGCGCGATGATCCCCATCCGATTCACGGCGGTGGCGTCAACGAGAGGCCGGAATGGGGTTCACCATGGTGGATCAAGAAGACGAAGAGCTTTGGGAAAAAGAGGCGAAAGAACAAGAAAGCAAAAGTGCGCAAGAAAATGTATGTGAAACCGCTGATACAGAATCGTTTATATATGCGTATTTCACGCCGGGCGGTTCGCGAAAAGGCGTAATTATGCGCGTTTGCCCCAAGGAAAGATCTGCGAAGATACGCCGGAACCGGGGCCCTCATGAGTAGTGGCCTCGCCCAAGAGCGCCGAGCATTAAGTGCATTAAATGAAGGTTCTAAAAAGGAGTCATAGGCTCGCGCTTAGACAGCCCGGGCTCTTGCAACGCATTATACGCTAGGGTACCTCTCCACCGCATAACGCATAATCGTGGCGGCTCGCACCGGGCGGCGATCACGCCCGCCGCCAGCGCCGGCCCACGGGCGCCGGCGAAAGGTGGGCGAGCACGCTTGCCGCCGGCGCCACTACGGGCGGCACGGCAATCGAAGCGGCGATCACGCCGCCGGCCAGCGTCGGTCCACGGGCGCCCGGCGGTGGCGGCGCACGCCGCTGCCGCCGGCGCCCACCACGGCGGCACGGCAACCGGGCGGGCGATCACGCCGCGGCCAGCGCGTCGGTCCACGTGGCGCCCGGCGGCGGGCGAGCACGCCTTACCGCCTGCGCCGACCCACGTGGCGCGAAGACGCCCGCCGCAGGCAAAGAGGTGGAGGCGGTGGCCGCCTCGGCTCCTTCCCACTCACCGCACCATGTCGAACGGCAGTTCGCCATAGCAGCTTATCACCGCAAGGGTTTCGCAACAAACCCATTCCTCGACGCTTCTCACCTACCGCCGCAAAAGGGTCCCATCCCATGACCGCAAAGGCACGCGAAGCATTTAATGAGGCCGAGGAACGGACAAAGACAGAAGGAGTAGTAATGTATGAGGACTTCCTTTACCTACTCCCTGCTAGTTCGCCTATATAAGGGCTTCCTGTGCATGGGAAAAGGGACGGGCATTCGAGAGGAAAGAACTTGTACCCCAAGAGCTTTGTACTGCTTGAGGCATTCTCTAAGCGAAAAACAATCTAGCAGAAGTAAGGCTATTACCCGAGCCAAAGGGGCCTCGAACACGGGTAAAATCTTCGTGTCATCCGTAGTCAGGACGCCGGAATCCTTCGCGTAGGTGTCCCTAGGGTTTTCGCCTTCTAGGTTTAGCCACCGCAAGACGCCCTCCTTCCAACTAAACCGGTTCTCAGATCCTCCGGCCTGTCAGCGGAATACGCCGACACCGCCGTGCTAGATTCTTCTTGCCTTAGCCATTGCTTGTGCTTTCGACGATATAGGCGACACTACAGCCATGTGTTGCAAAACCGTGAAATGGGCTCGAGCATACGCGAACCGAATCAGCGTGATTGCTTTTCTTCCGATGGTCCCGATACCCCGAGCCCTCCCCTCATGGCGAGATCGAGGCACACCCATCGGTTCGACTGGGCCATGTAATCGACGCAGAACTCGACGGCCTCTTCTCGCTGCATAACCTTCGACAATGCTACCTCCGGACGAGATCGATTCCAGACGAAGACTTGAGACTTCCCATGTACCTCTCGAATGGGTACATGCTACGAGGAACACCGCCCGCATATCTTTATCTCTCACAAGGTGAACAATGAGATGGACCATGATATCAAAAATGATGGAGGGAAATACATCTCAAGATTACATAGAGTCATCATCACCTCGGCTTGCAGAGCATCTAGTCCTTCGATCGATGACCTTCGAAACGATTGTGTTAAAGAAATAACACAGCCTAGTGATTGTCTCTCGGATCTTGACCGGCAAAATACTTCTAATTGCGACAGGGAGTATCTGTGTCATCAAGACATGACAATCACGAGACTTCATGCCAGTTAATTTCAAATCTTCCAACTAAACAAGTCTCTTCATGTTAGAGGAGTAACCGGACGGAACTTTCACACCATGCAAGCAATCGCACGCCAGCAGTTTTCGCCTTTGACAGAGTATAACAAGCGTGTTCCAAGTACGCACGGCCTTTATCGCCTCTCTTTCGTGCTAACTCGTGTCTTATGCCCATATCGACCAAGTCAAGCCATGCGTTGATACCATCCTTTGTTTTACCCTTAATGTTGAGTAAGAGACCAATCACGCCGTCACGCACATTCTTCTCTATGTGCATGACATCGATGCGATGGCGAACTTCTAGGTGCTCCCAAAGAAGGTAGGTCCCGAATATTGATCTCTTCTTCCACATACTCTTTTCACGGTACTTGATTTACGCCCCTTTCCATACGCAACATCCAAATCCTTAACAATGTCATGAACATCTCTCCCACTCAACCGCCTTTGAGCTGAACCATTTTCGCTCCTTCCGTCAAAAGTTGCTTCATCTTGCGATATGGGTGATTCCTCCAAGGAACCTACTGATGACGCATGTACACAGCTTTTATGAGTGATTCAACCATAAACTCTCAGTATCATCTAAGCAAAGGAGTGCAGAGCTTTGGTTCCTTTTGTACTGCCTAACAGGTTAGCAAGGGCAGGGTAATCATTTATGGTGCAAAACAACAAGAAGTGCAAAGTAAAGTTCTCTTGTTTGTACAAGATCCCATACGTACCCATTAACCCATAGTGTTTTTAGATCTTCCACCAATGGAGCTAGGTACACATCAATATCGCTCCCAGGTTGTTTCGTCCTTGGATAAGCACATACAACAAAATGTACTTCCGCTTCATACACAACTAAGGAGGAAGGTTGTAGATACAGAGATTTACTGCCAAGTGCTATGCTTCACGCTCATGTTACCGAAAGGATTCATTCCATCTCACTCAATCCAAACCTTATATTTCTCGGATCCGCACCGAATTCTTGAAAGCTCCTGCCGATGTTTCTCCAATCGATGGAATCAGCAGGTGCCTTAGCATTCCATCATTCTTACGCTCCTCAAAGTGCCAACGCAACAGCTTTTGCCTCCTTTGGGTTCACAAACAAACGCTTCAAACGGGAATTACAGGGCAGATACCATGCCACCTTAGCAGAGGACCTTTTTTCACCTCAATGCTCTCGCCATCATCATCTGAATGACTCTTACGCTTGTACCAGATGCGTTGCACACCGGACATATATGTAAGTTTGTGTACTCTTTGCGGTAGAGGATACAGTCGTTTGAACATGCATATATTCTTTCTACTTCCATTCCCAAGGGACAAAGAACCTTCTTGGCTTTGTAGTTAGTTATCGGCAACTCGTTTCCCTCTGGAAGCATGTCCGCCAACAGACGTAACAGCGCTGTGAAACTCTTGTCGGACCAACCGTTGCTTGCCTTCAATTTGAGTAGTTCAAGCACGGATGACAACCTTGTGTATTTCAACATGCACCCTGCGAACAAAGGTTTCTCCGAGTCCTCCATCAAGCCCTGGAACTTTCCATATTCCCTGTCATCAAGGTTTCTTACGCATCGCTGAAAGATTCGATCCAAATTGTCATCCTGCAACCTGTCCTCATCGGAAGCACAATCGATATGATCATCCGACATATCATTGATTTCGTCGACGATATTAACACTACTTGCTGCTTCCTGTATATTATGCTCTTCGCCATGATTGGTCCAACATGTATAGCCCTTTTTGAAACCCCTCCGAATCAAGTGTGCTTCGATCTGCGCTGAGTTTCGAAACATTTTCAGATTTTCGCAATCAATGCATGGACATGACATGAATTGCACCCCCTTATTAAACATATCCTCCTCTACAGCTCTTTTGAAAGTGGAGACGCCATTAAGATACTCAACACTCGTACGGTTCTCATCGTACATCCAGCTTCGATCCATCTACGCCATGTAACACTTAGTGTTAAATATTAAGTGCACCAGGTGTAGTGCGTATGCACACATTCTTAAACTAATTATGCAATTACATACTTAATTACATCACAAAGAAATAATTAACACAATTCAAATTAATCTTCAATATACTAATGAAATTAGAAACCATTACTAACCTTAGATCACCAAAAGACTTGAATTGATCTATAAGCTAGATCTAAACAATCTTTAAATTTCTATCCTTAACAAGCTAGCTAGCTACATCATGATCGAATATAATATTATGCAAATAGAACCATTACTAGCTAACCTTATAGATCAAACAACCAACACATGGCTCTACAAGCTAGATCTAAAAAAATCATCAAATTCCTTCCTTATCAAGCTAGATGTTGAATATAATGCAATTAAAACACATTAATAACCAAAAATCACAAACAACATATGGATCCAACTACAATTAAGCTAGATCTAACCAAACAATCTTTAAATTAATTCTCTCCTAACCTACCTAGATATTGAATTGGATGCATGCAATTAGAGAACTCATTACTAACCTTAGATCACCAAAATCAAATGAATCTAATGTACCCCTTCGAAATCAATGGCCTTCTTTCAAAAAATCGCCTCACTTCAAGCCGCCAGTCTCAGGATAGAAACCGAAACCCTATAAACGAAGTGGATGGATCGATCGAGACTCTGTTTTTACGGGCGCAGACGGTTTTATCACAGACGGTTTTATATTACAGCCGTCTGTGATGCAAGAAATATCACAGACGGTTTCTAAATATAACCGTCTGTAATGACTACTGTAGATATTACAGACGGTTGTGTTATATAACCGTCTGTGATTTCACAGACGGTTTTATTTAGAAACCGTCTTTAATGAGTACTGTAGACATCACAGACGGTTATATTTAGAAACCGTCTGTGATATTTCTTGTATCACAGCCGGCTGTAATATAAAACCGTCTGTGATATCTGCACTGACGGTTTGAGTACATAACCGTTTGTGATGTTGCATATTACAGACGGTTTTTCAAAACCGCTCGTGATCGTAAGGCCTCGATATAAGCCTCATTTGTAGTAGTGTTCACTATCTCACCTAAAACCAACAAATAAGCGAGGTTGAGTACTTTCGTATTTAGCAAGACTTAAGGTGGCATTTGCAAATGCAGTAATGCAGGCCATGTCAGGCTTCTACGGTTAATTTGGATAAAGCAAAATTTGATTTGTAAATTCCAGTTGTAATTTGCAAAATAGAATTTGTAAAAACAAGTTTGACTGATATAAAAATAGCAAGTAAAGCATAAGTAATAACTCACAGTCCTCCACGATGAGAGCATCGAGACATCCATTTCCTGCCAACACCATTTTTTGTCAACACGAGGCAACCAGATGAAACCAACCCTTTTTGAAAATAAGAAAATTTCTAACTATGAGATGACTTTACCAAGTGCCCTTGACTGCGGGCGTGGCTTTTTGAAAAGATTAACTCTTTGCAGAGGTGTACAGCTTTACCCACAAGAAATGATCAGCTCTTTGTGCAAGCTATTAGCACACTTCCTTTGGTGTGCCGCAGAGCAATCATAACATAACCGTTACATTACCTAGCCCTAACTTTGAACCAGCTCGGTGACGACAAACCCATACTATGGTAGAAGAACTCAGAGCATAAATATGATGGAACTCTCCATAGTATAGCGCACGCCGTTGTATCGGCAAACGTTTATTCCCTTATCACCTCGGTCCCTTCGAGCAATCCATAAGGGGATAGCCCGTACTACTCCAGCATTCCAATGTGCAAATCTAATTCTAAGTAACTTAGTAGGTTAAGACTGTCTCATACCAGCACTTGTGGTTGTACGTATTTCTTAGTTTGAAAACAACCCATAGTTCGGTCCTTAATCCAACACGGATGATAATCTCCCCTACACTACGTGCAAGTATATGCACCTTCGGCTATTGCCAGTAATTGCTCGCGTCAAAACCATAGTTTTGTTTTGAGTTTTTATACCAAAATACCAATAACCATCATCATGTCTCAATATCTCCAATGATCAATTTACCCAATTTGTTCAGCTCAATTCTAAAGCATAGCTAAGCATGGTTATTAAATTGCATATACCCAAAGTGACATTATATATTGTCAAACCTTAATTCTAGGTTTATCAAGATTTGCGTGTTAATACTTATCAAGGAAGTTCTATAAAACAATTGGTATATCTACCGATACCACAAAATAGCGAATTTACAGAATATAAGCACATGCATGAAACAATTGATAAACAAATAAAATTAAATACTGGGATCAATATGATCAAAGGGGTGCTTGTCTTGCTTATTGATTTCAGTCGCGAAATCAGAGTCGATCATGGAAGATTTTGGAACATCGGTGTCTACGCGTAGCTCATTCAAAATATAGTGAATTACAAACTTTTAATAAGGGTAAAAAGAAATTAAATTAAAAATCAAACGGAAATCTACTACACAGAAAAGGTGTGATTTAGATTTAGAGGTTCTTGATTGCATGTGTTTTGTTAAGAATTCAAGATGCAAAAATTATTTGGATTTATAAAATTAAGGCATAAGTCACTTTTATGGTAAGTCTTATGCATCTAGTGTTAATCACTAAATGTATCTGTATTTTTAAAGTTTGAATTAATTTAGAGAAAAGAGAAAAAAGAAAATATAATTTAGATTGGTTTTATACTGCTCTCTTGGTCCATTTTACTTTTATTTTGGGCTAGGTTGAGATGCAAACATGTATTTTATTATTTTATATTCTTAATTATTTATTTATTCACTCATTTACTTATTTGTTTATCCATTTATTTTATTTCATTCATTTTTTGGGCCAGGCCATTATTTCGGTCCAACCGGCCCGATCGCTTCCTCCTAAACCTAACCTAACCTTTCTCTCACTCTCCTCTCTCATTTCTTAGCGCTGCACCCCTCTCTTTCCCCTTCTCTTGCTCTTGCACAACACGCCCGAGCTTCGGCTCTTCCTCTCCTCGCCGTTCTTTGGTTCTCAGCCGACCGCGTCTCTGCCGGCTTTGGGCGTCGCCGCTTCTCCCCACGGCGCCTCCTCCCTCGTTTTTCCTCGCGTCGAGTGCTCCTCTTCATCACCTCACACCACCTCTCCTTCCCGAGCCACCCCGAGCCCCGGCTTCTCCTCCTTTCTCCAGCACCGACTACTCTCAGATCTGCCACCCCCGACGGTCCCCTTCGGTGCCGATGTTCTCCCTCTCTTCTCTACCTCTCTCTCCTTTCTCTCCCCTCCCTACTCACCCCCTTTTTTCATACGCGCCTGCCCGAGACCGCCATCACCCAGATCCACCAGATCCAGTGGTCTCCACGCCACGACTTCTTTCTCTCTATGACACCAACGCCGCTTTCTATCAGGTAATCGAACGCAGCCCATCGCTTCCCATCGCGCTAGCGCCGCCGCCGGGATTCGAGCTAAGTACCTCATCTCCTTTTCCTTTCTCCATTATTGTTGGTGCCGAATCTACACTTTGCGCATGGTTCTAGATTTTGGGTTCATAGAAACTAACTTCATGTATTAATTTTGTTGAGTTACTGAGTAAAAAAAATGATGATGTATGTTTTTTTAATATCAAGCTCCTGTGTGTTGATCCAGAGAAGTATATGCTTAGGTAGTTCAAAGCATTTTGCATACATTGGAATGGCAAGTTTTATAGTTGCTGAAACTTTCCTTTTTATCAAAATCATGAGCATGATTCTAATTCAGATAGAGGACATTATTGTTGTGTTCTGGATTATATGTATGTGTATGATGGATGATGCTTTTTTTGTTATCTGTGTGCGCTTGATTATCAGAATGGAACTGGTATTATATGATGTGTTGTGATTTGATAAGTGTAGATTTGTGCTAGGTATCTTCTGTGATTAAATGGTTTAGGGTTTTTGGGGCTGAAATTGATAAGCATTCATGATATTCATATATGATTGTGAAATTTCGGTTAATAAATAACAACTGCATGTCAATTAGTCAATATGTTGTAGTCATGACTTATCTTCTTGCGATAAAAAATGTGTATGGCTCCCTGAGTGATTCTTGTTGTGTTGTGATTGTGAGTATCATACATGTATTGAAATGGCTGAATTCTTAGTGCAAAGATGTCTTGCCAGTTAATGGTATTAGTTCAACCATCGGAGGTATTTTTGGCCTGTGGTGATGCTAGTATGAATTTGTGGATGTGGAGTAAAGACAGAGGGTGGTGCTTAATCTTGCATGCTAAATCTTATGACATTAATCAGGTGTGAAATTACAAACACTGAGCATTAGATCATTTATTAGTTGTGTTTTTATTTCCAGTGATTAAAGTGTGCATAATCAAATCGGTTGCTCTTCTATGAAATGTGATCAATAAGGATATGGGTATGAAGTGTATGCTGGTGCTCTGCATGCATCAGTATTGGCCACCCTGTGTTCTCAATAGATATACATGTCTATTTGCTATCAAACCCGCTGTTTATAAGGAATGATATACTAGGGCATCTGGTTATGTCTTTTGAGTATACAAGTATACTTGATTCATAAGGATTGTTCAGTTTACTTGCAATACTAATTCACATTTTAATTGAACTAAATGAGTAATATTTGTTTTTATTGTCTAGAAGAGGAAAGGGTCTCAAACTAATGAGTGGTACCTTTGTAGCTGCAGGAAAGGGGTGGAGTGAAGGCAGGGACGGGAAAAAGTACATGACTGCCCCCTTTCTTCTTCCCTTCGGTCAATTTTCTTTTCTCCCAGAAGTAAAGGATAGTGAGGAGGGTAGAGTGGATATTCTGGCAAATGAGGGTGTAAGTGTTGTGCTCCTTTTTTTTATACTGTTGTTCTAACCAACCTTGTGATGTGAAATTAAAGTTGGTGGTGTAGTTTATAGGCTAGAGTGAAGAAAATTGGGGCTGGTAGGGTAGGAGACAGATGGAGTTCATGCAAACCCTTCTCCTGCCACTTTGCTATGCAGTATGGGCAAGGAGGTGAGTGCTGGCAGGGAGTAATTGGCTGGGAGGATGTGGTGGTAGCTATGCAAGCTATGCCCGTATGCAACTTGGCAGATGGCAACCATGCGGTGCATGAGTTGGCAGAAGCTTGGAAGCCAAGGAAAAAGATGATGAGACTTGATTGTATAAGAGTTTCTGGAATTGAAGTGTATACAGTAGGTCAGTTTGGTTAACAGGAAATAAGAGTGTATTTCTTTTCTTTTGTATGTTTTTGAGACTTGCTTGTAATTAGTGATGTATGACATCTGAAGTAAGCTATGATGTCTGCACTGCACTACATAGACTTATCTTTTTCTTTTAAACATTATGAATGTAATTGGAAATATTTGATTACTCTCTATTGTAGTTTAAATTGGAGATTCAAATTTTGTTTTGAGATATATATATATATATATATATATATATATATATATATATATATATATATATATATATATATATATATGTTTGACTGGTCTATTACCTTATTAATTATACTATGCATGGACTCAAATATTTCGATGTTCTGGAGTATTTGTTAAATTAGATGCTTACTTCTGCGAGTAAGTCATTGCCTTGAGATAAATCTGTGTGTCAACGTTGATATGTGGTTATTGAGTTAAGGATATGAATACATATGTACTTGCGAATAATTTTGGGTTTGATTGATTTTGAGACTCAAAATTAAGGATTCACATACTTAATAATTAAAAGCTTTTCTTTAGAGCAAGAACCTAAGAAAATAGATAATGCCAGAAAATCCAAAAGCATATCACATTTTCACTTTATTCCTTTTGTGATTTTGATTTTCATTATTAGGAAAAAGAAAAGTTCAATAAAGAAACTGAGTTTTCCATAAATCAAAGTTTAGAAAAGTTGAAAATTCAAAATTAAGTCACATTTCAAACTCAAAATTTTAACTTAATCATTTTTAAATTTTTAATTATTATTTTATTTGTTTTTGATTTTTTTGGGACGTTACAATCTATCCCCCTTAATAGAAATCTTGTCCCCGAGATTTGCAGGGTCTAGGAGGTGGCTCAGGTTGAGAAGTTTGACCTTAGAATTTTTTTTAAAATAATATTATTTTATTTCGAAATTGCGACATTAATACACGTATTTAAAAAATTGCAGAAATAATATCCGGTCGCCAAACTGTTTGGCGATAATAGGTAGTCGCCAAACGGTTTGGCGACAATAGGTAGTCGCCAAACGGTTTGGCGATAATAGGTAGTCGCCAAACGGTTTGGCAACAATATCCTAATCCCAAGATTTCAACCGCTTGATGACCGCTTGTCGCCAGTCAGGAGTGGTCGCCACACCGCTGGCGATTACTTAGTAGTAGCCAGCTGCTTATTTACTAGTAGTAGCTAAACCGTTCGGCGACTACTAGTAGTCGCCGAAGCGGTGTGGCGACTACTCGGACTAGTACTCAGCACAGCGAGATCGACGACCGAAAGCCGATCGGAGAAGACAGAGAGAGAGAGAGGCGGCGACGGCAAGAGAAAAGAGAGGGAAGGGAGAGAGAGAGAGGTAGAGAGAGAGGAGAGAGCGCCAGAGAGAGAGAGAGGGAGAGAGCGCGAGAGAGAGAGAGAGAGAGCGCCTGGAGGGAGAGGTGGAGAGAGAGAGAGGAGGAGGAAGAAGAAAGAAGAGGAAGAAGAAGGAAGAAGAAGAGGAAGAAGAAGAAAAAAGAAGGTAAAATCGCCGATTTGTAATTTTTTTAATTTGATAGTGACTATTATAAATAATTAGATGTGTAGTTAATATTTTTGTGAATTAGCTATTTAATGTTAGCGATTTAGATTTAGATATTCAATTTAGCGAGAATATTAGCGATTTAGATATTCAATGTTAGCGAGAATATTAGCGATTTAGATATTCAATGTTAGTAATATTAGATGTGTAATATAATTAATTAGTTGTAGTTAATATTTTTGAGAATTAGCTATATTAGATGTGTAATAAAATTTTGTCATTGTAGTTAATATTCTTGTTAATTAGTGATATTAGATATTCTCGATCAATGATATTACTTGTTAATTAGTTAATATTCTTGTTAATTAGTGATAAAATTTTGTCATTGTAGTTAGATATTCTTGTTAATTAGCGTTGTTTAGTTTAGATTAGCTTATATTAAATGTTAGGAGTGTTATAAAAATTAATTTTGTTTAGTTAGTGATATTAAACGTTAGTGGTGATATAAAAATCAATTTTGTTTATGTCGTCATAAATGCCTGATGCAAAGTGAAATTTAGGGTATATTATGGCGATGGTGAAATAAAAATTAGGCAAAATGGTGTTGATTTGAGCAGCTTTTGGCAATACAATGGCGTAACACTTATGCCCGATAGAGTTAGCATCCGTGATATAAAGCTTTGGTTGACCAAATATTTTTCCCTAGATCCAAGTGTTTACTCATTACCATTCAAGCCGTATTCACGCCAGAGTAAGGGTGACCCGGCTCGTGGGAGTTGAAGAAAATAGATCGGACGTACTTGTGGCATAAATGGTTAAGGTGGTGCAAGGGATCTAGCCTTGAATGTGTAATGTCAGCAGCGCGTTTTTAGAGAAGAGGTGAATATTAGCGACGTATGAAAGCAAAGAAGTTGGCTACAAATGAACAAGTTCAGGTAGTGGTGCCGGTTGAGGTAGCAGCGGAGGATGATAACAGGGATGCAGCAAACGCGGAAGGTCGGGCAGATGAAGGGGAGGAAATCGAGCAAATTGTTGATCAATTGGAGTTGGTGGACCATATGGCGATGCAAGATGAAGCTGAAATGTTGGAGTGTGATGATGACATCGACGAAGATGAGGAAGAGGGAGGAGATGATGAAATGCATAGTAGTACTGGGGCAACGGATGTACCCATCCCTGACGAGTGGAACAGGAAAAACAAAGCTAGTATGGAAGTTTTGTGGGGGCATGAGTCGCTGGGAGTATGGTAGCAATGCCGCTCTACTGAATCAAGTTTTCGCAAATAATTCCGAGTTGAAGTTGGCGGAGGTCAGGCACTATCGCAGCAGAGAGAGTTCCAATTGTTTTGTCCATCGTATAGATACACAAAGTGAAGTGCGAATCAAGGATGTGAATTCGAGTACATGCATACAAGCCGGCGCGAGATATTTTGGATTGCATCACGAGTAGATGGGCACACATGCAGACTAGAAAATATTCTGGTGAAACACCGCAACTTGAATGCGGCTGTAATCGCTAGCGTGATGTTCAATGAGATCATCGAGAAGCGAGACATTGAGTGTTCTTATATTCAGAAAGCAATGTTGAGAACATTTAAGTACCAGATAAGTTACTCGATGGCCTAGCGTATGGCTAAAAGGCATTAGAGAAGAGGTTTGGCACATATGAGGCTTCATATTGTAACCTACCTCGTGTGCTTGATGTCTTGAAGGAAACCAACCCTGGCACGTACACCGCTTTTGAAGAAAGTGAAGCGGATGGTAACGGGGTCTCGATATTTCGTCGTGCTTTCTTTTCACTGGGTCCTTGCATTGCGCTATTCGTGCATCGCCATTCATTGCTCGGCCGATGGTACATTCTTGATCGGGAAATACAAGGGCGATTCTAACGACTATTGCAATTGATGGGAACAACCACATACTTCCATTGGCCTTTGCATTTGTTGAGGGTGAGAACCGGATAGCCGGTCCGTGGTTTTTCGTGACATTTGAAGTTCGGGTAGTTCGTGATCGCCTAACGTGTGCATCATCCATGACCGCCATAAAGGTATCATTTCGCAATTAAGACTCTACAGAGGACCTTGATGAGCCTTTTTCCATGGCGCAGACATGCGTAATGTGGTGCATGAGACATTTGGGAGCAAATTTTTTCAGCAGCTCAAGAGTAAGAAGTCGATGAACCTATTTAAGAGGTTATGCAAGCGTAACCGTGCACGTAAGTTCAACGCGATATTGGCCGAAGTTGATAAGCACACTACCGCACGATTGAAGAGTCAAGAAGCAACCAAAGAACGCCGAACGATTGCCCACCCAAAAGGCTATCACCCCTTGGAGCGCCGATCCTCCAAATCGAGGAGACGATCGCCAAGAAACATTAAGTGTTTCTCAGACCGATAGAGGCGAGCTGCTGGAGAAGTGGGCATTGCTCCATGACACCGAGGCGCCAAAGTTAGTATACTAAATTAACATAGCTGATTTATTGAACAGCTTAGAGTTATTGTGCTAATCGATATGTTTGAACAGTTTCGGTCATGACAACGAACATAGCCGAGGTTTACAATTGGGTCATCGAGGCTCGCGCCCGCTACCACTTGTGGCTATCCCGAAGGCATGCCGCACGGCATCGCTATTACTTCCGTAAAAGGCATGCGGAGGTCAGATTCACGCCACGACATTGCAAACGCCAGATCGCGGCGCGGATGATGGCCTACATGGAGGAACGCACCAAGAAAGCTCACCGCATATGGTGCGAGCTTCGAGTGATCGAGTACCGTCAAGTGACTCTCCGGTGTAAAGGGGATTGGGAACCGACACGGTTATTACACACGAGGTTAACCTAGGCCAAGGGGCCACCGGATGGTGTGAATGCACCGCAACAAGTCAAGACTTCTTCATATTCCCCGCCGCATGTGATCGCAGCTTGTGGGCAATTGGGATGAACACGCCGCAACACGTGTCCCTTTCTACCTGAAGGGTCATGTCACAATACATGGTCCGTGAGTTCCGTGGTTTTCGAGCACATGGTGATTTCACCGCCATTAACAGAGATGTGCGATATGCCTACCGGATGCAAATTTGCGAGGTGTGCACCAGTAAGCAGTGGCCCGTCCACAGCCTAGGCGATTCGCAATGACATGGATGAATCTGAAGTGGGTGGCCTGTTAGGAGGTGTTCTCAGGTCATGATGAGTATGGGCACAAGGCAACGCAATGCCCGTAGTGTTATGTAGTGAATTATGTAATTTGTATTGAATTGTGTAATATGTATCATTTTATCCTATGCTAGGTATTTGCGGTTACATTGGACTATTTTATCAATGTCGGGTTGTATTGAATGCTTAGCTATGATTGTACCTTTGTCATCTTTTTGTATTGAATTGCGTAATATGTTTGTCGTTTGTTTATTTATGTCGAACTCTTCGCTCTTTTGATTTACATTACTAATCGTCTCGCTTTTCCTGCTTACTTGCAGGATGGAGCACCCCGAGTCACTCCTTGACTCTTCGTTGGACCGACGGCACTGCGGCGCTCGCCCACCACCACACAGGCCTTGAGAGGGTGCCTCTCTGCGGGTCCATGTGTCTAGGCAGGCATGGCGGCTCCACCCAAATTTTCTACGCCTGGTGAGTTGCACTACATTTACATGTTTTATTGCTCGCACAATTGCATTTCGCCTAACAATTGAATTTACATGTCGATAGGTTGGCACGGCCGGGTTGCTTCCCTCGCCGCATGATCGAGGCCTCACCGAGGACGGGGTGAGGCCGAGGATCTGCAGAGGGCGACGACGGTCCCGAGCGGTCACGGCGCTTCCGCTCGACCGAGCTCATCGTTTTGTCTCGGTGGACCGCTGGCGCCGAAGACGCACACTTTCCACCGCTGCTCGGGAGGTGACGGTCACCCCGCAGACGCCCATGCTTACAGGTTGCCGATCGCCGGGCATTGATCGGACCTCATTGGCTCTCGCGAGTGGCAGTCGACTGCAGAGAGGTTCGCCGGAGTGGCTCACATCGACCCGACGATACCCATCGCTAGGAAGAAGCACGGCCGCTGAGGAGGTGGTTGGCCCAGCCGAGGTGAGTGCGCCCACGTATATGTTATTCTAATTTTTGTAACATTATTAACATATTACTATATGTTAATTGTCATAGGTGCAAAGACATGGCGGACCCCACGCTGCACTGTGGCCCGACACTTCGAGGCCTACCGCTTTGGTTGTTTGGGATGGTCATGTTCACGACCACACACGGAGACAATGTGGGCGCGACGGTGGATAGCCTACGACGGCTATCGCGACGCCGCCGACCTGCACCAGTCCCGCCGGTGTCTCGGGTTCGGCGATTCTTGCCGGCACGCATCGCGCCTTTGCGACGCTGCGGCGTGAAGTCGAGCAAGACCGCCAACCCGACCGATGCCCTACTTCTCGCTTTTGGTCGCTCGAAGCTTCCTGGTCGACCCTAAGTCTCACGACAAGACACCGCCGAGATGTACGGGGCGACGACATCGACCGCCGACCGTGGGCTCGCTGGACTCGATGACGGGTAATTTTTTCTTGAATTGAATTTATCAAATTTTATTTGCAATCGCATGTGCTTACACATATTTTTTCCTTTTGCACCCACAAGGGTGGGAGGCAGTACGTCGGCGCACCACTCCTTCACGGAGGCGTTCGACCACCGCACGCGGGCCCAAAGTTGTCTGGGACCCTTATAGGAGCGCCAGGTTCAGATGAGCCGCCTCTCGGCGCTTCGGCTTATAGGGACCAGGTTATCGGTCGACGACGAGGAAGATCGCCCTCGACGCTCGTGGAGGACTACGTGCGCACCGAGTCCTCGACAGCTCGCCCTCGACACGGTCCTCGCCTTGGGGGATCGTGTACCGCAGCGGACACACGTGAGTTATCCGACCTAAAATATGTGAAATAGTTACGCCGTATGTGTAATAATTTGGATTTCTTTTCGTGGTCCACACCCATGGCCCTCCGAAGAGCCTCGGTCACCTTGCTACAGAGGATGGAGCCGTGGTCGGCGCAGGGTCGGGCGCAACAAAGACGCCGTCGATGAGGCCACACCTTCACGACGACTCGCCCCACCAGCCAGACCTACACCGGTACGCGTGCCGGACGCTGCGTCCGCTCTCATCGTGGAGGAGGCTCGCCCGCACGTCACGCTTCCTAGCGTGGACTTGTACCTGTGCCGTGCAGAGCGCCATGCACGCTATGGTAAGTATTAATTTTGTAAATTACATTGTGTATTCCCGACGCTATGTCCATATGCATATCACTTTGTCGTATGTGGCAGGTGGACCACGCTAGGGAGCTCCATACGCACGGCAAGCAACGCCCCGCCGGTGGACCACCCTCTCGCTGAAGGAGATTGCAGAGGCCTGGAGACGCATGGTGAGCGGCCCGCCAGATCGTGGAGCTGGTTCTTGTCGACGCCGACGCTACCGACCGTGCCACCTCTTCGAGGCCGCCGCCCGTGCCTACACACACCCCACAGACCCCTCCTCGTTACACGGAGGCGAGTACGCTTCCACACTCCTTTGCCTCCGCCCCGCACATGGCCGAGGGTCCTACCGGCAGCAAAGACGCGGTTCCACCATGATGCCCACGCCAGTAAGTCGAGCTACTTACGCTTCAGATAGTGTCACGAATCGCAATTAAAAGCTATTATCCGAACGCAGAGCTACGTTGAGGGTGGAGGATTTCTCTCACCCACGCGACTCCTCGCCACGCCGAGCGAGACTTCTTCACGGACCAAGATTCTCTGGTGCACACTTCAGACGCCTCGCAGACCGACGCAGCACGCGCGCCCCTCAGACCGACGCAGGCACGCAGCCTCTGCGACCGACATTGACGCCGCCGACTTCGGTACCTACGGTACACGTTGCCTCCCGAGACCGCCGGCGGCAAATACATGTTCTTCCGACTACGGACAAAGGGCCATCGCAGAGCAAAGCGAGGCCATCGCAGAGCTTCACCGCGCCCTCTTGACGATGCACCGCCTCAAAGACGTAAGTCAAGAGGGTCGTCGAGGGGGTGCGGCCGACTAGGGACTCGCCGATAGGTCGTTGTCCTATTTTTGTTCTTACTTTGTACTATTCTACATTGTTTAGAGTGTTGTTCTCGCTTTGTTACTTTGTTCGCATCGTTATACAATGTTAATAGTGCCGTTCACACCTTTTTACCTTCCGATATCAATGCGACATGACAACGCTTAACGCTGCGACTTTCTCGACCGATTCGACAACACGCAGCGTTCCCACTTTTTCTCGATCGATTCGATAACACGCAGCGCACACAATAGCTTTCTCGGCGAGGCCACAAGACGCCGCTATCGCCTTTCTCGCATCGCAAATCTATTCACATATACATCAAACAAAATCTTATGCAATGTTAATTAACAAATGAATACTATTCACATATGCACGCCAGGGAGGCGTGCCACGCCCCCGTAAAGGGGGAGACGTGCCCGTCATAGGTGGATCGGGCGGGGGCCCGGGACGCCCTCGCTTGGAGGGGGACGGGCTATAAGAGGACTCTCCGAGGGAGAGCCGAAGCACCTCGCCGTTGAACATTCTTCCCTAACCCCGCAATCCTTCCACAAATCGAAGAGCTTTCATACCACCTCCGCTACCACATATCCTCGCCTTCATCCTGCTCCTTGCCTCAAAAGATTATGTCTCAAACGGCGACCTCAGCAAATCGGAGGGCTCGTGCACTTGCCAATGCAAGGCAGGTCGATTGCACTAATTGCCACGTGCAAGCTAATGTGTTGTACTCCAACATTGAGGAAAATAATGGGCGAGTGTTCTACAAGTGCCCTTTTTTCTCTGTAAGTGAAAGCCAGTTTGATTCCTTCTTGTGCACACTATTTCTTCTATTCGAGTTGTGTAGTTGTTCTGAGATATCTCATTCCTTCAAGACGCCTCAAAGCTTGTTCACCTCATCACGTAGACCTGCAGGTGCCAATATTTCCAAAGTGATCTGACACCATGGACACCTCGAGGAGCGTGCTACAACCATTGTACCACAAAGGATGCACCAGCCTTCTATAGAGGAGAGGATGGACCCTATGCTTGAGCAGAGGCTGAACATGCTGATGTTCAAGATGGAGCACATTTTAGATCATATGAAATGGTTAGAGAAGCTTGTGTATGTGGCTATCGTTCTTGTATTGTGCTCTATTCTTGCGAAGTAGTTCATTTCGTGTAGAGGGAATGCAGAGTTGGTAACGGAAATATTGGAATATTTTCGTGTGATATGGCTGTCCAAACTGGGTTCCAAAGGTAGTCACACCAACATCTCAGATTTACACGAGTAATTCTAAAGGTCACGAATAGGCTTAGTTACTTCAGCTTTACGCATCGACTAGTTAACGAAGGGTGTTTGCGGAAGAAAGATTTATGTGCGATCAAGCCCTAAAAAGAATATCTCAATCCTACTAAAGCAAGAGCCCTAAACGCTCACAAACCGTGCAGTTTGAAATACTTAAGCCTTTTCGGTGGCTTGTAAAACTACTCGACTAAACGACAAGACTCGCACCACGCCGCTTTCGGCCGAGACGACAACACGCCGCACCCCGCTTTTCAAACCAAACGACAACACGCCAGATCCCGCTTACCGATCAAACGACAACACGCGGTTTCGTCCGAGGCAGCGGGAGAGGGTGACAAGTCGTCGGCCTTTTGACAGAGGGTGACAGTCGTGCAGCCTTTGACAGAGGTGACAGTGACAGCCTTTGACAGAGGGTGACAGTCGCGGCTTTGATGATGGGTGAGAAGTCGTGCGCAATTTTCACAGAGGATGCCACACCATCAAAATGGACAAGTCTGAATTGTGTGGAGTAACCCTCACCACCACTATAAAACAGGCCGAGGGTAGACATCCAACACGACCTAACCAAAGAATAAACGCCACCGAATCTACACAAATTAGGGCACAATGTCGTTTCACTGTCGCCTCTTGAGAAGCGTAAGTCATCCCGCCTCAATATCCGGATGCCAAGAGCGCCGACGCCGGTTCTCGCCGGTTGCCCCGACCCAAATGCGATCGCAACCTACCGCGAAGATGATGCAATCTACCCATGGAGAGACGGCCACCACTCACTCATCATAGGCCGCACCTACAAGGTAAACCCATCGTGTCCACACAATACAGGTAACACTACCATCTCATGCATCGTTCTTTCTTTTCTCAAAGACAAGGACCGTGTTGCTTCTTCCAATGGATCGACCAAGTGAACGACGTGATCTACTTAATTTCTACAATCGCCACGACGCCTACCCCGCTTCGCCCGAGAACTTCACTGGGGGAGAGGCCGCCAGATATGTCCTTTTCTAGATCGACCAGAGCTTAGGGCCGGTGGGCAAGGGGCCAACCAATCGGTGAGTTTCATGCGACATACTCTTGTTAAACTCACGATAGTAGTTCTAAACCAGTTCATTGCACACAGGAGTTCAAAAGGAAACTTGCGAATTTGCTCAAGTCAAAGGAGAAACCTCCTCCGTACCACCCAAAGCCCCGACGCTTGCGAACATGACTGCAGCAATGGTTGATACCTACCACGATGATCTAGCGGACCGGAGATTCTACCGGTGCCCCTTGGCCGAGGATGAACGGTGCTGGTACTTCAACTAGGTGGACCTGGAGACGTACCACCCACATCTCATGCTTCCTGCATGGGATAACTGGGGGGAGCAACCATCTCCGTGGTGCCACTACCGCCCGTAAAAGCCGACTCGAGTACGCCTACTGTTATTCAACAACCAAAGCGGCATACTACATTGATCAGGGCACGCTCCGGTTGTCCAAGGATAAGCCCAACACACACCTCCTCGCACCATATAGTGGAGTGCGAGCCGAAAGAGAGCAAAGGCGTCCGATGCTTCCGCCAACGACCAACACACCAGAGGTGCAAGAGGGTTCCTCCTCTCAAGAAGGGACAAGGGAAGCAATGCCGAGGTCCGCAAAGACGCAACAAATCCTTGACGCTTATGCAGACCAACCGGGAACCCGTGGTATTAACATAGGGGCGCCGAATCGGATGACATGCCCATATGGGAGGCGAAATCCACATAAAAAAGACCAAAAAATTAAATGTTACACACCCGAGACGTACGGCATAGGCCACCCATTCGGCGACAGCTGGGAGAACTGCGGATCCCCATGGAGTTCTTTCATAGTAGGGACTGAGTGGTGTCCGAGGACAAATCGCAAAATTAACACGGGACAGGTAATATGCAGAAAATGTTGGACATCATTCTGGCTATACCTAGATAGGCTGAACGATCATTTGTTCTACCATGACGAACATTGCTTTCGTTAGTTAGTTCGCAAAGCAATTTCACATCGTTGTAATGCCCTTGTAATATCATCTAATCTATTGCTTATTTTATCATCCTAACTTTCTGTATGTGCCCTTATATATGTTCAACAAATAATTTAAGTGTTCATAACATGAGTTGTTGTCGACTATAAAATTTTGAAAATTTTTGTCTATGATGTTCATAACAATAACAATGAAATTTTGAAATGTTCATAACAATCAAATTTTATTTTTGAATTTAAAAACAATGTTCAGATCTTCAAATCATTTGAAATTTTTATGGTAATATCACTGATTTATTAGGAACCTCCATAAAAATTTCAAAATTTTTCGACGCCGTGGTTGTCCAATTTTATTTTTATACGTGCTTTCGCGATTCTACCCATGAAAGTGCCTTTTTCGATTTTCGCAACAAATGGCCGGGCAACGTCGGCTATCTCGCCCATACGTAAGTGGTAGCCCGCATTGAGGCCGCCTTGATTTTTTCCGTATTTTTGGACCGTGTCCGCTCGTCTCATGGGCAACGAAAACCCCTTAGTGCCCACAATTTCCGTGGTTTCGTAGCCGTGAGTGCCTTTTCCGATTTTTGCAACAAACTGCCAGAGCAACGTCTGGCTATCTCACCCATACGTAAGTGGTAGCCCGCACTGCATAGGCCGTCCTTCATTTATTCCGTATTTTTTAAACCGTGTCCACTGTCTGCGGGGCTATGAAAATACACAAGTGAGATGCGATCACTAACTAACTAAAATAATTCTTCCCGCTTATTACATGACAAGAAGTTTTTTAGTTCTTCCCGCTTAATACAACAATTATTGCACAAACAGTTCACAACAAAATTTACCCAAAAATAAAAATATGTACAAGATATCGCCAAACAATTAACGAGTACTAGTAGTCGCCAAACGGTTCAATGACTATAGGTGGTCGCCAAACGGTTTGGCGATTATACAAGAGTCGCCGAACAGTGTGGCGACAACCGCTGACCAAGCTATTAACGGTTCAACACGCGGATTAGGCGCTTGTCGCCAACCTGGTGTGGCGACTACCCTATTATCGCCAAGCCGTTTGGCGACCACCCTATTATCGCCAAACGGTTCGGCGATCGTATAATATTTCTGCAATTTTTTTAATGCGTGTATTAATGTCGCAATTTCGAATTAAAATAATATTATTTTAAAAAAATTCTTTGACCTTAGAATTGTTGGTAAGATAGAAAAAGGTAAGATGAGAGTTAGTTATAAGGTAACTTCCAATTAGAAAGTTTAAAAGCCTATAACAAGGCCATGTTAAAACAAGCAGTGCAAATCACGTGAGTTTTGAGGGTCTAACTGGGAAAAATAGACTAATATGTATTTTTTTTAAAAGTTGTGGATAAATTTCCGTTCAAAACTAACGTGTTAAAAATGAACCGTGGAAGCTCTGGGGGTTTTACGTAAAAATATGAGCGCTTGTCAATAAAAAACGGCGCATTAAAAAGAAATTTTAGAAGCTCCGAAGAGCTTGTGAAAAAATCGATCACGTCTTCGTAAAAAAAAGGAGATAAAAAACAAATGAAAGAAACCTTAGAGATCTTTTAGGAAAAAATATATTATTCCGCAACTTTAGGGAATTTTTAGCATTCACATGGGAAAAAGGTTTGTATATAACTCTGTAAATTTGGGGTGGGCATTAAAAAAACAGATTTTTTAGGGCCTCTCCGTGAAAAAAAGAATTTCTGTAAATCCATAGGGGCATTTTCGTAAGAAAACATGAATTTTTAGGGTCTTTCCGTGAAAAAAGGATCTGTATGCAATTGTATAAACACGTGGGAGCCTTTTTGCAAAAAAGCAGGCGCCACTCAGCAGCTGCGCGCTAGCCATGCGTAGGCGCCAATGTCGGCCAAAAAACTGAGAAAATATAATATTCGAAGCATCTGATAGAGAAAGATCTGATGGTGTTTCTTTGTTAAGTCATCATTAGCCTTAATAACTTTATGGAGGTCTGTATCCATCAGTTCAAAGACAACATAAATATCTCTGAAGTTCCTCCTTGATGGAGGTAGCATTATATGTCTGGTGTTGACAATATCAGGATGACTTTGAAGCCGGAGAAGCTTGAACTCACGGAGGATCCTAGCAGCATGAGACATGTGCTGAAAGATAATGTATTTTCTTGATTGCTACCTTGTCACCAGTATGTTGGTCCATGGTCCATAGCTGAACATACAACTCCATAACTTTCTTTACCAATAGTTTATCGAATTTTGTATCTGCTGGCGTTGCCATATTCATTGAAGAAGTCCATCCCTGTTGAACTATATGCTTCTGTCAGTGCATTCACGCTTATATGCTGCACACATTCAATTAATCCGAGCTAAATCTGTACACTACACAAAGTGAAATATGGCTGATGTACATCAAGCAAACAAATTGGAAAAATACATGCAAGTGTTGACAAACTGGCCTAATGTTAGTCGCCAAGGATGTGCAGCAAACTTTGTTGCAATGACCACATCATCTGGAGATTTAATCAGCCCTGGAATATAATGAGCGCACAAAATGAACTCATTTGAGCTAAGACAAATGATATAAAGAGCATCAGTTCATAGCTGCTTAATTCATTTCGAGTCGTTAAGCTATCCAACCTTTAAATCTTCGGATAAATTTTTTGAGAAGCCTTTCGCTCTGTCCATTCAAGCTCCCAACAGTTCATTGTCCTTGCTTTCTTGATAGCCCCAAAGTAGTTGGTTCCCCAAGCCCATGTTTCAAAAACCACAGGGGAACAGGAAGGAGACCAACTTTCGCCTAGATCTGTGAACAGCAATGTTAGCATGTTACCTTAAGCAAACATTACAACTAACTAAGACCAGGAATAATGACAATAGTAACGCTACAGATATCTGGAAGAACAAGTTCTACCCAAGCCCCCACAAAAACCAAACAGAAAGAGCAAATAGAAACCGCACGAAGCTTCCCAACAACAAATCAAATTCAAAGTTGCCTACGAAAATGCACCCAAACGGGGGCAGGAATCAATCATGTTTCAAAAACCACAGGGGAAACAGAAAGGGGACCAACTTTCACCTAGTTCTCTGAACAGCAATGTTAGCATGTTACCTTAAACAAGCATTGCAACCAAACGGGGGCAGGAATCAATCAACCAAGAGACGAAATCCGAGATCCGAGGACGGACCTTGCCAACGAAGGAGATCCGCTCCATGTGGATCGACACTGACCCGGTCGAGGCCCCCATTGCGGCATTCAGAGGTTTCTAAAAGCTTCTCCTCCGCGAACAAGAAAGCAGTCAGCTAATTTCTCGAGCACACAAGAAGAAAAAACGGAAGTGGCCTGAAAGGAAGGACGCAGAGAAATTTGGTTATTTGTCACTTTAAAGATTGACCCTTTGGATTATGATGCCACTTGAGTCAATGATATATGGGACCATCTGAGTTAATGAAATGTGGGTCCAGTGGCAAATTTGCGGCCACATGTTTGAAGTGGCAAATACTCAAATCTCTCGAACGCATGTGTTGTAGGCAAAGCTGAAAGCCAACAGAGCGAACGAAGCTTCTCGCGCAGGGGAAGCCGTCGGGCCACGCGTAGGCGTCAGGTGTCGCGCGGCAAAAATCCCACCGGGGCGCTCCGCGCACGCGAGCAGGCGAAGTTGAATGCGCGCCGTGGGCCTCGCGGCGAAGAACTTCACCGCTGCGCTACACACGCGCTACGTCCAAGAGGGAAGGAAAAAAATACTTAAGCCGTATTCATGAGTTAATTAAGCGGTAACACGGTGCCACAGCATACGGCTACGTTGGTCCGAAATCGACGTGGCTACGACGAGAGGCCTGGAAAGCTTCGGAGTTTAATATCTGTATTATGTTGTACGTCAGCCAGTTTCGAGAGGCAACAAACGTGGACACATTAGCTAAACTACGATTATTAGAGGCATCCGGCCTGTAAGTGTAGTTTTTTAAGTCATGTATTTCTTATTCTATTGAGAAAACACCCCACCTCCTACTATATATAAGGAGAGCTAAAGGCTACACATTATACAAACCACTGTCTACAAGCGAAAGATTACTAAAGTGTGTTTGGGAACATCTTGTCTCTAGTTCTACTTTCATATTATTATGATATGATTTGAGTGCTTATCATTGACAACACAACCCCTAATATACAATAAAAGTAACTTCTTGCACCACTGCTTATCTATCAGCGTGACATCACTCTCAAGATTTCAAGTACAAGAGGTATGACACAGTATTAGTGCAAACACTTCAATATAATATAGTAGTGATAGTCAAGCACCATACCAATAATCACATTTTCCGGCCACTCACTCGTTACATTTACATCTACACTAGTAGATTTACCTACGCAACTACGGTAAAAAATTATGATATAGTTATCTTTAATATACAACTCTACTTTCTATAATTAAAACTAGCTGCGTGAATGCAACGCACGCCGAGCCAGCCACCACGCACCCACACATAAAAAAATGGACATTTGCGTAAAAAAAACTTTTGGGTCTTCCCACAAAAGAAGGGACCTGGATGTAATTTTAAAAATTCTCAGGGGCCTTTTGTAAGTTCAACCTTCATTAGTTATGGTTTTGGTGTTAATGACAAATCTAATCTTGTAATGACAAATCAAATATTAAGTTTATCCCCTAATGCGATATTGTTCTTAATGACAAATCCTATATCGAGACTAACATGTTTGTTTAGAATATCTTTATTTAGTCTCATCGCGTTGAAAAATGGAAAACCCGAGGTATGTATGCATATTCATTCGAATATTAGTTGCATACTTTGGAGTCAAGTTGAAATATGAAGTCCCCGTTATATTAACCACAAAATGTGCATTATGCTTCTCAATCCATATATTACATGGATGCACATATTTA
Organism: Guadua angustifolia; assembly: GCA_036346375.1. Taxonomy (NCBI): domain Eukaryota; kingdom Viridiplantae; phylum Streptophyta; class Magnoliopsida; order Poales; family Poaceae; genus Guadua; species Guadua angustifolia. Next base: position 40,175,745 of record CM070506.1, on the reverse strand, counting down.
GGGGGAGTTTGTAGTTTAACTTGAAAGTCTCTTTGTATTGATCAATTCGTTATTGACACATATAAGGATCAAGACAAAGAAACTAAATCTTTGAGTATATATTTGAATTGCCTAGTTATAGTATACTCATGGTAATATAGGATATACTCCAATATAATCAAATTGAATATGTGCATATTATCTTCAAGACAATTATATTTATGCACATATACATGTGGGGTTTATTCTATAGTTGATGACTTAGAGTAATGGTCATTTCCATATAATTTACATACAATGGATCATTACTTTTCATCAACATGAGTATATGAAAACTTGTGTAGTTGATATATACTCATATCAATTTAAATGATAATTTAAATTGAGTTCATTTGTCTTATTAATTATTAAAGAACACTTCATCATGTGTTGATGGTGCTCCGTGATTAATTAAGGATAATGAATAGATCTTAAGTATAATAAAGCATGAGTTGCATTATTGTACTTAAGACACATATTAATCATTCAAATTGATTTAGGTTGCGCTCAATTGATCTAAAGGCATCCATTATGTGTTAATGGAGTGCAAGAGAAAATTGAGATAACCATGCATCTTGGACTAACTATTTGTATGAGTTGTGATTGAGTTAGGTCCAAAGATGAATGAGATGATGAGAATAGACAAGGACGACATCATGAAGTGATGGGCGTCAAGAGGAGATCCCAAGATAAAGGAGTCGAGTGATGATCCCGGGAGCTTATGGATGAAGATCATAAAGACCCCAAAGGGATTGCTTGATACGCGGCGAAGGTACAATTAGATAGGCTAAGGACTTTATAGTCTTTGAGTCTAAGGTTTTATCGCCGCTATTAAGAGGGTCGCCCTTGCTTGAGCTTCATCATGTGTTGGTGATCTCATTCGCGCTCACTCGATCTCAAACCTCTTGGTTTTGGTTTTTGCATGAGGGTTAACCATTTGGCATGTGTTGCGAATAGGTTAAACTTATGCTTGGTTGTATTTGGTTTTCGCATAATGCTTTGATTTGCATGTGTTGCAAATAGGATAAGCTAGTGCGTTGGCTTTTGCGTGAAGTTCATTTTTGCATGTGTTGCATTAGTTGAAGTTTCATGCTTTGGTTTCGCAAAACATCTTTCTAAAACCGTGTTGTTGCTTGGAGCTAAGTTTTGCATGTGTTGCAAAAGGAGAGAGCTCAAGCATGATTTGGTGATTATAGTTGTGTATGTGCTAGAGGCTCGCATGTGTTGTGAGTAAAGAGCACATAAGGTTATGTTGGTTTTTAATGTGATCAATTTGATGTTTGTGTGTTTGTATGGAGCTAGAGACTTGCATGTGTTGCAGTAAAGAGCTCATCGTGATTTGGTTTTAGTTGAAGTTTGATTTTGGTGTTGCATGGAATTAGAGAATTGCATGTGTTGCAATTAGAGAGTTCATGCATCTAGATTTGTTGTTGCTTGGAGCTAGACTTTTGCATGTGTTGCAAAGAGTAGTGCTCAAGCATGAAATGTGTTTATTGTGTTATTTGCAAGTTCGTTGTGCGAATAAACCGAGGTTTATGAGTCCGAATTCGAGAGCATGTGAGTGGGGCTTGCAACGGTGTTGTCAAGTTGACCGGTCTTGTGTTGACCTTCACATGGCTAAGGGATTAATCTCATAAACTCGAGTTTGATTCGCTTAATACGCTTTTGCTAATAGATCTTGAGTTGGTTGCAAAATGTGTTTTTGCAATTTGGTTAAAATTCTTTGAGCATGAGCTAAGTTGGTGCAAATGTGTTTTGCACGTGTATGATCATGTGTTGATCATCCTTGTGGCTCAAAGAATAAGTTTGTTTTTCGGAGAATTGGTTTTCGAGTTGAAATCGAGATTCTCCGAGGGTGCAGACTATCGGGCAATGTGGGCGGTAGTACCGAGTTGGAGTTCTGACTACCGGATTTTGTTGCTTGTAGCTTTTTTCCAAAGGAGTGTGTTTTCGGATTTGTGCCGCATGGCATCGCTGGCCTTAAGGGCGATTACTACAGAAAGTCAGTACTACTGCGCCTCGGGGCGGTAGTCTAGGGTTCTCTGTAAGAATCTGCTAATTTTATAGCCGTTGTTGATGGAAGCGGTACTACCTGCCCTATTAGGGCGGTAGTACAGGTTTTCGGTTTTTGCCGCTTTGAGCCCCCAACGGTTAGTTTTCTTTGGTGGGGTATAAATACACCCCTTTGGGGGCTTGGGCAGAATGTTGTTGCTGTGTGGGAGGGTTGTGCATGTGTTGTGAGCACTAATTGCATGTGTTGCAATTAGGGAGTGGTTTGAGAGCCACTTGTGCATGTGTTGCACTTGAGGGAGGCTTAGTGCATGTGTTGCACTTGGTGATCACCGGGAGCGCATTCGTTGTGCTCGGTGAAATTCAAGCGGAGGAGCGGCTTGTTACTCTTGGAGGTTGCCGACTCCTAGACGGCGTAGGCGTCGTGCGCGGGAGCTCTCGAGGTGTGAGAAGCCCCGGCAAGTTTGTGAAGGTTCGGGTTGAGCCTACGCGCGAGCGTGAAAAACCACGACTAGTGGAAAGAGGCGGGTGCTCGAGCGGGAGCCGGTCCAAGTGTGGGCTAGCCTCAACGTGGACTAGGGGAGACCGGCAAGTCTCCGAACACCACGGAAAAATATCGGTTGTCTCTTGTCTCATTTATATTCAAGCACTTTACATTGTTGAATATTTATCAATTGCTTGAATTAGAATTGCTAGTATTATTTAGTTGATCAATTTAGCAATTCTTGTGTAGAGACATAATTTAGATAGTGCACATAGTGAGCCTAGTTGATTTAGGCCTTAATTGTCAAAACCGAGTTTATCGCCTGCATTATAATTGTGTAGGTTTTGACATAGGGTTGATTAGAGCGAATTATTTTAGTGAGCGATCGAATTTTGTAAATCGCCTATTCACCCCCCCTCTAGGCGCATCCTCGACCCTACAAGTGGTATCAGAGCCACGGTCACTCTTATTTTAGGCTTAACCGTCTAGAGAGTAAAAAGGATGGCGCCTAGTGGTCTAGTGCACTCTCACGATCCACTCATGCTAAATGAATCAAATTATGCTCAATGGAAATTATTTATGATTAATCAGTTTAAATCCATGAGCCCACAAATTTGGTGGATCGTAGATGTCGGCATTTCTTCTCCACTAAACAATATTGCTCCAACTAAAGGAGAGGAGAAATGTCTACATCTCGACGCTCAAGCTACTAACGCTTTATTTAGTGTTGTGAGCGTAGAAATATTTAATCTCATATGCAACCTCTCGAGCGCTCATGCAATGTGGATTAAACTTCAAGACCTATTTGAATCATCCACATCGATTGAGGATTGCAATGAGGAAGAAGTGTCGGTTGACGATTCAACTTCAACATCAAGCGATGAACCGACATCTTCTTCAAACTCAACCTCCGCCTCAAGCGACGACGAATCTTCACTTATATCAAAAGTTCGTTGCTTCATGGCAAAAGGTAAAAATGAGGTATGTGACGATGAAGAGCCCTCTTATGATGATTTAATGGATATGTTAGAGGAGCTCAATAATTATCTTGGGAAGGAGAAAACAAAATATAAGATTTTAAAGCTTGAACATGAATCACTTCAAAGTGATTATAATATGCTTAAAGAAAATCATGAATCCCTCCTTCTCAAAGAAGTTTATAAGTCTAAGGTAGATATAGGAATATCATGTGATTTAATTGATGAAATGCCATGCTTAAATGTTAATTCAAATATTTCATCAAAAATTGATATGTCCGCCTCTTGCAATGATTTAATTGATATACCTTGTTGCTCTAATAAATTTGCTTCTAGTTCCTCTATGTCTTTGGATGAAAATATTGTAGAGGAAAATAAAGAGCTCAAGGCTCAAGTCATTAAGTTGGAAAATGACTTGAAAAGGTGCGTTAAAGGAAAAGCCCTCCTCGACGAAATCTTGAGCAAGCCAAAGGCGCCTCAAGATAAGCGAGGACTTGGCTACAACTCCAGGAGGGAGAATAGCAAGACGAGGCACAACGCGCGTCACACGAAGACAATCAAGTGCTTCAATTGCAACAAGAAGGGTCACCTCGCCTCCGTGTGCCCAAATCAAGTGGATAACAAGGCCACAACACCAACCATGAGGCAAGCCGGCAAGGAGCAAGTCAAATTGGTCAAGAGAGGGCCAAATAGCGTGACGTGCTTCAATTGCCGGGAAAAGGGACATTTCGGTAAGGATTGTCCCAAAGGTATAACTCCTAAGCCTATTCTCATTAATGAAAATTATTTGCTTAGGAAGGACAAGAATGGCAATGTGTTTGCCAAGCTTGTCAAGTCCCCTATGCCGGCTCAAAATGATATTCATATGCATAGGAAGAGTAAATCTAGAAATGAGTTTGCTAAAATTGTTAGGTCTCCTAAGCCCACTCAATGCAATTCAAATATATTGCTTAGGAGAAATAACAATAACAAAACATTTGCTAGATTTGCTAGATCCTCTAAGCCATTTCATAATGTTAATTATCATATGCTTAGAAAGGATCAAACTAGAAATAGTTTTGCAAAGTATCATTGCCCTCCTAAGCCAATTCATAAAAATGTCAATTATTTGCCTAGGAGGAATAATTATTGCCATTCTATTTCTAGTCATGTTAGTCTTGTTAAACATGCTAAAATTAGGACCATTTGGGTTCCTAAATCAATTGTGACTAACATTGTCGGACCCAACAAGGATTGGGTACCAAAGATCGCCTAAAAGATTTTTAGGTGATATGAGATGGATTGGACGCTTGCTCACTCAAGAGGAGAAGGATTATGTTCGTCTACAAGTGGTATCAAGCATGAAGACAATCATATCCATCATAAGCCAATGCTATCTCGGTAACAAGCATTTAAATTGATTACTATTATGTCTTATAGCCTTGTGTAGGTTATATTGTAATATTCATGTTAGAATCAATTTAGATTGCTTGGTATGGACACTTGCTCTCGCCTCTTATGATTCTCTTATTGCAATCTTGAGCAAGTTAGGACGTGGCACATTTAGGGGGAGTGTTAATTCATATTCATGTGTATCACATCCCTACATGAGCCCATATTAATAAAAGTGCATATATATATTTTCAAAATCAACCATTTAGCCAAAAGTCAAAATTTTGTATACTATTACTAAACATGTGAAAAACTAGTTAAAAAATGTATACAAATGCTTTTGAATTGTTTTTCAAAGTTTTTGGCTTCACAAAAATCTATTTTGAAAAGAAAATGAGTTTTAACTCCAAAATCTAGTTACTAGTATCTTGATTTTGATTTAAAACTTATAATTTTCATTGAATTAAATGTAAAAAGATTTTGAAGGTAATTCCTAAATGAAAATCCTAGAGTTGGTCATTCTTAACAACTTTCGTGTTCAAAAGATTTTCAAAAGACCAACCTATCAAAAGTTATTTGATTTTGAAACTCGTCGAAAAACTATACTTGACCCATAATGGTCATACTATTGCACTTTGTGAGTTTCTCCATTTGGATCAATTCTTGTGTAGAATTGTAATTCAAAATGGTATTTTAGACTCATACACAAAATTCAAAATCTCTATATCTTACCCCTTGCTTTATTTGAAGTTTTGTGTTAATTGGATTTGACTTTGCTTCTTCATTTGGACTATTTAGGTCAAAAGTCAAAAATCATATTTAAAAGGCCCAAATTTGCAAAAAGCTTTGAAAAAGTATTATATTAAGTAATTCAAATGTTTTACAAGTTTTCAAAATGAAAACTCTATGTTAAAATCGAATTTGGCTCAAAAACGATTTGATTTGAACCAAAATGGCCTATTTAGGCATATAGATCAAATCGTGGCATTCGAGTTGGATTTCATCATAAATCTTGGTTATACACATTCTTGATACGCCTATCTAAGCCATGGAAAAAGAAATTGCATGAAATCCAAACCGAAGTGCATTTTGAGGCTTTTCGTGAAAATCAATTTCCTTTTATGCCTCAAAGCGCAAATTGCCATATCTTTCAAAATAAAATTGCTTTTGAGAAAATTCTTTTTGCAAAACCTTATAATTAGTCAAAAGTTCATCTCTGCAAAATTTCAAATCCATTGGACTTCATTTGAATCGTTTTTGCCAAAATTTGCAAAAGTCCGAAGTTCAGTCTGTCAGGACCGGTAGTACCGCCTACGACCAGTGATATCTGGGTTTTGCGTACTACCGGCCCTGTGTGTGCGGTAGTACCGGCCCTAGCATGTTAGCTCTAAAAATTTCAGATTTTTCGAGGTTTGCTTTGGGATATCTTTTCATTGGATTGTGATTTTTCAAAAATCCTTTTTGGAAAAGTTTCTTATAATCCCAAAGTTCTTTTGTGCAAAATTTGAAAAGCTCTGAAATTTATTTGATCATGTTTTCAAGTGGTATCAGTTATGAACACTTTAATTGATCTAAAGAGTGATTTTCACTTAATCTTTTGAAAAGACAAAACTTGTGCAATTCAAATGCAAATAACTCCATGTTTCATTCGTTGAACATCTTGGGGAGTTTATTCATTGCAAGTTTTGGGCACTTAAATGCTTCCAAGTGAATTCATGTCTTTATTTTGCTCTGATACTCATTCTTTGTGAATTTCATTAATCTAGTTTGAGCTTTTCTTCTTTCGATACCCGTAAGTGTTTGTTGCTCTGAGAATATTGCTCTGATACTCATCGATGTTATCGATTATTCTTTCAAGTGGTATCAATCTTTGTGATTTGATCCTAAGTGGTATCAATCGAGCGTTTATTCATTCCATATGCTTACAAGTGGTATCATTGAGTTTATCTTTTCTCCAAGTGGTATCATGGTTATTATTGATCATTTCCTCTAATGATATCCTTGATTATTTGGATTCCTTTTTTAAGTGGTATCATTGAATTCAATTATTTCCTACAAGTGGTATATCATTGCCTCTGTGTAGCATTATTGCGATACCCATATTTTTGATTAAGATTTTCCCCTCAAATTAAAATTGTAAGTTCAACCGCTTAAGATTTCTCTGTGTGAGAGTCTTTATGGATTGAAATATCTAAAAGAGAGAAATCTCTTGTTGAGCATTGTTTTTCATGAAAATTTGGAAATGCTCATTTCTTGTGGATCTTCATGCCAAGCCCTTGAGATAGATTTAAAGTGGTATCTAACTTCTCAAGTGGTATCTATTTCTTTTGGGTTCCTCGGTTGACCCTATTAGGCAAATTTGTTGGATTCTTGAAGAGAATCAAATCGAAAATTTGCAAAGCCTAATAAAATGAGGAGTGAATTATTTGAATGTGTTTCAAATAAACCGTGTGATACCCTTACTTCGTTTTTCATGCTTATCTTTACAAGTGGTATTTGTTTTACAAGTGGTATCCACAAATCCAAATATGGTCTCTTTTCGAGTTTTCCTTATTTTTAGACCATATTTCAAATAAAAACTTGTTTTACTTCTTGAATGACCCTTCAAGTTTTTATTTGGCTTAAGTTCTTCAAATTCCACTCCAAGGTCATAAGTATGCATTCTAATTCTTATATGACCTTCATTAAAAAGAAATGGTTAAATGCAAAAAGGGGGGAAATCATTTCATAAAAGGGGAAAACCATTAAAGGGGAGAATGTTTTTCCAAGTTAAATGCCAAAAGGGGGAGATAATGATAAATCTTATTAATGATAAATGTTTAAATGCCAAAAGGGGGAAGAATGTATTTCAAGTTAATCCTTTAGTTTTTCCATTTTTGATGCTTAATGCCAAAAGGGGGAGAATTAGGAAGCTTAATTTCATTTGGTTTAAAAAGTAAGCTTAATATGATTAAGGGGAGAATTAATGTGCATCATGTATTCAAAAGGCTTAAATTCTCTCGATATGTTAGTTTTAATCCAAATGTGCTTATTAGCTTGGATTTGTCATTAATCACCAAAAGGGGAGATTGTAAGTTCAACCTTCATTAGTTATGGTTTTGGTGTTAATGACAAATCTAATCTTGTAATGACAAATCAAATATTAAGTTTATCCCCTAATGCGATATTGTTCTTAATGACAAATCCTATATCGAGACTAACATGTTTGTTTAGAATATCTTTGTTTAGTCTTATCGCATTGAAAAATGGAAAACCCGAGGTATGTATGCATATTCATTCGAATATTAGTTGCATACTTTGGAGTCAAGTTGAAATATGAAGTCCCCGTTATATTAACCACAAAATATGCATTATGCTTCTCAATCCATATATTACATGGATGCACATATTTAGGGGGAGTTTGTAGTTTAACTTGAAAGTCTCTTTGTATTGATCAATTCGTTATTGACACATATAAGGATCAAGACAAAGAAACTAAATCTTTGAGTATATATTTGAATTGCCTAGTTATAGTATACTCATGGTAATATAGGATATACTCCAATATAATCAAATTGAATATGTGCATATTATCTTCAAGACAATTATATTTATGCACATATACATGTGGGGTTTATTCTATAGTTGATGACTTAGAGTAATGGTCATTTCCATATAATTTACATACAATGGATCATTACTTTTCATCAACATGAGTATATGAAAACTTGTGTAGTTGATATATACTCATATCAATTTAAATGATAATTTAAATTGAGTTCATTTGTCTTATTAATCATTAAAGAACACTTCATCATGTGTTGATGGTTCTCCGTGATTAATTAAGGACAAATGAATAGATCTTAAGTATAATAAAGCATGAGTTGCATTATTGTACTTAAGACACATATTAATCATTCAAATTGATTTAGGTTGCGCTCAATTGATCTAAAGGCATCCATTATGTGTTAATGGAGTGCAAGAGAAAATTGAGACAACCATGCATCTTGGACTAACTATTTGTATGAGTTGTGATTGAGTTAGGTCCAAAGATGAATGAGATGATGAGAACGGGACAAGGACGACATCATGAAGTGATGGGCGTCAAGAGGAGATCCCGAAGATAAAGGGAGTCGAGTGATGATCCCGGGGGAGCTTATGGATGAAGATCATAAAGACCCCAAAGGGGATTGCTTGCGCGCGGCGGCAAAGGTACAATTAGATAGGCTAAGGACTTTATAGTCTTTGAGTCTAAGGTTTTTATCGCCGTGCTATTAAGAGGGGTCGTTCCCTTGCTTGAGCTTCATCATGTGTTGGTGATCTCATTCCGCGTTCACTCGAGCTCAAACCTCTTGGTTTTGGTTTTTGCATGAGGGTTAACCATTTGGCATGTATTGCGAATGGGTTAAACTTATGCTTGGTTGTATTTGGTTTTCGCATAATGCTTTGATTTGCATGTGTTGCAAATAGGATAAGCTAGTGCGTTGGCTTTTGCGTGAAGTTCATTTTTGCATGTGTTGCATTAGTTGAAGCTTCATGCTTTGGTTTCGCAAAACATCTTTCTAAAACCGTGTTGTTGCTTGGAGCTAAGTTTTGCATGTGTTGCAAAAGGAGAGAGCTCAAGCATGATTTGGTGATTATAGTTGTGTATGTGCTAGAGGCTCGCATGTGTTGTGAGTAAAGAGCACATAAGGTTATGTTGGTTTTTAATGTGATCAATTTGATGTTTGTGTGTTTGTATGGAGCTAGAGGCTTGCATGTGTTGCGAGTAAAGAGCTCATACGTGTGATTTGGTTTTAGTTGAAGTTTGATTTTGGTGTTGCATGGAACTAGAGAATTGCATGTGTTGCAATTAGAGAGTTCATGCATCTAGATTTGTTGTTGCTTGAGCTAGACTTTTGCATGTGTTGCAAAGAGTAGTGCTCAAGCATGAAATGTGTTTATTGTGTTATTTGCAAGTTCACAGCGAATAAACCGAGGTTTATGAGTCCGGAATTCCGAGAGCATGTGAGTGGGGCTTGCAACGGGTGTTGTCAAGTTGACCGGGTCTTGTGTTGACCTTCACATGGCTAAGGGGATTAATCTCATAAACTCGAGTTTGATTCGCTTAATACGTTTTGCTAATAGATCTTGAGTTGGTTGCAAAATGTGTTTTTGCAATTTGGTTAAAATTCTTTGAGCATGAGCTAAGTTGGTGCAAATGTGTTTTGCACGTGTGTATGATCATGTGTTGATCATCCTTGTGGCTCAAAGAATAAGTTTGTTTTTCTGAGAATTGGTTTTCGAGTTGAAATCGAGATTCTCCAGAGGTGCTTGACTACTACAAGCAATGTGGGCGGTAGTACCGAGTCGCTGTACTACCGGATTTTGTTGCTTGTAGCTTTTTCCCAGAGGAGTGTGTTTTCGGATTTGTGCCGTCTTGATCTTCTGGGCCTTGAGGGCTGTACTACAGAAAGTCTGTGATTACTGCGCCTCGAGGGCGGTAGTCTGGGTTCTCACAAGAACGGCTAATTTTATAGCCGTTGCTACTGATTGAGCAGTACTACCGGCCCTATTAGGGCGGTAGTACCGGGTTTTCGGGTTTTTGCCCGTTTTGAGCCCCCAACGGCTAGTTTTCTTTGGTGGGGTATAAATACACCCCTTTGGGGGCTTGGGCAGAATGTTGTTGCTGTGTGGGAGGGTTGTGCATGTGTTGCTCTTCTCTCTTTGCTTCTTGAGCTTAAGTGTGAGCACTAATTGCATGTGTTGCAATTAGGGAGTGGTTTGAGAGCCTCTTGTGCATGTGTTGCACTTGAGGGAGGCTTAGTGCATGTGTTGCACTTGGTGATCACCGGGAGCGCATTCGTTGTGCTCGGTGAAATTCAAGCGGAGGAGCGGCTTGTTACTCTTGGAGGTTGCCGACTCCTAGACGGCGTAGGCGTCGTGCGCGGGAGCTCTCGAGGTGTGAGAAGCCCCGGCAAGTTTGTGAAGGTTCGGGTTGAGCCTACAGCGAGCGTGAAAAACCACGACTAGTGGAAAGAGGCGGTGCTCGGCGGGAGCGGTCCAAGTGTGGGCTAGCCTCAACTTGGACTAGGGAGACCGCAAGTCTCCGAACACCACGGAAAAATATCGGTTGTCTCTTGTCTCATTTATATTCAAGCACTTTACATTGTTGAATATTTATCAATTGCTTGAATTAGAATTGCTAGTATTATTTAGTTGATCAATTTAGCAATTCTTGTGTAGAGACATAATTTAGATAGTGCACATAGTGAGCCTAGTTGATTTAGGCCTTAATTGTCAAAACCGAGTTTATCGCTTCCGCATTATAATTGTGTAGGTTTTGACATAGGGGTTGATTAGAGCGAATTATTTTAGTGAGCGATCGAATTTTGTAAATCGCCTATTCACCCCCCCTCTAGGCGCATCCTCGACCCTACACCTTTTCGCAAAGAAACCCTTGCCACGTGTCCCAGCTACGTGCCCATGCCATGCGTTGGTCAGGAAAAAATCACCCGGGTGACGCGGACGTGTAGCTTATAATTTTCTAGATTATTCATGGTCAAGTGCAGCAGGGCCTTAATTCCCTTATCATCCTTGGAGCCTAGAGTCTTTAGAATCATAGGAATCGTTGTGTTTTTGACGAAGTGGCCCCTTCCTTGGCAAAGGCTTTACTGCTTGCCAAAGAGGAGGCACAGATTTGGGGTATGGCTGGGGCTCGAGGGCTTTCCCTCTTGAATGCCTTAGCTCCTAGTGAGTAGGTAGTAGATCTTGTCCTTTTGGTTGTTTATTTTTCAGTTATTGGCGCGGTTGTTATCTTTTTCCTAGCGTGGGTTGGTTGGATGTTTTTTGGGTTCTACCCTTTCTTCTTCTTTAATATAATGATACGTAGCTCTCCTGCGTGTTAGAAAAATTTTTTCTAGATTATAGTAGTACCTTTAGGATTACATTAAGGGTATGATTCAGATATTTACTCTCTCTCTCTCTCTCTCTGTGTGTGTGTACTCTGCATATCCCTAAGTTGTTTCATTCAAATGCCACGAACACATCTTGAGAAAATAGATATCAGTAAAGACATAATGAATAAATCTGTTAGATTTTTACATAACTTAGTTTGCAGGATCTTTACCTCACCATACTTCTAAATTCATGAGGATAGAAAAGTTTAATGACAATATGTTTCGTAGTATTGTTCTTAACATAACCAATTTGCATTTGTACAATACAAGTAGTATTATCTTCATAGATAATTATGGGGTATCGACGGTATTAATGTCACATGACTTTTGGATATGACTAATCACACATCTCAGCAAAATACATTCACATGAGGCATCATATAGTGCTATAATCTCTGAGTGATTGGTAAAAGTAACTATTAAAATCTGCTTAAAAGATCGTCAATAAATATTTGTACAACCATAGAGAAACACAAACTCAGTCTGAGACTTAACACTATGGGGGTCAGAGACAGATAGCCAACATCTGTATATCCTATCATGGTTGAGTCTTGATCCTTAATTCTTGTGAAATAAGCTAAGATCTTATGTACCTTGGATGTATCTGAGTAAAGTCTTGACATCAACCCAATGTCTTCTAGCTGGTGCTGCACCGTGTCTAGCTAGTAAATTTACCACGAATGCAATATCAGGTCTAGTAAAAAGATGACGATTGTCATAGATCAATCTCAATCCAATCAAGAATAGACAAAAAACAATCATAATAGATGAACTCAAGATACATGGAGGTCAACTCTTTTATCTCTATATTGATTGCTAGATTGTTTCTTTGGTACAAATGGTGCAATATTTATACCCATAACTCTTAGGGTAGTTTTAGAATTTTTCCATCAAAACTAAGAGTTCAGATATAACTAAACAACTGCGACAAAGAAGCAAGACATATCTCAATAACTAGAATCAAGAGTCCAATTATATCTCAAAATGTTTTTCCTTTTTCAAGCTTGTGCGCCTACCAAACCCACGTAATCAAAGGAGCACAGAATAGTTAAACTTTCTAGGAATATCTGTGCATTTTAAATCTGCGGACTAAATTTACGTAAAAACACCCAAAAGTACAGTGTGGCGCGTGACTTGTCATTTGTCAAATACTCTACGGTCACTTGTGTGGTTCCACGTAGGCGCCGTTCCTGTCGTGAATTGATGTCACGTGTCAGGTCGGCTTGCCATCAGTACTTGTGATGTAGTTGCATGCAGGTTGGGGCATAAGATATGAGGATTTATTAATTTAGTGAGAGGCTAACCTTACCTTGCCGACATAAAAGATTAGTGGATCTTCTTTCTGTATAGTGGATAGAAATCAAAAGGTTGTGCGCTCACCGAACATAATCAGCGTAATCTTCGAGCCTAGAAGAGGCTTGCATTTTCATAAGAGATCGCATGATGCCATGGTGGGGGTTTACAAAACCGACGAAAACCGCTTAAGCGTATCGTTGCGGTTTGAGATCTAAAACCGTTCGGTAAATCGGTCTAATTAAAAAAATTCAAAAAATAAAAAAATATGCGTTGAAAACTGCTCAAAAACCGTTGAAAAACCGTGGTTTTCGATGAAGACCTCTCAAAAACTGCTCGAAAACCATTTTTAAAAACATTCAATTGGCATGTTGGTTTCTCGTGAAAAATCGAACGGATTCGATTTTTTTTGAATTTTTAAAAAATTTTGATTTCTTAACTTCTCGGTTTCTGATAGTTTTCGAGCGGTTTTTACAGTTTTCGAATTTTGAACGTTTTTCAAAAAATGGTTTTTGAAACGCGGGCCACACTTTTCTTTCCGTTTTTGAAATGCTTTTGTTGCACTCAGCTCGTGACACACGAGATCACTTTAGCTAGATTAGTGAAGGCGTGAGGTCAAGACTCGAGATTGGACCTTGCAGTGCCAGTTGCCACTATGGACCATATGATCAATTGAGATTCCTATCGCCGGAATGGTCCGGAACACTTAAGAATGAGGTGAGATGCAGCGATTTCATTCAAGCATTAACGCTGTGTCTTGCTACATCATTTTCAGAAACCATAGTACAAATATAAATATAAATATGAACACACACACACACAGCTTTGCAATTTGCGATACCCAAAGATCGATGGACTTACGGTAAGCGTTTTCCATCCGAACATTGATAGCGTGTATGTCCTGTGCTTTATTTTTTGTTTCCTGCGTTCCAAGCGTACGTAGGCGGGTAGGCCCTAAGCAATTTTGGTTTGTGTTGATTCAACGTATTGGCTACTTTACTAGCTTATTAACTGGCAAGAACGCTGCTTATAATTAGGTCAGGGCGTCAGGGCGCGACGTGATATTTTTGCTGGGATGATGTTGATTAATATTTGAATGTTGGTCACAGGCTCACAGCCACAGGCAGCCACTAATCATATCATCTTGCGTACGTCCTAATCGTACCGAAGACCTAATCTCCCATACCCCTAATTAAAAAAAAGAGACCTACTCTTCTATCTGTATCTGTTTTTTCTTTCCGTTTTTTCCACGAAAACGTACCGGAAACCTAACCAAATCCATTCGCCTGTGTAGATCTCGTTCGCTCTCCGTGCTGGCCCATTCAGCTATGACCGGAGAATGGACCGAATTTATTGCTTTTTTCAGGCCTTCAGCATGGGATCATCTGAATCATCCATTTCTTCATCGTGCCTGGCTCAACAGTAACAGCCAAGAGAAATCGGATGGTCATCTCAATTAACCATACCAACACACATTAAGCAATCACTATATATGTGCTCCTGCTCAGTTATAAATGATCGATCTGAAGCACTTGTAAAGTCCAACAAAAGGACGATATGCACGTCGAATAAGAAATATAATCTCCCTTGACTCCAGATAAAACCACTTTAATGTTTTTAATGACCAATTTTCCTCGCATAAGTGCAACATATTCGCAATATAAACTTGGTAACGGCTCCTTTCTAGGAACCCGTTAGACTCCGTTGGACTAAGAACTGCCAGAGAAAAAAAAAAGTAGGCCAAATTGGACTAAGAAATTATGGCCTCAACTTCCACGACACTTCTAGTACAGGTACAGAGTGTTTTCTTTGGAGCCGGAATCAAAAGAATCAAAACCGAAAACAAATTGGCTTTGGATACCGGTCTCTCTGTGCTTGTCTCGATTGCTTCTCAGGAAGGCTTCATGGGCGTAACTCCTCCGCGAGTTCCTCAGGCCAGGCGAGCAGATTAGTGCGGCCGAAGCTTCGTGAGCGGCGTGGACTGGCGGCTTGGCTCGTAGGCGCCAACGCATCGCGAAGGCGTGCGCCATTCCGAGCTCCTCCTCCATTCCATCATCGCCAAGGCGCGCGCCAACCTCGCCCATAAGCTCCAGGCCAGCCTCTTCGATGGCACCGTCCGTCCACTCTTTTCGCTGCAACTACTACAGACCGGAGAAGCCCTTCCACGGCTACCTCGGCGGGCTCCCAGGCCTCCATCATGGACGGCCCCAAGGCCGAGCTCGTATATCTGAATAGCTTTTACCGGATATCCAAATAGTTTTTACCGGATATATCCGAAAAAAGTTTCGAAATATACCGATCCGACGGATAGTGATATCCCGAATCCGAATCCGAAATAAAGTATCCAAATCCGACACCGAATCCGAAAACTATCCGAATCCGATCCAAACACATCCGGTCGGTCGGTTGGTCGGAAATTATCCGATCCGATTGCAACCCTGGCTGTGTGTTGTGTCTTGCTCACTCTACACGCCAATACATGGATATAGTGAGTGCGTAATTCTTCTGTTTTTTTTTTACTTTGACATGTAAATAGGGCTGGAAAAAAAGCTCGAGGCTCGAGGCTCGGCTCGAGCTCGGCCAGGCTCGGCTCGGCTCGGCTCGATGCAACAACGAGCCGAGCCCGAGCTCTGCTTGGCTTCGCCATGGATCGAGCGAGCCCGAGCCGGCTCGGGCTCGGCTCGTTGGCTCGTTAATTCTGTGGATAAGTTGGCTCGATAGGCTCGTTGGCTCGGGCTCGTTGGCTCGATAGGCTCGATAGGCTCGGCTCGTTGGCTCGATAGGGTTGGCCGGCTTAGGGTTGAAGACTTGGCCACATGTCAGACGGCTCGCGAGCCGAGCCGAGCCGAGCCAGCTCGAGGCTCGACCGAGCTCGAGCCGAGCTCGGATTTCAGCTCGACCAAAGCAACGAGCCGAGCCTGGCTCGGCTCGAACAGTAACGAGCTCGGTTGAGCCGAGCCGAGCCTGGCTCGGCTCGGCTCGATTCCACCCCTACATGTAAATGTGTACGTAGGTTTGACGTGTAATTAGGGGTGAAAACGGATTGGATATGGATAGATAATAGCTCTACCATATTTATTTTCATATTTTTTCTTGGATTCGGATACGGATACGGATAGTCTGGATACGAATACTAGGGATGACAATCGGGTCGGGTAGCTCCGGGTCCTCCTCTTATGGACCCAGACCCGAACCCAAACCCGAATAAAATATGGGTTCAAATCTGGACCCAGACCCAGACCCGACGGGTACCCAAGACCCGATGGGTACCCAGGACCCGAATTTTCAGCACTATAAAAAATCAGCATTTCAATGGCAGCAAGCATTCGGGTCAACAAAAAAATTGGTGACAGATTTGGGGGGACCATTGCTCATAGCTGTGCACATATACCATGCAAGAATCAACAAGCATTACTTCTTGCCCGTAAGACTTACAAAGAAAATGAGGCATGCAGTCAGGCTAAATTTGCTAAATTTATAGATGGAAGACACAGATTGAATCCTGAAATGCAGCTATGTCATTTAAAATTGCGGCACTAGGAATCGATAATGCCAGAAACCAGTTACTGCTATTGTATATAATTGTAAAAGAAAATACTTGCAACAACCAATATGTTCTTTCCAGTTTCCATTATCAAGTTCTTTCCAGTCCCGAACCTATCGAGTCGGGTACCCACGGGTACCCAGACCCATGGGTAAAATTGCCATCCCTAACGAATACAGATATAGATAATATCAAATACAGATACGGATCGAATACAAATCAAATCAGATACGGTTTTGAATATTTATCGGAATATGATAGCCCTTTAAATTATACATAAAAAATCAACAAAAACATATAACTAATTGATTTAATCAAAATATTATTGAAAATTGAACAAATGTAGGTATTTTCATTTACTTAGATAATAGTTAGATATCATGTCGCAAATAAAATTATATAAGATTTAGTTTATCACACACGTACGATTAGTTCATTATACATATAGATTAAAACACAAAACAAAGGTAATCCTTGTTCGGAGATACAAATAGAAGCAAACAAATAACACACTAAAAGTTTGATAATACTTAGATATCATGTCTTTAGGAAAAGTATATAATATTTACATGTAATGACTTAAGATTTATATTCTTAGTTGAATTATGTTTAAAATAATAAATTATATATTTATGAGTTTTTATGCATTTTTAGCTATTTATTTAATTTAATATATTTTCCTATTAAGAATATGAGTTTTTGAATTTTTGAGAAAAATTAAAATCTGATAAAATCTTGAAAATAATTTTTAAATGTTAGATTGTTACTGGAACTTTCTCAAAAAAATTCATAATTTTTGGAGTTGGTTTGCTAATTTTAATAATTAAAAATTGCTTTAGAGATTAATTAAATTAGAAGATAATTCTGAAATTAAGAAACCTTTTGTGCCAAAAGAGTAGTCTTGGCCCAGCCTATATGTATATCCGGATATCCGACCCATCATTATCCGGATTATCCGAATTCGTATCCATATTCGACGGATAATAAACTACCGAATCCGTATTCGTATCCAACAAAAAAAAATTATCCGTATCTGATCCGAAATATCCGATCTAACAAAATCCGCATTCGAAAATATCCGAATCGGTCAGAAAATGTCCGATATATTTTCATCCCTACGTGCAATACGTGAAAATGTGTACGCTAAATATTGCACGCGATTTAAATTTGTTTAGATCAGGGACGATTAATTCTTCCCGGAAGAAGACCGGCTGGCCGGTGCTGAAAATGCCAAACATGATTAATGCATGATGACAGGACAAGGCAGCTAGCGAGTGGTCTCCGATAGTTTTCCAGGAAGACATGCATGCGTGCAAGCAGCTGTTTCGTTGCTGCTACTTGAGTACTTGATGCAATCAAGCAGGCATGTATGCATATTGATCGATTTCTTTCACTTGAATTTGATTAACGTGGTGGTCCGACCTAATTAACACTCAACGCACGTACTGGATTAACTGACTTGAAACGACCGGACAGTGCGGCCATTTTGCATGCCCCATTACCGATCGCGTACGTGCGCCTCGCGGCCCCACTAGTCGATCTGCCAGCTCGGCAAACCTCGTCTTATTGGCTCATCCAACGTGGCCGTACGTTGTTGGTCTGAATAATCCAAGGTGTCATTCTCTCACGAGTTGCTCCCAATTGCAGGTGCATAGGCATATACATATAAAGTTTTTTTTTTTGTGAGTGCAGAAATATAAAGTTGAAGTGGATTAACCGACTGAGTAGAAGATCTGCACAGGACCGGAAGTCAATTTTTTTTACAGCGGCGGCGCAAGCACACACCACGTATGTTCGGACCAGATTAGAGAAAAAATAAGCTTTATTGGGTGATGACTGCTTCATAGGCCATGTAGTTTGGTGAGTTGTTGTTTATTGAAGGTCTAATTTATTAGTTGGTAATTTTATTTGCTGCTTGTACAACTACACTCAAAACCTAGACATATGCAGAGACCATATATATAGACAGATGATGCGGCTCGACGCCTCTCATCAATGAGGACATAGAAGCCCACAGCATCGAGGGTGCTCAAAGCGCGTAGCGGGGAGCCAACGGCCGCGAGGGCATGGCGAGGGTGTTGATTGGATGCCAGGGAGCTAGTGAGGGCGCAGGCATGCGGTGACGGGTGACCCAGTAGCAGACTGAACAGCGGGTCAAGGGGGGCTAAAGCACACTTTACAATAGACAAAACCATAGGTACCCCTAGCACCCTAGCCCACCTTGGGGTACCACCATGCCATGGAAGCATCAAGCCAGAAGGAGAAGAAAAATAGTAGATAGGGACTAGATGTAGAACAAGGTCAAGAAGATTTACCTCACCTCCCTAGGCTGAGCAAATCCTTCCAATCTAGGCCAACACCGTCATGCGGTCCTCACCAACAAAGCCCAATAGCCATCACGCCACATGACTGCTTTAGTCCCCATTTCCCATCCCAAATCTGGAAATAACCATTTGAATCAAGGAACCTTGCAAGTAGCGGCAGCCAGCAGGCTTGGGTGAGCACCAAATGAAGAGCCAGTGCGGGGCAGGGGCAGGGGCTGTTCGGGCAGAAGCAGAAGTAGCGAGCGACAGGCCACTAAGGACACCCTAGGGCTGAGGGCAACGGTTGGTCGAGGAGGGCCAAGCCCTAAGCTGGCGAGGGCAATGGTCAAACAAGGAGGCTCGAGCCCCGAGGGTCAAGAGCCACAGCCGGCTGAGGAGGCCTGAGGGATGAGCGCGATGGTCGGTAGAGGAGGCTTGAGCCCCAAGAACGATGGCTGGCTAAGAAGGCCCAAGGGGTGAGCTGCCAGCTAACGAGGGCGACGGGTGATCGACGGAGCAGAAGGGTGGTAGGCACTAGGCAGCGCTCTCATGCCCAGCTGCGCTGCACCATCGCCCCAGCTGTGTGGTGTTGCCCTTCCAAGCCGCCGCCCCATCCTATGTCGTACATCGTCGCCTCCCATGTTGTGGACCGTCGTCGTCGACTGCATCGGCCACCCTAGCCCCGTGTGTCGTGCTGCAAAGGAAGGAGGGCAAGGGGTTCTGCTGAGAAGAAGGGGTTCCAACCGAGAAGGTAAGATGATAAGAGGAAGTGGGAGAAAAGGAAGGAAAGGAAGGGAAAAGAAAGGGGAAGGGGGAAAAGAAAAGAAGAAAAGGAAGAGGAAAAAAGAAGAAAAAATAGAGGAGAAGAAAAAAGAAGGGAAGATGAAAAAAAAGGAGAAGGCTGTAACCAGGGAGGAGTTATATCAAGGAGGCGGCGAGTGCTGGGTTAGAGGGGCATGCGGTGGGGCAATAGGGGCCGAGGGGGAAGCTGGCGACACCATGGTGGGATACAGGGGATGAGCCGGCCATGGATGCGGAGTTGCAAGGGCATGCGCTGACTGAGTGGTGAGTGGCGGGCGTGCACGGGCCAAGCGCTTGCGGGATGGGCATTCTGCATGCCGATGAGCACCCTTAAAATTTGGTTTTGGGTCCACCACTAGGGTGACCCATCGTGATGACGACAAGTGTCTGATCGGTTGAGTAGTCTGACCACAACAACAAATAGGTAATGTAAACCCCTCTTGTGATTCATAATTTTTTTAATCAATTATAATTGTATCGATGAGTTGAATATAGATAATAATCGATTTATTTGATTGATTGGTGTTAACTTATTCATAGATTTATAAAAGTTGAACGAGTAAACGATATGCACAAGTATTTATAAAATAATATAGTACTAAGAGTAACCTTATACAAGTTATTTAATATATTTGTCTCAATTTAGCATGAGTCCACCCTCTAATTTTATTTCGACTTTGTCACTATTGGTACATGGCGTGTTTCTTCGTGGAATAGGTAGAAAGCGAATAAAAATTGAAATAATGTGTTCGTGGAATAGGTAGAAAGCGAATAAAAATTGAAATAATGTGTTTCTTGGAATTTTAGATGAAATATGGTCAAAATTCAAGGCAAATTTGAAATTCAGAATATTTGAACCTAAATTCAACCGAGTGAAAAATAGTCAAAAAATGTTTAAATTTTTGAAAATTTTTGAGAATGGTTGTGACATATTAATAATATTTCCTGAAAAAATTTAAATGATAATCAATCCTAAGGAATTTTTAAAAATGCTGACGATGCTACTGTCCTAATAAAAGGTTGACCCCGCAAATTTCAACCGAAAGAGAAATATTGCAAACCATGTTAGAAAATTTTTTAAATTATTTTTTATGGTCCTGAAACACCAATAATGTCCTCACAAATTTTAGATGATTATCAAGCCTGAGATTTTTAAAAATTCGGACAGTGCTACTAAAGGCTGATGGCGAATTTCAACCGAACGAAAAATGGTTCAAACTATGTTAAAAAATTTTGAAATTTTTTTGGATAGTACTGACATATCAATATTGTTCTAATAAAATTTTTAGAAAATTATAAAGCTTTTGAAATTTTTAAAAATTATAACAGTGCTATTATCGTGACAAAAGCCTTATGGTTCTATATATATTGCTTCCATATATTTGATTGAGTAAACAAATCAAGTTTAAAATTTTTAAACTTTTATAGAATGGTTATGATAAAATTATTAATCTCTCTAAAAATTTTAGCTCATGATCACACTTGAGCGAATTTATAAAATTCTAACACGATTACTGTCTCAGTTATGTTCATTCTATTTTTGAATTTAAATATAACAAACAAAGTTAAATTATTTTGAAAATTTTTATGTGTTATTATAGACTTCTATATATGGTACCATAATTTTTTTAGAGCATTAACAAGCTTGTAAAAATTTATAAAAATCTAATAGTGTTTCTGCTATTTTGATAAAATATCTCAAAAATTTGGTTTTCAACAAGTTTTTATGGAAGATGGCATTCCTAAATCCGGCCAAATCCAATTCTCAAAAGTTAAAATCTGATCGAAATACCTGAGATTTTGGTGAGATTTGTCAAAATTTCTGAAATTACTGTAGCAATTTGATTTTTTTAATCTAGCCCTGATTTTGTATCATGTCCCTGGCCAAAATTCAAAATTTCACTGAGATTTTAAGCTATGCTCTAGAGTTGCTAGCTTTCACTGGCAAGCTCAATATGAACAATTACTGTAACCATCCAATTTAACATACACTATAACTGAATTTACTAGTCTTAGTACTCCAACGTTAAGCAGTATAAGCATGTCAGCCTATAATACTCTATAGTCAATTTTTGGTTGCAAGCTTGATGGAGTGCTAGAAAAGCTTCCTCACTTATTTGTCGTTACGCTATCAGTGGAAAATGCAGTGTCCCCCTTCACTTCTAACCTGTATGGATCGGTCCATTGTGGGGATTGGATCCAGATCCAAAGGACTAAATCCAAAAAACTATGCCTTAAAAAAAATCCACAAAATTATCTCTCTTATTTGAACAGCACGTTCATCATTTATTTATTTATTACACCTTCATGGCTGCAAGCACATTTAATGCTTGATCAAGATATGTTGACAAGAACAACTAAGGGTTTATTTAGGAAAGCTGTAGCTTTTCTAAAAAGCTGTTTTTTTAGCTTTTCAGGTTGAAAAGTGGTTGTATCTGTTTATAGAAGACCATTTGACAAAATAGCTAATTTTACTCAGTAATAAGCTACAAAAACAGATCCAATCTAGCTTTTAGCTGTTAGCTTTTGCTAGGTATAGATGGCTTCTAACTTATGCCATGCACCGTGGAGGAGGCCGGAGAGGAGGGGGCCGGGATGGGGGCCGGAGGCAGTGGGGAGGTGGGGGTGGGAGGTGCCAGAGGGGCAAGGGGCAAGGCACGGGGCAGCTGGCGCAGAGCGGGGCTGGAGGGGGAAGTGGGAAGGCACGGGACAGGCGTTTTCCTGATGAGGAAAAGGGAGAGAGGGGGAAGAGAGAGGGAGGGAGAGAAAAAGAGAGGGCATCGCTGGGAAAAAAGAGAGGGAAGGGGGAAATGGAGGGAAAAGGCGAAAAGAAAAAAAGAGGAAAAAGTATGTGGAAAAAAAGAGGAAAAAATATGTGGAAAAAAGAGGAAAAGGGGAAACGAGAGGGAGGGGTAACAGGCGAGTGAGAGCGTGAGAGAGACAAACGAGAGAGATGGAGAGTTGAGAGGGAGCAAAAATAGAGAACAAGAGAGAAGGCAAGTGAAAACTGAGAGAGACGGGTGAGAGATGGAGAGAGACTGATCGAGGTGAGTGAGTGAGAGAGACATGTGAGAGTGAGAGAGAGAGGGAGTAATGAGCGACAGAGAGCTAGAGAGAGGCAGGCGGGAGAGGGGAGAGAGTTGAGAGAGATTGAGAGAAATGGACGAGAGAGCGACTTCTTATAATGTACAAGTTTTTTAATAAGGAGTATCGTACGTTTCTGACTCCTTTTCTCTAGTTGTAATAGTGCAAATGGATTGAATTTAAACCGACACAGTATGACATAGTGAGCATGATAAGCCGTTACGACCCGACACAATTCAGATATGAAGTATGATGCGCATGTGTCAGGCAGGCCTGCCCGGCACTGCGCCCATCCGTTCACCTTTACGGGAAACACACCTTCCCTGAGAAAAATGGAAATAAAAATGGAACAGTACTGTAACACCGTCCTTTTGTCCGGCAATCCCCTTCGATTCTCTCCATAATACTCCATCCTCTTCACATAGCATACGTACATGGATGCAACAACATTTAGCATGCCGCTCTTGTGCGCAGGGTCGCTCAGCTCCGATCTCCATCCACCCTGACACAAGTGTGGGTGGCCTTGTGGGTCCATGCGCACTCCACGAGAACTGTAGCTTAAATAGTTCGTATATGTGAGAACGACCGATCATAACAGTAAATGCTCTAATCAATAAATAGTATTTTACATAGCATTCTCTAAAAACCTATACCGCCATTTTTTAATTGGATGGCCCGCGGAGGACTGTTTAAAATTGCGGTCCCATGAGGACCGGCAGTCCGGCACTGCAGTTGATCCCGTCCCGGTGGCCTAACATCTGGTCCCAGTTCCCACCAAAAATATTTCTTCTGCCTTCTCTTGATTATATATATAACAAGTGCCGATTCATGCTATACATTCCAATTTCTTTCTCGCATTCCCCTCTTGGAATTGAAGCTGATCTCACTTGTAGCTCCCTCCTGCTCCTGCCCAGCCTCTTTGTACTAAACTTTGCACATCGATCATCAGGTGCCACACAGGTGCAAGAGGTCAACCACTCTACGTACCTAAACGCCGTTCGCTAGAGTTGTAGCTTCGGACCGCGCCGTAATGGAGGCAGGCATGGAGATGGCCGCGGCGAAGGACGCACGGAATGGCGGCGCCCCTGAATGGCGGGTGACGGTGCCGGAGGGCGCGTCGGTGACGGTGGAGCACGAGAACGGCCGGGCCGCTCGGGCGTGGGCGTGGCTAGTTTCTTGCGTGGCCTTGCTAGGGAACAAGGTATCTGCCCTGGCCAAGCTCGTCTGGAAGATCGGCGCCGACGACCCCAGGAGGCCGGTGCACGGCCTCAAAGTGGGCCTCGCGCTTGCGCTGGTGTCCGTGTTCTACTACATCAGGCCGCTGTACGATGGCGTTGGCGGCGCTGCCATGTGGGCCGTCATGACAGTCGTCGTGGTCTTCGAGTACACCGTTGGTGAGCACGTCACACGTTACATCCAACAGAAGAGTATATGCAGTTCTAGTCTTCGGCTCGACGTACAATTTGATACCCCGTGAATTTGAGGTCCTCATTGGGTTTCTAACGCGGTACGTACATGCATGCTCGTGCAGGTGGCTGCGTGTACAAGGGGTTCAACCGAGCCGCTGCGACGGCCAGCGCCGGAGCGATCGCGCTCGGCGTGCACTGGATCGCGAGCAAGTCCGGCGACAAGTTCGAGCCGTTCATCCGCAGTAGCTCAGTTTTTCTGCTCGGTACGTATCGGCGCGTGCGTGAACACACCGTGTTACGTATTCGCGTACGTGCTTGCCGGTAGAAAGCACGCACTAACACGCCGAGACTTGCTCTGCATACATTTGCATGCAGCTGCCGCGGCGACGTTCTCGCGGTTCATACCGACGGTGAAGGCGCGGTTCGACTACGGCGTGACCATCTTCATCCTGACGTACAGCCTGGTGGCCGTGTCGGGATACCGCGTGGACGCGCTGCTGGCGATGGCGCAGCAGAGGATATCCACCATCGCCATCGGCGTCTTCATCTGCCTCGCCGTCTGCGTGCTCATCTGCCCCGTGTGGGCAGGGCAGGAGCTGCACCGCCTCACCACGCGCAACATGGACAAGCTCGCGGGTGCCGTGGAGGCCTGCGTCGAGGACTACTTCTCGGAGGCGGACAAGCGGCGGCGGCTGCCGTCCGCCAAGGCGGAGGGGTACAAGTGCGTGCTCAACTCCAAGGCGTCCGAGGACTCGCAGTCCAACCTGGGGCGGTGGGAGCCCGCTCACGGCAAGTTCGGCTTCCGTCACCCGTACGGGCAGTATAAGAACGTCGGTGCCGCCATGCGGCAATGCGCCTACTGCGTGGAGGCCCTGAACGGCTGCATCCGCTCCTCGGAGATCCAGGCGCCCCAGCACGTGAAGAGCCACTTGGCCGACGTCTGCACGAGGGTGGCCGCGCAGTGCGCGAGAGTGCTCAGGGAGTCCTCGAGCTCCATCAGCGCGATGACGACGTCTCGGAGCCTGGACTTCACCGTGGCGGAGATGAACACCGCCGTGCAGGAGCTCCAGAGCGACCTGAGGACGCTTCCGTCCAAGCTGGCCGAGGAGTCAGCGCCGGTGATGGACGCGGTGCAGCTCTTCACGGTGACCTCGCTGCTGATAGAGGTGTCCACCAGGATCGAGGGCGTCGTGGACGCCGTCGACACGCTCGCGGTCCTCGCGGCATTCAGACCAGGGGATGACGTAAAGCCTAAAGCTTCGGAAACCGAATCTAAGGTGCAACAACAGCCCGTGAGCGATCCGGACGCAGACGAATCGGCTGGGGATCGGACAATGCAGGCCATCGAACAGGTTTGATCGGGGTTCAGATCAGATTTAATCTCACTAGTAACCAGCCAATTAAACCGAGACAGACGAGTCCAACCGAGCAGATCAAACTGATTCTCTGATGGCGTTCGTCGGTCGACCGGCAACCGAGAGTAGCCGATCGAGTCAGAACTCAGAGCGGGGAATAAAAAGCTGAAGCATTGGCCCTAGCCCTTGATAATTTACCAAGGAAAACGTTCATGACATGCACAGCACCAGGGAGAATAAGAGCCCTCTTGTTGTCACCGTCACAAAGTCAGCAATACGACACTGTGGCTTTCATGACGTGGAGATATGTAGTCTACGTACTCCCTCCAATCACAAATACACATTGTTCTGGAATAAGTACGGTCAAATTTTTTAAACTTTAACTATCGATATATTTTTAAGTACTTAGATTAATACATGAAAATCATATGTATATATTTGTCTCAAAAAGTAATTCCATGGTGTTATAATTTTATTTAGTTTTATAAATATACTACGATATAAATAGTGATCAAAGTTGCGTTTTAAGGATCATGTCAATATCCAAAATGATATGTATTTGTGACCAGAGAGAATACCATTCTATGTTGTTAACAAGACTGTTTTCTTTTCTACCTCAGAGGAAAAAAAAGTTTAGGGTCCACGGGTACCTTTTTACCACTATTGAAAGGGACCAAAATTTATATTGAGTGATACTAAAAGTACATTTCAAAGATGATAAAAAGTCTCAATATATTATACACAAATACAACAGAAGCAAGTGAGCAGATGTCACGAAGGCATCTTTCCGACCAAAGACTACAGGATTTTCTCGGTACGCCCTTTTCACGTGCTTTTCAGATGCGTTCCCATATACTATATGTTGCGTTACAGCCATGCGAAGGACCGAAAGTCCGTAACGGCTAATAGATTTTGTGCGTCTTACCTCATGACGGGTTCGCTGTTGGTCTGGCGAGTATGTCTGTCAGTACGAGCGGCCGAGATGAGAAGGCGTTGTATGGCATTCTTGTCTGTCTCCTTTTGACGAGTGCTGTAAAATGAACAGTGGCACAGCAGGCTCATAGCTCGATGTCTAAGACCAAAAGACCATGACCTAAATCTAGTGGATCAGCTATTCTTGAGCCATGGCCGGTAAACAAGCTGGCCCAGCTTGAGACCCGACCATAGGCTGGCTCTGCCACTCTGCCCCCGGCGTGAAGTAGTAGTGCATAAGAAGCAGGTCACGCACAAAGTAGAATAAAAGATAAACAGTCTAATCTAGAATTCGATTATTATAATTTAGCCCATCCATATACATTAGAATCCACAATTTACTTCGGGTGCGTTTGGTAGAGTTCCAGCACTAAATATTCCTAATTCCATAAGATCTGTAGAGCTGAAGCTGTGAATACATTAAAAGTGTTTAGATTGATCATTTTGTTTACATTTTAGACTAAAAATATAAACTTTCACTTTATTAAGTCTACAAATTTTAGATCTCAGGTGAAGCTAGGATCTGGAGCTTTACCAAACAGGCCTTCATATATACTTTTGAATTCTAGCTTTTGGTGAATCAACTTCTCTACAACTATAATTTAGAATCAATTTTTAAAGAATTCAAAACAAAAACAAACATGCCTAGTCAGCTGATAAGAGTCGGCCAAAAAGAATGCATTGGCCCTTTCCAGCCATTTTAATTTCCTACTGCAGGACAAAGTTTCTGCACTGAGTAATGTGGTAGCTAAGGGATAAGTAGATAACTAGATGACAACGTATACACCTGAAAAACACAGGGACCAGAAAAGTTAGGTCGGATCGGTAATGGAATTATATGTTTAACTGGTGACTAGTTTTCTATCTAAGCTGTGCAGAATGTACAATGTAGTGGCATATGAAAGACCTATTTTTGTTCATATACTAAGTTTGCAATATTTTATCCTAGTTTTTTTTTGCCAAACTTGTGTAAGGTTGTCATAGTTTTTTTTTTTGGCCAAACTTGTCTAAGGTTAGGTCATTAAAATTAAAGCACATTTTGGCTAGCAAAATGAATTTTCCTACTTTTTTGAGTTTATGATGCTTGTGACCTAGATGGCAAGAAAGAATTTTACCACAGGTGTGGTCATAAACCAAACAGATATTTAACTCGATCAAATTTATCTAACTTGATATGTGACAAAGTTTTGCTATGAATCAAACTGCCTCTAAAAGCGTAGGCAAAGGGATCTTCCTAAGGGCCTGTTTAGGGGGCTGCGCTTCGACTGCCAACCGCAGCCCCCCAAAGAGACCGACTGTGGGGTGGCTGTGCATCGAAGTCACAGTCGAAGCACCCCCAAAAGCAACAACCGTAGGGAACATGCTTCGGTTGTGCTTCGGTCACGTCGCCCTGCCCCGACCGAGTTTGGTCGCCACCGCGCCGACCTCGCTTCGCTTCGACCGAGCTCGGTCGCCGCCTCGCCCCTCACAGTGGGTTGTCATGCTTCGAGCGGTTCGCCTCCTTGACCAGCTCACTACCCTACCCCAACCCTTCGCCGCCGGGAGGGAGAGCCATATGGAAGGGAGGAGAGGATTTGGGGAGGGTTGGAGAGAGTAGTGGCGGATCTAAGATTTTTAGAATGGGTGTTCGGAGTTACAAAACTATTATTCGATGTAAAATACAAAGATTTATAATAATAAAAATTTAAAGTATAGATTGTTCTTATTAGAGACAACACTTGAAATATTTTAGAGATTTGTGAATTGGAGATTTAAATCTACGTGCATTCTATTTCATTTTATAAATGCTCTGCATGCTATATTTCAAAAATCATGATTCACTATTGCAAATCAACATAACATTGGTAGATTTCCAAATTGGGGATTTCAGATTAGTGAATCAAGAATAAAATTCACCTATGTGGTTGTCGATGCCAAATGCTCAGCGCTGTCTGTTGTTTTAGTGTTACTTCTTGCCCTGCCAGGTGTCACCATCCTGACCCACTGGCGTCGCACCTTCCATCTTAGGCTCATGCTCGATCACCATGCTCACAGGGGTTGCCCTGCAACAAGCTGTGTGCTGCTCTGTGCCCTGCTGGACCCTACCACAATGACATGCTGGCCATCACTAGTGTCACACCCTTAATTCCCGAGTCCGTGCTCGCTGCGACCATAGGGGCCAGAGCTACCTTGATGCGCGCTACTCCTTCTACCAGCGCCTGTCATGTAGCCTCTGGCTATTTGCTGGTGCTAGTGGCTGCTCGACGCTCTTCCGTTGCCTTGCTCCTTCTCGTCTTGCACCTACTCTATGGCCCTCGTCCGTCGTTGCCTGGTTATCACCTGCTAGTTGCACCGCCGCCACATAGAGAGTGAGAGAGCGTGGTGCATGCGAAATGGAGAATGAGTTAGGTGTTTGGCTTGATTTGACTGTGCAAGGAGAATTGGAAGAGGGAGGGATGGGACAGACTTATATGGATTTAGAGATTGAAATACATATTTTTAAACCTATTTACTAATATATACACATAATATATTTATTATATACTGAGCTTTTTATCAAAAAAATTTGGATGTATATCTATACACCCTTGTCCACGTACTAGATATGCCACTGAAAAAGAGTACTCAATAAAAGCCACAACCAGTTTACTAAAACGGTCTCTTAAGAAAAGGCACAGTCGTCATCAGCCACAACAACTTTCTAACATAGCAAGCTAAAAACAGTTTTTCAGCCTATCAAGTTAAAATCAGTTTTAGCTTTTCAGGCCAACCGTGCCCTAATTGAGATTGCAAGCAACATAATATGCTGCAAAATCTCGCGATCCAATTCTTCGCTATTACTAGCTCTGACTCCTTTGCTCTAAATACTAGATGCTTAAAAGGTACTTATGTGCTTAAGCCGCAGAAAATTTCACGTCTACAATTACTCTCGTACGAACAGAAAAGTTACTCCCTCGTTCAGAGCTACGGTACTTATTTACTCTTGTCATATAGATCAAATAGATATTAAAAATAACTAAATTAATCTTAATTATTATTTCTAAGCACTACATGCGTATATAGAATATAAAGTAAAGCTGAATATTTATTAGAGGTAGAGAGTAAACAACACTATAATTTTGTATTAGGAATATAATACATCCCATATTTATAGATAAGACCATTTAAAAATTATATTCTATATTTTTGTACGGAGCGAGTATAATTCGGAGATAAAAGGCATTTGAGAGATTTGAGAGGCATTGCTGCCATTCCCATCACCTGATTCGGAGATATAGGCATTTGAGGAAATTTTTTTTATTTAATATTTATTTTAAATCGTTTTTTCAGAACTAGTCGCCCTCGGGAGAAATTTTCAGAAATACCCGGCCCTCGCCCGCTGGGGCGATCGCCAGACGGGCGAACGCTGGTCCCACCAACGGCTCGGAACGGTCGAACGGTGCCAACGCCAGACGGGACACGCGTCGGGCGTCGCCAGTCATCGCCTGCACAGGCGATCGCCCATGCCCTAGGCGACAGGGGTATTTTATACCCAGCGATCTCAGTGGCCATTTGGTTCTTCTGCCACGAGAGCGAGAGCGAGAGCGAGGAGAAGAAGAGGAGAGGAAGGAGAGGAAAAAAAGAGAGGGAAAAAAAAAGGGAAAAATATTCATCGTTTTTGAAGGTAAGTCCATTAAATTTATATGTAATTTTTTTGAAATTTTAGTATTTTGTAATATTTAGAAATATTAGGATTGGTAGTAGAAATATTAGGTAATGTTTAGAGATTTAATATAGTATTTAGACATATTAGGATTGTAGTATTTAGAAATGTTGAGAATCAATATAATATTTGGAAATTTAATTTAGTTAGGATTGGATAGTACAAATATTAGGCAATGTTTACTGATTTAATATTTAGTATTTGCGGTATGTAATATTTTAGAGATTTAATATTTAGTATTTGCGGTATTTAATATTTTAGAGATTTAATATTTAGTATTTGCGTATTTAATATTTTAGAGATTTAATATTTAGTATTTATGGTATGTAATATAGGTAATCGAATTACTTATTTATAGTCAATGACCGTATTACGTTAAAAATTAGTATATTTAAAAACATGGTAGGCAATTACAAATCGATGAGAGTAAAATTTGACGACAATATATTGTGACATTTATATAGCGGTTAGGTGGAGAAATGATGGTTTTTTCTGGTTCGACGTTGTAGGCGTGTCGGAGACATTGTACTTTCAGATATTCTATGGAGATGGGGAGATAGCACAAGGGCGAATGGAGTCGATTTGTCGGGATTTTCAAGATCATCTGAGGCATATCTAGGCCGAGAGATAGGACATCTGAGGGTTTGATGGAGTTTATATTTGGATGTTCGGTTTGGATGCCCAGAGTGTTAATTCATGGGTTAGAGCGAGTAATGTCGTCTGCAGAGACTTTTTATGGAGAGTGATTCCTATTAACGCGACGTCGGCATGGAGGAGCTATGTTGGATCTGTTGTAGAGCGGGTTGGCGCTCATGTTCTTTGTAGATTGGTACGTGTACCTCCATCGGTGTCGGAGGTGCGTGATGTCGGGGTAGATATTACGGAGGAGGAATCTGATATGCAACAACGCGATGATGAAGGTGGTGGCGAGGTTGGCGGTGGCGGCGGATCGAGGGGACAAGGAGCGGTAGTGGAGGCGCGGGGTGGCCGACGAGGGGAGGAGGTGGAGCACATAGTTGAGTTGATGGAGGAGGAGGACCGTGCGGATGAGGAAGTCCACGATGGCGAACGCTCGGACGAGGAGGACAATACTCTGAGGTGCTGTCCCGGTCGTGGACTAAATATAATTTCAAGACCCGACAATGAATGAAGGAACAGAGATGCATGGGAGTATCATGAGAACGAGGTCGCGAGGGGGCCATATATAAAGACAAGGAGGCCGTGATGGATGCGGTGAAATCTTGGTCAATGTCTCTTCTGCGCCAATTCAGGTAGTGAAGTCCAAGAAAAGACTACGACGTGAAGTGCGTAGTTGATTCGTGCCCATGGCGGTGCATGCATACAAGGGAAGTGGAGGACTATGGAAATGTTCCATAGTGACGAACATAATCGCTAAAGCGGAGGAAGCGGGCAGAACACCGCAATCTGTCGTCCACTTGGGTGGCAAATGTGTTTTATGGTCGATCGTCGACAATCCGCACTTTTCTGACCTCGATCCATTATCGAGCCGTGGAGGAGAGGTTTGATACAAGATTAGCTACGGAAGGCATGGAGAGCAAAAAACGACTTTGCAAATACGGTTCGGGACATACGAGGCTTCTTACGAGAATATTCCACACTTGCTCGGGGCAATATCAAGTAGGAATCCGAGACGGTCATCGACCTTATGAGTTTCCGCGGATGGTGCGTCTTGCGGGTAAGTGGGTCTTGCAATGACCTTCTTCGCCCTCGGCGCATGCATTAATGCCTTCCGCCTTTGTCGCCGGTCATTTGCATGGACGACACATTCCTCACAGGAAATACAAGGGCGATTCTAATGCATCGCGGTGGGCGCCAACAACCGAGTTCTACTGGTCGCATTGGCCTTCGTGGAGGGGAAAACACGGAGAGTGGTATCGGTTTCTTGAAAGAGTCAAGATGGCGGTTGTGCAAGACCGCCCGATGTATGTGTCATCCATGACCGACATGCGGGTTCTTGAGGGCGATCGTGGATATGCAACAAGGGTCCGACGTCGTGGGAGCAAAAAGTGGCGGACACAAGAGCGGTGGTGCATGAGGCACATGGGTGCCAATTTTTCCGTCAATTCAGAACAAGGAACTTATGAACATGTTCAAGCGGTAGGCAAACAGAACCACGGAGGAAGTTCGAGTCATTTGTGGAGGACGTTGGATGAACTAACCAAGAAGCAATCATCGAATCCAAGGGATGGCGCTAGTTCGTCAAGGAACCCTATGGTGTACCACGAGCAAGGAGATGACCCCACGCCTTGTGTGCGCTCCCGACCGACGCGCCAAACATCGGCGTGGGCGGGGCAAGCATAAAGAGTTTCACGGAGTGGATACGACCTGGCCGTTGGAGAAATGGTCCATTCTCAGATGACGAGGGCGGTTCCCGCTATGGAATAATGACAACCAACTGGCGGAGATTTACAACCGGGTAATAAAAGCGCGAGATGCCTCCGTTGGTGGGCATTGTTGAGGGTGTGTTACTAGGCACCCAAAGATATTTCGTCGAGCGGTACAAGGCCTCCGCTGCATGTATGTCCGACAATCGCCTGTCGTACTCGACGGTTGTCTCTACGTACATGGCCAACAAGACACGGAAGGCACAGACACATCGCTTGACACCGGAGAGTGGCGTGGAACGGAGGTACCACGTGCACTGCGGTGACCGGGGTCGAAGAGGTGCCCACCGGGAGAGGACTTCCCATCTGTGCGTACTCCGAGCTGCTGACTGCGAGTGCTCCTGCCAGAAGCCGCGCCTGCTGCATTTGCCGTGCTCGCACGTGATTGCCGCAGCAGGCGAGACACACCAGTCATGTCGTCCGTACATCTCCCACTACTACTACAAGCAAAGTGTTCTCAACACGTGGCATAACGAGGTGTACGGGTACCGGGTCGATGGATCGTTCACGGCAGCCCCCCCTCCAGGGCATCGATGGGTACCGGACATCCGAATGTTGAAGCAGAAGGTCGGGCGTCGAAGGACACGGCGTATTAGGAACGATATGGACGAGTCTAAGGCGCGTCGTAATTGTGGATAATGCAATTCTATGTACGAGTTATTTGTTGTCTCCGTCAATGTATTTTCGATTCTATGTACCAGTTAATTGTTGTCTCCGTCAATGTATTTTTCGATTCTATGTACCAGTTAATTGTTGTCTCCGTCAATGTATTTTTCGATTCTATGTACCAGTTAATTGTTGTCCCCGTCAATGTATTTTCGAGTGTATGTACCAGTTATTTGTTATCCCCGTTAATGTAATATTTGAATATGGAACATTGCATTACTTTTCATTTACTTTTTTTGTAGTTGCAACGTGTACCATAAATTTGCTTTCTAACCATGAATTTGCTTTGTAACCATGCAGGTGCAGGCGACGATGGCGAGAGTTGGGCGTGCTGCTGACGCTACTCCCGAGCTGCTAGACCAGCACGTGGACTTGACCCACCGGTCTAGGTTGTCCGCAGTTGAGGGTCGGCGGTGGGGACATCATGGTCTCGGGTCTTGAAGGAGTTTCTTCGGATCGACCATACTGGGTTCCACATGAAGTCTGCCGAAGTTTTCGCACTCTTTACTTACCGCTAATGGAATTTTAACGACGCTACACACTACGTGCGAGTTCTGAAACGCTTACCATTTCTTCACGGATGGTGGAGCAGACGACTGTGGAGGGCCCGCACGTCACACGGTTCTCGTACGACCGGTCCCTGCTGACCGCTCTCGTGGACCGGTGGAGACCGGAGACACACACGTTCCACCTGCCATGCGGAGAGATGGCTCCCACGCTGCAGGACGTGTCGTACCTCCTCGGCCTCCCCTGCAGGGGTCGTGCAGTTGTGCCGCACGACGCCCCCCTCGATTGGTGTGAGCAGTTGGAGGCGCGCTTCGCCCAGGTGGACCGACACCCGCGGCCAAACCCGTCGTGCCCCACAAGATGATGAGAAGCACGGAGTCCGTATATGTGGTCGCTCCAGTTCACGGTTAGTACCTCGTTCATTGCAACTTAACGGATACGCGACCGAGCTGCCGACAATCTGCATCGAATCTGCGGTGAGTTTCTCCACCGGAGGCCGACGAGATGACTCGCACGCCACCGAGGCGCACTGCTAGTCTGTTCGATTGGTACTGTTCCCGTCCTCACACGGGACACGGTGGACCGGCACTGGTCGAGTTCGCCCGCTTTATCGCCGACACCCGGCGAACCGTAACACATTTCATTAAAATCTCTTCGACAGACATGTCTAACTTTGCCGCCAGGCCACGATGGTGCGATGGTCGTGGGGCTCTGCTGCGTGCTCGCGGCACGCATCTGGGTCTGTCTTGAGGTCATCGAGGTGGGGTGACGCGCAGTCCGCCGCAGTCTTGTCGACTACTCGAGGTAATGCACGACATTGACGAGATGCGAGTTTCGGCGTGGACCGGTTCATGTCCACCGAGGAGCACGGGCCACCACCGCAGCAGACACCCGAGCCGACATACTCGCTACCCCTCGTGAGCGGGGCGGGCTAGGAGGGTCGTCCGTCGCCGTCGCCACTCACGCACTTCCCATCGAAAGCGGATCGAGGCGTCGCCGTGGTCGACTTGTTGTACAGCTTGTACTTTTGTAATGTATTTATCTTCACACCATGTTGTCTAACTATCTCGAGTAGTAGATATGTTTTCTTAGCCATGTCGTTCAACTTATTTTTCTCGATTTTAGCAACTTCGCGTTTGAACAACGTCGCATAGCTCGACAATATATAATTGCCTATTAATAAACGATGAACAAATAGCTCTTTGTGAAAATGTAAGGAGGCACACCGCTCAAGGTAAATTTCGCTACTGAAATGGGGCGATAGCCTGATATGTCGAGGCACACCGCCTCAAGATAAATTTCGCTACTGAAATGGGGCGATAGCCTGATATGTCGTGAGCACATCGCCGAAGGTAAATTTAGCCGAAATGGGCGATAGCCTGATATGTCGAGGCACACCTAAATTTCGCCGAAATGGGGCGATAGCCCTGATATGTCGAGGCACATCGCCCCAAGGTAAATATCGCCCATACCCCCATACCCAGCGATATCTACCCTTTATAATCTTCGCTCGACGCCCCTCGCATACCCAAAGAGCGAGAGAACAAGAAAGAACAAGAGAGAAGGGAAGGAGAGAGAACAATGTCGTTCTCTGCCGCCTCTTGAAAGAAGCAAAGTCCTCCCGCCGAATATCCGGATGCCGATGGCGTCGGCGCGATTCTGCGGAGTTGCCCGACCCAAATGCGATCGCAACCTCCGGCGAAGATGATGCAATCTACCCATGGAGAGACGGCCGCCACTCACATCTGTTGTGGCCGCCGCGTCGACGAGGTAAACCTCTGGCGTCCACACAATATAGGGTAACACTACCATCTCATGCATCGTTCTTTCTTTTCTCAAAGACGAGGGCGGTGTTGCTTCTTCCAATGGATCGACGGTAGAACGACGTGACTACTTAATTTCTCAACAAGCGCCACGACAACTACCCCGCTTCGCCGAGAACTTCACCCGGTGGGAGAGGCCGCCAGATATGTCCTTTTCTAGATCGACCGAGCTTAGGGCGGTGTGCAAGGGTCCAACCGACGGTGAGTTTCATGCGACATACTCATGTTGAACTCACAAAGTAGTAGTTCTAAACCAGTTCATCGCACACAGGAGTTCAAAAGGACACTTGCAAACAACAACAAGTCAAAGGAGGAACCTCCTCCAGGACCACCCGAAAACCCCGACGTTTGCGTACATGGCCTCGAGGCAGTGGTTGATACCTGCCACGGTGATCTAGCGGACCGGAGATTTTACCGGTGCCCCTTGGCCGAGGAGGAACGGTGCTGGTACTTCAACTGGGTGGACCCGGAGACGTACCACCCACATCTCAGGCAACCTGCATGGGATAACTGGGGGGAGCAACCCTCCCCGTGGTGCCACTACCGCCCGAAAAGCGGACCAGAAGCACGATACGGTGTTATGCAACCACCAAAGCGGCATCTTGCATTGATCATGGCACGCTTCGGTTGTCCAAGCATAAGCCCAACACACACCTCCTGCACCATATAGTGGAGTGCGAGCCGAAAGCAGGCAGGCGTCTCGCATGTCTCCACCAACGCCAACACAAGAGAGGTGCTTGGAGGGTTCCTCCTCTCAAGAAGAAGGGACAAGGGAAGCAGCCGTAGAGGTCCGCACCACGCAACAAATCCTCGACGTTCGCGGACCACCCGGGAACCCGGTGGTATTAACATAGGGACAGGGAATCGGGATGACATGCCCATATGGGAGGGGAAATCCACATAAACAACAACCAAAATTTAAGTCTTATACACCCGAGACGTACGGCATAGGCCACCCAATGGGCGACAGCTGGGAGAACTGCGAAACCCCATGGAGTTCTTTCATAGTAGGGATTGAGCGGTGTCCGATGACACGTCGCAATATTAGAACGGGTCAGGTAATATGCAGAAAATGTCTTACATCATTCTGGCTGTACCCAGATAGGCGGAACGATCATTTGTTCCACCACGACGAACAGTGCTTTCCTTATTAAGCTCGTCCACATTGTAATGCCCATGTAATATAATATAATCTAATCTATTGCTTATTTTATCATCCGAACTTTGGTGTATGTGCCATTATATATGTATTGTTTGAATTTTAAAAATTCGTCATATATTAAAATCATTTGAAATTTTTATGGTAATATCACTGATTTATCAGAACCTCCATAAAAGTTTCAAAATTTTCAGACCTCATAAAAGTTTTCATGGTTTACGTGGCGAAAGTGCCTTTTCCGATTTTCGCAACAAAAGGCGGGCAACGTCCGCCATCTCGCCAGACGTAAGTGGTAGCCCGCATTGCGTAGGCCGCCTTGATTTTTCTCCTATTTTTTGACCATGTCCGCCTGTCCCGGAGGGCTACGAAACCGCTAAGTGGTCACGATTTCGTGGTTTTGTGACCGCGAGTGCCTTTTCCGATTTTCGCAACAAAAGGTCGGAACAACGTCCGCCATCTCGCCCGTCGTAAGTGGTAGCCAGCATTGCGTGGGCCGCCCTTGATTTTTGCCCTATTTTTTGACCATGTCCTACACGTCATGAGACTACGAAACCGCTAAGTGGCCACGATTTCGTGGTTTCGTGGCGCGAGTGCCTTTTCCGATTTTCGCAACAAAAGGCCGGGGCAACGTCCGCCATCTTACCCGTCTGAAAGTCGAGTCGCGTTCGTGAG
The DNA here is from genome assembly GCA_036346375.1 of Guadua angustifolia. NCBI lineage: Eukaryota > Viridiplantae > Streptophyta > Magnoliopsida > Poales > Poaceae > Guadua > Guadua angustifolia. The sequence goes on along the minus strand of CM070506.1, from coordinate 40,138,293 downwards.
GCCGCCCTTGATTTTTTTTGTATTTTTTTGACCGTGTCCGGCCTGTTCCGTGGGGCTACGAAAACACCCAAGTGGCCACGATTTCTGTGGTTTCGTGGCCGCGAGTGCCTTTTCCGATTTTGGTAACAAAATGCGGGGGCAACGTCCGGCCATCTCGCTCGCGCTGAAGTGGTATCCCACGTTGCGTAGCCCGCCCCTGCTTTTTCCCGTATTTTTTCGGCCGTATTCGGCGGACCCTTCGAGGCTACGAAAATACCTAAGTGAGATGCGTATTACTAACAAACAAACAATTTTTCCGGTTCATTACATGACAATAAGTTTTTTTTCTAATTCGTCCCGATTCAATACAACAATTCTACAAACAATTTACAACAAAAAAATTTCAAAAAAAATTTCTCTGATCGATCGCCGCGCCAAGGGATCGCAGACATTTATTATATTTTTTTAGTTCTGCTATTCGTTCGCGAAGTTTTGCGTTAGGCAGCCCGCCGCTCGCCCGTCTGAGCGCGCCGGCGAGGCGACGGGCGGGTAGTTTTGAAATTTTTTCCCGCGGGCGACTAGTTCTGAAAAAACGATTAAAATTAAATATTAAATAAAAAAAATTCGGCATTTGAGAGAGATTGTGATTTGGGCTGACCAAACGGCTTAATTAATTTGATGAGAGCCCATTTAATAAAGCGGCGGGGCCCAAAGGGAACGGCCCATTAGGCGGTTTACTTCATTTCAAAAATCCAAAATCCAAATACCATTTCGCAATTTCGCAGGCCACGCAGTCTGACACCTTCACCAACCTTCCCACAGCCTCGCCGGAGCTGGCACCTCTCCGGCGATCCGCTTCTCGCCACCGCTCGGAGACTGGCCACCAGCAGCCCATCACTACCACAGCTCCTCATCCTCCGTCTCTCCGTCTACGCGCGGGAGGTCATAAAACCCTAGCTAGGCCCCCGGATGGAGGCCGCCGCTTCCAGCCTCTCGTCGCTGCTGGCCACCCTCCGCGTGGACGGCCCCTGGACGCCACCGGCAACCTGGGAGTGCATCACCTCCGAGAGCGGCACCGCCATTACCGCAGACCCCGGAGGACGCCCCCGTCGGGATCCGATCTACGAACTCGCCTCCGTTCCTGTGAGTGAAATCTACCTCTGAACCCACTTAGATTCGGTGTTGTGTAGTGGTGAAACTACTAGTTCAGGCCTTCAGGGAACTGTTGCGTTGGAATTCTCTGACGTGTTTGTGTCCATGGAGCTGCTTGTCGGGATTTGCTACATTTGCAAGGAGAAATTTTGTTTGCAGTGTTGTGCGAAAGCAAGCTTCACTGGTTGGATTGATCATGGTCAGAATAAGGCTGTGTTTGGTACAGCTCCAGGAGTTGGAGCTGTGGGTATATTAAGAGTATTTAGTTGGGTTATCTTATTTACATTTTAGACTAAAAATATAAATTTAATTCACTTTATTTTAGCCTACAAGTTTCATATCTGATGTGAAACTATGATCTGGAGTTCTATCAAATAGGGATGTAGCATGGGTTCACTGGGAAAAATAGTACATTGTTTGAAATGGCCATGAGGGTGGTAGCGAAATGGGGGAAATTTTGAATTATTGTTCGTCACATTCTTCAACAGAAGCTTTGCTGTGCTGCTGTGTCTTGTGAAGAAGGCTATGCAGAAATTGCTAGGGACATGATTATTAGTGATGACAAATTGTATCCTGAGTAGATTTTTCTAAAAACATCTATAGCTGCGTTTTTTATATTATTTGGAAAAAAGAAAGGCTGCGAGTAGTGCCATTCTATTTCATATTGTACTGATGAGTGCGAGGATCATAATTTTTATTTTCTGCAGGACGCTGCGTTGGTTCGTTTGGCTTTGCATGCACTGCATGGTGTCAAATCATCGTTAGATGAGATAGAGGAGCTTTCTGTGCTGTTCTCTGCAAGTCCAGCAGATAGGACTTCTCATCGTGTTGCAAATGTGTGGTCACGTTCATCCAGCACTACCTCTATAGGGCATATTCTCAAATCTATATACTCTTCAGGTCTTGCAGTTTTTTTCCTGTGCAAGTTTGTGCACTTTTATCTTTTCCAAAGTCGAGAAATGAATTGTGGAACTAGAGAAGGACATGGACATGAAGTTTCTGACGATAAAGACATCGAGCATCCTCGTCCGTACAGTTTAGTGAACCAAGCATTTGCTGCAGCAGTTGAAAAGGTTCTAGAAGGCTATTTCTGTTCCTTGAATACTTTACCAGCATCAATTAAGCTGAGGCGTTCAGTGGGACAGCCTGATATGCCTTCCATGTGCCCAGATATAGCTAGTTCTAGTTCTGAAGTCACTCTTCTAGAAGTTTATCTGCACACCGAGGAGTTAAGAAGGCATATTAAGTCCCTTGGAAACATTTGTTTTCCTAGGTTTGCAGGTCTTGCATTATGCCAGGAGGGTTTGACTACTGATGCTAACTTGGAGATTGAGAACTTCCCATGGGGCACCGATTTGCTTTCCTATTTGTATGTCCATCTTCGTGTAAGCAGTCATCTTATGATTTAATGTTAATACTCAGTTTTCATCTGATTTTTTCAAATTTTAAAGGAATCTCTTAAATGTGTGCTACTTTATGGTTTATATTTTTGCTATTGTCTTAGATTTGCATATGTTTAATAACAAGATCTTAGATTTATGCATGTTAATTATCCTGAACATTTCAGACTCACTGAGAGTATCTTTGATTCTGTGTTCTGGCTATATTCTTCCTGCATACTAGCTGAATGAAAAACATATATTCAAGTATGCTAGATGTCTTCCTTTCTAAACATGTGATTGGCTTCTGGTAGGACTGAATAACTTGAGTTTTTAGGGCATATTTGTTTTAATGATTCAGATGGTGACTTTTGAGAGGGAAATTACCAAGTTAAATGTTGTCAAATGAAATTTCTCTTAGATTTATCTGCCTCAGTTTCTTTGTCTTATATATTTGCTTTCGATAATATTGCTCTGAAGTGCCCCTAAGCTTTCATTATTCAAGAATAGCTGGTAAAGCAATGGTAGCTATTTCTTTTATTCATGATAAGCAATGCAAGATTCCGGATGGTTTGTTTGGTAGCTCCTCTTATCTTTGCTTCATCTAATGAAAGCATGAAGCCTCGTTTGCTAATGCTACATTTATGTGGTTGTTGATATTCTCTGTTCTCATACTGGCATAATACATCTATTTTCTTGGGCATAGCACTGTGAGCCTTTGACTCTGTTTACTTTCGCTTTCTATGTAGCTGAGCATCTGATTTCTATTATTCCTTCCTACTAGTTGGTTAGTTGGACTCCGCCAAATTAAGTGTGTATTGTGCAATATATCTTTGGAACATGTCAGTTGAACTGTGCATTTTTGCTGATAGTATGAATATTGTTGTGCTTCTGTGTTATGAGGTTATATTTGAATGTATCCTGCTGTTCGTGTTCTACATACAGCTTACCATGGAAATGTCAAATGGTTTTCTTCATTTTGTTTCTCTCCAATTGTAGGATGTGGATCCAGTTCACTATGGACTTCTGAAATATCTTTTCATTCGTTCTTGTGAACCATACTGTAAGTTCATTAAGTCATGGATTTACCAAGCTTGTGTTGATGACCCTTATGAGGAATTTCTCATAACACAAATTGATAATAAGCAAGCTCAAGGAGGTTCTTTTGACACAGTAGATGATTTCACAGTATTGTCCTTCAAGGTAAAACATTACTTTGTGAAGCTTCAAGGATAAACTTTTTTGTCTGTAAATTTTCCTCCTCTATTCACATAATTTATTCTTAACATTAGAAATCCAAGTATATGATCCATTCTTCACACAAATCCAAGCATATTAACCATAATATAATCTTACTCCTTTTGAAATAGATCTAAATTCTTTTTATCATGTACTACTGCCAACAGGGAAGAAATCGTGTATCTGCTCCATGTTTTCTGAAAGATATATGTCATCCTCTTCTACGTACTGGGCAGCAGCTTCAAGTGCTTATGAAGCTTCTAAAATCATGCAATCTTTCTGCTACTGGAGGAGATGCTTATGCCTCTTGTAATATTATTCGCCTGGAGGAAATTCTCCCGTGGTTTGATACATCCATTGAGTTTTCAGTGAATTCATTTACTTTCTCAAAAAGTAGGGTTGAAGCAGTAATATGTCGAAGAGACACTATGTACAAGTCAATGCTAGAGAAGCTTCATCACTTTTTCTCAAATGTTGAGGTCAAGTTACATTGGCTGAATTACACTCTCTTTTAGTTCCAGGCCTCCAGCATTTACTGCTTATCTGGGTTTTGCTCTAACAAAAGCATGATTATTTTCTTCCTCAACAATCTTTCTGATTTTATGTTGGGTCTTCCTGTTAGTATTATAGCTTGAGTTTTCCCCATTAAATCAACATTCTGTTCTATTTTTACATCATCTTGCTTCTGTTTGCAAGTCGTACACTTCATACCGTTGACAGAATGTCATATTTCAGGTAATCCCTTTTGATACCGCTTCAAACTCCCTATATATAAGCAAGAGCCCTCTAGATTCAGCAGTTTCAGATGCGGAGCTGCTCTATGGCGACACTGATGCTTTGCCAGCTTGCAATATGTATGTCCTGGATCTACTCTTGTTGTAATATTAAAGTGGCAACTTTCACTCATTTCTTCTGTATTTCATTTGTACATACTATATGTTTACTTATTTGGGCAATGGAGTTATAAGTCTATTCCACACCTTTTTATAGTCTGATTTGCCCTTATTTATATTAGGGTTGCAGATGAAAAGGATAATGATGCTTCTTCAATTTCACAAGAATCTTCAGATAAACTGGATCCATTGGAATCTTCGGAATGCTCTTCTTCTTATAGTTCTATGGACGACATTGAAGTTGAGAGTCATACCGCTTGTGCTAATTTGTCTAGTTCCATGTTCTCGTCATACTATGCAAGTACAGGTGAAGCAAAATGCTCCTTGGTAACCAAAAAGCTGCTTTCATATCAAACCAGTTCATTTTGCAATGGGATAAATCCTGAAAGCCCTATTGGTGCGCACCGCAAAGATGGCTACTTGAGCTGCAAACATGTTCCTATGCACTCACAGAATATAGAACATAATGTAATGCCTGATGCTCTAGAACTGGATTATCAGTATAGTAAATTTTGGCCATTTGACAAATCTCTGAAGAACCCATTTAGTAGTTCCTCTGAAGAAAAGTGTTTGGTTGAGGAGTGTTTATATATGGACGATAAAAGTGCAATACAGCAAGTATCACATGATAATAATGCGGTTTATCCATTACACTCTGAATCAGGGTCACATAGAGTATTAAACAGTAAAAAGGATGAGAAGTCGGGCAAGGTAAATGAGCCATGGAATACTAGTGCTCCATACAATCTCAGCATCAACCCCATACTGAAGAATGCAGTTTGTCGTCATATGGAGAGTGATGTACAAGGAAAAAGGAAGAACCGAGCACTTAACAGCTTTGATTTCGAATCAGTCACAAATCCATGTGAAGTATATTGTTCAAGGAGCACTTCATGCCTTGTGTGTGAAATCGGAGCTAAAATGGTTGTACAGTCCACTTCTCAGAATTGTAAACAGTCTGATTGTTCTAGTAAGCTTCAAGCTAAGACAAAAAATCAGGCATATCTTGCTTTCTCAGGAGAAATGGCAGCGAGAGATAATCTTCTGGAAAATGTTTGTGGTGGAGCATTCTGGGAGAAATCGTTAGAATGTAATGCTAAATCAATAGAAAAAGTTGCCGGAGATTGCAGTTCAGCATCAGATATGCCACTTGATATAGTTATCGACAAGTGCATTACACAAGAAGTTTTACTTCAGTATCCTTGTAGTTTTTCTGTAATTGTTTATAGGTAAATCGCTGTTGCTATTTTCTTCAGATTGATAACTATGCTTCTTGCTCATTCTACCATTACTATCGGTATCAGGATAAGAAAATAATTAGAACTTTATCTTTCCTGGGTTTAGCATTTTGACATCCCTACTATCTATGTTCCCTCTGCAGTGATTTTTAAGGGAACCCTGAACTTATTTTTTTGTACTGTTCTTCAGACGAATGCAAGTGTGTATGGTCATGAATTCTTGATACTGCATGAGGCTATAAAGGCATAATGATGGAGAACATCAGGGACTCTATTTCATGAATCCTAACGTGCAATTAGCTGTCTTTTAATTGCTATTTCTTGTCTAATGTGGTGCATTTGCCATGCATTAGGTAACCGGTATATCTACTTACTGCTTTATCTCTAGTCTTGTAGATCAACTGCTTCTATGAGTGAGAACTTTACATATCTACATATGAAGCTTGTGATAAGTGATAGACCAGCAATTAGTTATTTTGTTGGAAAAACAATATGGTCTATGGGTTATGATTCTAAACCTTGAATAACTAAAATTGCAGCTAACTGTTTATTTTTCTTTTCTGATTTTACCCCCTTCCTTAACTGTTAAAGATATAAATATGTTAGCAGCTTCACAATAAAGTTGCTTGAGGAGGGTTTTGATCTTTGTGGACATTTGCTAGCACTGCGGCGATATCATTTTATGGAACTAGCTGACTGGGCAGATTCTTTTATTGTTTCCATTTATCACAAGGTAATGTTCTCTATCCTTACTGTTTTAGCCCATAGGTTGTGTACTCATGTTATCTGCCCAAAATCCTTGCAACTTTGAATTTCCCCCATGCAGAAATGGTCATTTGTTAAGCCTGAGCAAAAAAGAGCAGAGATCCAAGGGCTTCTTGACTTGGCTTTGCAGAGGTCTTCATGTGATACTGACCCTTACAAGGAAAGATTGTTTATATACATGAAAGAACCACCAGGTGTTTATCTTGCAGCCTCTGCATGTGGTAATGATTTGATCTCAAGTTGTCCTTGGCTACAATTTTTTAGGCTTAGGTGAAGGCTGCTTCTCAAATTATTAACTGCCCAGTTTTTGACTGCCAGGTCTTGACGTGCTGGATGACATCTTGTTGGGCTATAAAGTCAATTGGCCAGTAAATATCGTCATTACAGAGGAGGCACTTAAAATATATGCTGAAATATTCTGTTATCTTGTTCAAGTCAGATTTGCAGTCTTTTCACTAACTGAAGTATGGCGGTTTCTAAAGGTATCTTTTTTCATTGATGTTTTATTTAAAGCATTTAATTCACTCAGATGTACATACTATGATAACTTCTGTTATTATCTCTTCAAAACTGAAGCCTTTTATGTAGCGCCCACTGTTCGATGTCCACAGACAAAACTACTAGAGTGATTTTGAACTAAATTTTCTTAAAGAGTAGTTACACCAAATGATTATTTTTCCTTTGTTCTAGACTTCTAGTTCTGTTAATAGATGCAGCAATGTGTGGACTTACATGAGATCCCTTGGTTCTGGTGATGCGAGACTTATTTGCTATGTATGTGACTATCTCGTGCTAATTTATTACAGGAGTTGACACAGTTAATCAGTCGCTCCAGTTACAGTAGACCTGATGTATTGAAGGAATTGAATTCTGTGATGAAAGTGAGGTACTCACATACAAATTCTTTCTAAAACCCTGTGACTCCGACCTTATATTCCTCTTAACAATTTAGCACTACCGCTGAAGTATTAACACAATGCCTGTTTTATTTAAAGTCTGAAGATGTTTCATGCAATTGTTGAATCTTATTGCTTCTAGAATTGTCTTGAAAATGCAGTATGTATAGGCATGTTGATGTCATAATAAAAGTAATGATTGAGTTAATATTGAATTATTCATTCAGTGGTGTCTGGTATTAGTCAAAATAGTATTGCGGTGAGTCTTGGGAAGTAATTTCTTCAATCTGATTTGAATGTAATATTTTATTAAACAAACTCGTGAAATGTAGCTGTTTTGTACAAATCATTCACCAGTCTTATTTTTAAAACCATCTGTTTCTACCACAAACTATTAATTTGCGTTTTTATCTGGTGGCAAAAGTAGAATTAGCAATATGGCAAATAGGCAATTTTCCAAAAACAAGAATCCGCGATAAGACGTAGTTCAAAATTACATGATTTGGAAGAATTGAAATGTTCTTCATTGTTGATCATATAGACAGATGTGATCAGCCAGTTATGGCAATCTATCTCTAAGTATAGAAACTATCACCTAATTTTGGTACAAACATATATCAGTACATGCGCAGGCCAAGTAAGGCAGGAGAGGATATGGCGCATGCATGATTGGGCGTCTGTCCAAATATGGACAGACGGGAATGGTAGTCTAACATCCCCCCGCAATCTCAACCGGGAGCAGCACGGACGGTGAGATTGGTCCTGAATTCTTGGAACACGGAAGATGGAAGACCCTTGGTGAAGATGTCAGCGTATTGATGGGATGTAGGCACATGTAGAACACGAACTTCGCCAAGAGCAACCCGCTCGCGGACGAAATGAAGGTTGATCTCCACATGCTTGGTGCGTTGGTGTTGGACCGGATTGGTGGAGAGGTAGACAGAGCTGACATTGTCGCAGTAAACGATGGTGGCTCGGCGAAGAGGTTGGTGTAGTTCGAGGAGAAGTTGACGGAGCCAGCAGGCTTCGGCGACACCATGAGCCACCCCTCGATATTCGGCCTCAGCACTTTGGAGCGGGACACAGTGTGTTGTCTTTTGGAGGACCAAGACAGGAGATTGTGGCCGAGAAAAGCACAATATCCAGAAGTAGAGCGCCGCGTATCAGGACACCCGGCCCAGTCTGCATCGGTGTAGACGGTGAGATCGTGAGGACCGCCGCTAGTAAGTTGAATGCCATAGTGGAGGGTGCCCTTGAGATAGCGGAGGATCCGCTTGATCAGCTGAAGGTGATGATCTCGCGGGTCGTGCATGTAGAGACATGCTTGTTGAACGGCATGGGAAATGTCTGGCCTGGTGAAGGTCAGGTACTGCAGGGCGCCGGCCAAACTTCTGTAGAGAGTCGGGTCAACGACGGGCTGTCCTCCTTCGGCTGAGAGTTTGGTGCGGGCTTCAATTGGAGTGGCGCAGGGATGGCATTCGGACATGCCAGCGCATTGGAGGATTTCTGTCGCATATTTGGCCTGCGACAGGAAGAGGCCATCCTTGGAGCGGGAGACCGCAATGCCGAGGAAGTAGTGGAGATCACCAAGATCGCTCATGGTGAACTCTTGCTTGAGGGTGTTGATGAAGCGCCGAAGAAGAGCCGGTGTAGAGGCAGTAAGGATGATGTCGTCGACGTACAGGAGGAGGTAAACGGTGTCGACGCCGGAGTGGTAGATGAACAGCGACGAGTCGGATTTGGAGTTGATGAAGCCAGCGGAGGTGATGAAGGCGTGGAAGCGACTGTACCAGGCCCGAGGGGCTTGTTTGAGGCCGTACAACGACTTGTTGAGACGACAGACATGATGAGGCCGGTCGGGGTCGACGAAACCGGACGGTTGTTGGGCATAGACCGTCTCGGTAAGGGTGCCGTTGAGGAAGACATTCTTGACGTCCAGCTGATGGATGGGCCAGGCTTTATCAACGGCGATGGAGAGCACGGTCCGAATGGTAGCGGGTTTAACCATCGGACTGAACGTCTCATCGTAGTCAATGCCGGGCTGTTGGGAGAAGCCACGTAGGACCCAACGAGCTTTGTAGCGAGCGAGAGAACCGTCGGAGTTGAATTTGTGTTTGTAAATCCACTTGCCGGAGACGATGTTGGCGCGAGGGGGAGGCGCCACCAATTCCCAAGTGTGATTGCTGACAAGAGCAGTATACTCATCGACCATGGCCGCCTTCCAATGAGGATCTTTGAGGGCACTGCGGTAGGTCTTTGGTTCTGGGGAAAGACCGCTAGCAGTGGTAGCATGGAGCTGGAACAGCGGAGGAGGAAGCGTGCCATCCTTGCTTCTGGTCACCATGGGATGAGAAGAAGCCGTGAACAATGACCTCGACTGGCGGTCCACCGATGGGTGTCTGTGCACCAGCATCACGGAGGAAGCGACTGGCGGGCCACCGGTGGTGTCTGGCCAGATCACGGGAGGAGCCGCCTTGGTGGATGACGGTGGACGGCGAGTGAAGACATGGCGCAGGGTGGGAATGGGGAAGGACCTGGTGGTCAGAGTCCCCATACCAGCATCAACAGGGTCAGAGCGAGCCACATCTGTGTCGGCTGGGCCCCGAGGCAAAACTTCGGAAGAGCCGCGATTAGCGCGACAGGCGGCCCTGCTGCGATCGAAAGAAGAAGAAGGCGGTAGAGCAAGCGCCTTGGCCCGCCATGCCAGCGGTGGCGGGAGGCGGCCTTCTGGCCGCCAAACCGCCGGCCGGCATGGTGTCTGGAACGTCGTCGGCAGGACCTGCATCCAAAAAGGAGTATGCCGAGGGGGCAGGAGAGGATGTCCTGGCAAACGGAAAAGTTAGCTCATCAAACAGAACGTGCCGCGAAGTGAGGATGCGGTTGGTGGCCAAGTCGAGACACCGGTAACCCTTATGATTGTCAGAATAGCCGAGAAAAACACACTCGGTGGAGCGAGGGGCAAGTTTATGGGGTGTGGTGGAAGAGAGGTTAGGATAACAACGGCATCCAAAAACTCGGAAGTGAGCATAGGATGGCGATGAACCATGGAGGGCTTGGTAGGGTGTGCGGTAGTGAAGAGTTTTGGTGGGGAGGCGATTAAGAAGGTATGTTGCTGTGTGGAGAGCTTCGGCCCAATAGGAAGGAGGCATAGAGGCTTGGAAAAGAAGAGTGCGGATAATATTGTTGGTGGACCGAAGAATCCGTTCAGCTTTGCCATTTTGTTGGGAGGTGTATGGGCAGGAGAGACGCAAATGTATGCTGGCTGTAAGGAAGAAGGTTCTGGTGGCAGTGTTGTCGAATTCACACCCATTATCACACTGAAAGGTTTGAATGGCGGTAGAGAACTGAGTGGAGACATAGGCGTGAAAATGGCGTAACGTGGAGAAAGTATTTGACTTAAATTTAAGAGGAAAGGTCCATAGATAATGTGTAAAATCATCAAGACAGACCAAATAGTATTTAAAGCCAGACAGACTATGAATAGGTGACGTCCACAAGTCACAGTGAATAAGTTCAAAAGGTTTTGTCGTGCGAGACACAGACGCAGAGAACGGAAGGCGAACATGTTTGCCTAACTGACATGCATGACAAACATGTGGCACAAGTTTATTAGACAGAGCTAAAGAGGCTGCAAGATGGGACAATGCTTGATCGTCAGGATGTCCCAAACGACGGTGCCATGAAATCTGGTTGGAGGAGGCAGCAACAAAGGTGTATGGCGTGGGTGCAGCGCGAAAAGGGTAGAGATCGCCCGGGCTATTGCACCTCTGAATCACGGCTCGAGTGCGAAGGTCCTTCACAGAGAAACCAAAGGGATCAAATTTGATAGAGCAATGATTATCTCTAGTAAATTTGCGAACGGAAATAAGATTAGCAATGATATTGGGAGAGACAAGAACATTGGACAAATGAAGAGGGCGAGTGGTGGTAGGAAGGCATCTATTCCCGGTGGCAACCACGGGAAGAGAGGAACCGTTGCCGACAATGATTTGAGTAGAGGGAGAGGGTGTGGAGTGGAGAGGTTACCAGAGTTGGTGGTAAGGTGAGAGGAAGCCCCGGAGTCCATATACCAATCAGCCGGGTCAGGTTGTTGGAGAGTCATGGCGTTCATCGCCTGGATGATGGAAGCTTGATCCCAGGAAGGATGCTGCTCTCCGCCATAGTTGACAGCAAGGTTATTAAAACGTAAAATGAGAACGAAACGACCCACCCCCTTTTTAACTTTTAAACGTTTAAACGAGTGCTGAAACGTAGTTTTAGACACTATTGCAAAACGAATATGGGGCAAAGATATATCACATATGTACCTTGATTTTGTGGTCTTCTTCCACATAGTTTGAAGCCATATCTTAGTGCATTCTTCTCCCATATACCCATTTCCCTTGCACATTGCAACATATGAATTACTATAACAAGAAATTATAATTCAATTAAATAAATAAATATGTTTTGTATCACATACCCTTTTGATGATCGTCTTCTCTCTTTCCAATCCACAAACTACAAGAAAATTGCACATCAATGAAGTGAAAACTAAAGTTAAAGACAAGATACATTACGACATGAGTTTACATCCACACAATAGCATAGTTCATACAATAAAATAAGCGATGGTCCACAAAATAACTAAATAAGTCCACACAAAGCATAAATGCACATAATAGCATTGGTCCAAGTCTAACTCTCATCTCTCAATAGCCATCATTCAAATCATCCAAACTGATAGTGGCATTGACATCTTGCTCATCACCATCTCCATGGTTGCTTGAGTTGTCATCGTCATCCACATCAAGATCATCAAGTATGAGCTCATCTTCTTCACCTCCATTGCTTGAGTCCGAATGTGATGCCTCCTCTATGTTATCTTCCTCAACTCTTCTCACACGACGTGCGTGAGTGATGCTCAAAATGAGCTCTCCTAGGAAGATTGCGGCCTCGAAGATTGCTTGATGCACCAATAGCCGTCAACTTGGTCCCATGTCAAGTCACCTTCACCCTTATACACCCACTTTGAGTTGGATTAGCCGATGGAGATGGATTGACCCATTCATTGTCCCAATCAAAGTCTTCTAAAACCAAAGGATCAAAGTTTTTACCCTCCTCCCGTATTTTTTGGAACCTACTAGCCATCTTTCTATTGTATGAGACATAGACTAAGTCATTTACTTTTTAGTGCTCCAACCGGTTCCTTTTCTTGGTATGAATCTACAAGTGGGAAGGGAACAAAAGCAATTAATTAGAACCAAAATGAAGGAGTTACAATTTAAATAATTAGATGGTAAATTCACTCACAAATTCAAATGCACTCCAATTGCGCTCTGGCCAGGATGATGAAGCGCAAAGACTAACTATTCTTCTTGCAAACTTGTGAAGTTCAGCGGTTCGACCACCATATGCAAGCCACCAATCAACTAAAAGAACAAATAAATTGAACTTTACATGCTGAAAAGTAAAGTTTACTTGCTGAAATTATATTTAAAATGCTGAAAATTTATATTACTTACTTGGATTTCTTGTTTGTGCGTGTTTTATTGCCATTTGGTTTGCAAATACATCTCTTTGATTCTCATATAGAACAGCTTGGCTATCAATCTTATCTCGAAGAGCCTCATCTTCTACCATTTTTACAAGCACGTCATTGAAGCAAGCCCTTAGCTCTCCCACACGTCCTTCATCATCACCCTTTTTGATGTTATAGAATTTTCTGGGGTTCAAGTAGAGAGCTGCTCCATATAGTGGGGTGTCCATTTGCCTCGTCCAACGTCCATCAATAATCTTCATGAGGCGATTAAGCAAAGGTTTCTTGTTTTGAGTGCAGAACGATGAGGTGATCTTTTCCTTTGCTATGTTCATGGCCGATGCAACCTCCGGCATAGCCGGCTTTTCATCACCATCAACCAACCTCAGCACAATAAGGAGTGGTAGCGAAGCTCTTATACAATCCTCAACTGAATTCCAGAACTCTATTAACCAAGAAGTTGATCAACTGACGACCCCTCCTATCAGTCCATCCATCTGACATGAGAGAGCAACCATATTGCTTCCATGCCTCTTCATGCTTCTTCTCGCCATCTGTCTCCTGGACTACCTTCTGAAGCAATGGCTCCCGTAGCTCATGGAAAGTAGGAGGCTTGAAACCGGAACCATACTGTGCAATGGCCTCTACCGCTATCTCAAATTGTCTTGAGTTTGCAGCATTGAATGGCACACCACACTCATAGAAAAACTTGGCTATCTCCATACAGACAGCTTCTCTTTCTTCCTTAGTCCTCATGGTAGCTTCTATGATAGTTTGATGAGGCCCTTTGCATGTCTTTGCTCTACAACCTCTCTTGGCGTTAAATCGAATCATAGCGGTAATAGGTTTTTTGGTGGTGGTACCTGAATGAAATGCATTCTTGACTTCATTTTTTGGAGGCTGTCCCGAACTTGGATGGACACTCACACTTGTTATTAGAGGCTTCCTCCTTCTTTGGATGCCTCTGTTGCCATACAATCATCTTGTTCATCATCTAGAAACAATGATCCGCCCTCTTGCCCTTCTCTAAAGCCTCTTGCATCTCTTTCATGATCCTTGAGGTAGTCTTGGGACACTTTGTCACATCTCCATACCCACCCGCGAGATGTTGTTTGACCCTCTTGATTCCTCCTTTTATCTTCCTCGACAAAGATGGCATTGGATCGGCTCTCGCTTGTTAGGCTCTGCATATCGCATACTTCCATCCGGATCATCGGACTTGACTTTCGATTGGGATCTTCCAATGGATTATATGTTGCGGAAGGAGGAGGTGCACTACCACTTCCACTTCCACTTGCCATCTTGTGCATTGAATATTAGAATATAGGGTTCACTATATATTCAACAATCAATGAACAACGAAGCGGCTCGAGCGAAGCGAAGCACACTAGCACAGAGCGAAGCAGCCTGAACCACTCACCACAGAGCAGAACAGAGCTCGGGCGAAGCTTGGTGGCGCGGGGTTTTCACATGGCTTCATGGCTCATGGCGCGGCGAAGAAGTTTCAGGCGGCGGACGGCGTGGGCAAAAGCTTCATGGCAGCGGTTCAGCGGACGGCCAAGGCTTCAGGCGAAGGTCGGCGCGAAGGAAGAAGCTTCGGGCGGACGGCTTGGCAGGCTTCGTCTGGCGACAGTCGGCGGCTTCGGACGGCGGATCTAGGGTTAGCTCTCTGCTCCGCCCCTCTTGTCTCAGCCCGAGCGCTCTCCCCACTCCGGCGCTTTCTCGAAATCCAGATAACCCCACACACCGATTTCTTCTCCGAAGTTTCTTCTCGAAGCGGTGCGAACGCCTGTTTCGTCCGATTTGGGCGTTCGGGCGTTCCACGACGTTCTACGGACATTCTAGGGCGTTTTGCGATGTAGCGAAACGCCGGACGTTCCAAGCCTCAGGCACGTTCCGACGTTTTAATAACCATGGTTGTGATCGAAGGTCTTTGGAAGAGTCTTGCGTCGGTGGGAGAAGAAGCTGAGGAGGCGACGCACCGAAAGTCTTTGCATGCGGCGTGAAGAAGGCCGGTTGCGGTGGCCGGGGGCCAAGAATGCCAGACGCGGAGGAGGCGGTCGGCCAGAACTGGAAGTTGCCCGCCCAGGGGTGGACACCAGCGCGAGTGCCAAAAGGCAGAGCCGGAGGTCGAGCGCCGTAGAAGTTGGGGCCACCCTGGTTGGAAAAATTGAAGTTTCCATGACCGGAGGCGCCCTGGTTGGTGCGGTTCTTGCCCTTTCCTTTGTGCTTGGAGTGGTGGCTCCTTTATTGGTGTTGCTGTTGGCGGAGGAGGACTGGCCACTAACGCCGGTGAGGAGGGCAGTAGCACTAGTAACTTTGTTGGTCTTGATCTCAGCTTCTTCGAGAAGAAGCATAGATCGAACCGCCAGGAAGGAAGGAAGAGGCTCCTTGGTCTTGATGATTGCAGCAATGTGGCGATAGGACTCGCTCAATCCTCGGAGGAGCGTGAGGACGAGCGTGTCATCTCGGACAGGATGCCCGACATCGGCGAGAGAATCAGCATAGTTCTTGAGGCGCTGGGAGTAGGTGAGAATGGAAAGGTCTCCTTGCGCCAGGGTGCGAAACTCGGCTTCAAGAGCCAGAGCTCGCGAGGTGCGATTATTCCGGAAGAGCACCTCCACGCTCTCCCAGATGTCGCGGGCGGAGACGCCGCGATGAAGCACAATGCCAAGAATCTCTTCGGACAGAGAGGCGTAGAGAAGAGACTTGACGGCGAAGTCGGTGGTTGTCCATGTGGCGTCGGGCACTGTCGGCGCAGTAGCAAAGAGATGATCAGTGGCGCCGAACTTGCCGACAAGGATCTTGAACAACTCTCTCCATCGGGAGTAATTCGGTGGATCAAGCACAAGAGAGAAGGGTATATGGGTTTTGACATTAATGGTGGATAATGCGGAAGCAGGATGGAATGGAGGAGGGCCGGCGGCTACTGGGATGAGGGCGCCGGTAGTGGGGTTGGGTGGGATGGCGGCTGGAGCTGAAGAGCTGCCGCCAGGAAGAACAGGAGCATCGGCCATGAATGCCTACAGCTCTGATACCATGAAAGAGAGAAAGGTTTGGAAGAATTGGAATGTTCTTCATTGATAGAATCAGTACATACATATAGACAGATGTGATCAGCCAGTTATGGCAATCTATCTCTAAGTATAGAAACTATCACCTAATTTTGGTACAAACATATATCAGTACATGCGCAGGCCAAGTAAGGCAGGAGAGGATATGGCGCATGCATGATTGGGCGTCTGTCCAAATATGGACAGACGGGAATGGTAGTCTAACAGCAACGACGATTAGCAGGCTGGGTAGCGGGCTGCCGGTAGAAGGAGAAGGGAGGGGAGGCGATGGCGGCTTATAGAGGGAGAAGGGCGGTGGCCGCTGGGCTAGATAGGAGGGTGGCAGTGGTGAGATCGTTGAGGGGGAAGGGAGGGGAGTTGGCAGTGGTGGCTCGTAGGCTTAGTGGAGGCTAGAGGGGAGGTGATGACTAGTAGCAGTCGTCGGTCACCTCGGTGGAGGGTAGTGGCTACCGGGTCTAGGGATTTTAGGGGAGTCAACAATAGGAGAGATGATTGGGTGGAATGAGTAGGGATGGCAACGGGGAAAATCCCCATGAGGAGCACTCTGTCATCCCTGATCCCCGATAACTAAAACTTCCTCCGTCCCCGTCCCCGCCCCTGACGGGTTCACGGGGACTAATCCCTGAAAATTGGAGCAAGCCAAAGTGCCAAACGTGAACCGAAAACAACAATTTCAACATCAGATAGTTTCTGAGACAAACTACCAAATGCTACTGGACTGGACTGAACATTTTTAGACAAATCACGGACCTAATAGCAAAAATACAAATCTTGGGATGTTATTTTTACTCATGTTAATCAAAACCATCCCGGTATATTTTTTGTACAGCATGCTGTTTGAATAAGCTTACGACAAACCTTAACTTCAAGCTTTTCCAAGTCAGTGACCTTAGTTGCCCCATCAGCATCATGCATGAGTGATAGTTCACCACGTGAATGGAGCATCCCCTAGACAATGCTTACACAAAAAATTGGAAAGCGTCAATTAGTGTTGGTGTCATACAAAAATGTGTGCATGTTAGAGAGAGAGAGGGGAGTTCAATAGCACTCACTTTTCTGACTGCTTCACCCTTCCCATGGTTTCTTCCAAGTAGAAGAACCCTAGCAGTATCAATCTTGTACCTCTTTTCAAACTCGAAGGCAACTTTAGAGGTAAGGTCAGTACTTCCATAGTTCCATCGTCAACAATCAAGAGTCAGCTCTCTGCCTGTCTCTTGAGAGGGAGAAATTGGGCAAGGGGGCTTGGCTTCGCAGGGGGCGGCCGGGGGGCGCTAGGGCACTGGAGCCCTAGAGGGGAGCTCTGGGGAGGCGTTGGAGAGGGACGGCCGGGGGGCGCTAGATTGGGGAGGAGATGGGGTGCGCTAGATTGGGGATGGGCAGATAGCTTCACGGATTCCCAGATCAACTGCTGCCGACGGGCGCTGGTACTGGCCGGCGCGGCTGCATGATGGGACTTGGGAGCACCCGGACGCTGGAGCGGGTGAGCGCCTACACACTGGGAAGTGGGCGAATGGGACGGGAGGAGTGGAGACTGGGAGAACTGGAGAAGTGCAGCCGCCAGACAGGAGTGGAGATTGGGACAACTTTTGGATCTAGGGTTTTCTAAGCATGGGCCCACCTGTCAGAGCTAAATTTGGGACGGGGACGGGGAACGGGGACCGTGGGGAGGAGATTTCCCTTTCCCCGTCCACTACTAGAGGAATTCCCCACGGGGAAACGGGGATCGGAGCCTTATTGCCATCTCTAGGAATGAGTGAGAGAGATTTTAGGGTTAGGAGAGATGGTTTGGATTGAGCTTGGCTTTGTGTTTTTAGTCTGGAAGTATCGGAGAGTATCCTGGAGTATCAGAGAAGGATCGGGATTATTTTTATTAATTTTAAATGCTAGATTTCACCAATTCTTTTGTTAATACGTTTCTTGACCCTAACTACCCTTTCTGTTTATTTAGACATCAAGTTTATCACTTCCTATCAACACTACAGCAGTATCACCATTGCCATTTGTCTGATATATCATGGCGTCGTTTACAACATTCCCTTAAACATCAGGTATAATATTTCAGTTGATATAATAGTTAAGTTATTTTCATCTCAAGAGGAGAAAATATACTTTCTTAGACTTCCTGTGACTTTTCTGTTTCTTAACACGTTTTCCTCTTTAGAAAGCACAATTTTACTTGAATTGAATGTTATTGAGTACTGATCTTCTATTATTGCTCAGGTGAAAGATATGCTGGATCTCGAGTATGTGCATCTGTGTTATGTTACCGACGCACTGCACATGTAAGGCCTTTTTCTATAGAAAGAATTTTTTTTTTATGATTTGTATCTGTAATATTGTAATCTAGTACCATGAGCATTATACAGATAATTTATTTGATTAATAAGATTTTGTCCTGTTACATGTTCACACTTGGCCTCTCAACTGAATATATACTTCTTTCAAGTAGGATAGACACCAAGACAGCAAGGGAAATACTTGTACTTACAATATTTTATGCTTTACTTATCAAGAGAAGCTTATGGTCTTTGTCTGAGTTTCTGTTATTGTGTACTGTTCTATTTACTTAGTGTTTATGTTTTACTTAATATCAATTGTTATTATATTTGAGTGCTGATTATATTATGGGATTTTTACTTGTACAATATATTATATTGCTTGTAACGGATTGTAGTGTGTTTTTTAGATGCTTTTTATCCAATGAGACAAAACCAGTTGCCACCGTAATCAAAAGCATACTACAACAAGCTTTGGAGTTGCGGTCATGTTTTAAGAATCTTGATGACCTTTCGGAATCAACAGTGGATCAACTTAATCTGCATTCTCTCATAAACTTCCCTCAGGTATTCTCTCAATGTCACAGGCACAAAGTAGTTTGGTTTTAAATAAGATATTGCATTCTGTCTTGGTTCATCCTTTCAATTCCAGCATGCAACTATGCAACTAAAAGATCATTTGGACTGATCTGATTGTCTTGTTTGATTTATTTACCTAGTATACTGATATATGTGTGCTGTATGCTGGTTCTGGAAGCAAGTTATCTCTAATTTCTGTGAATGTGTATCTATCAAATTATGTTCAAATTGGTCTGTCATTAGTTTGCGGGATTGGAACGTTCTTTAGAACATTCCCAAAGATTTAGCGTTGGATAGGAGTGTATGGAAGTTAGTGATCCATGTACCGGAACTATGACCCAAGATCGAAGGTTTAGGGGTTTTATTGATTTTGATCGGGTTTCTTTTCTAGCCTACCCCAACATATTTGGGACAAAAGGCTTGGTGGTGGTAGTTGTTGTTGGTCTGTCATTAGTTTCCTTGTTCTTCTCCAAGCCACTATCTTTCAAAAGCTGATCTAGAACCAGTGAATTTGATCCTAATTGTCGACACCAGAATCCTTCTCAAAGTTCCTATGGTAATATATTGGACCTTTTTTGAGCCCGATTTGTTATTTGGTCTTTAACCCAACACTTACGATGAAGGTTGGTCGCACCAAGGGAACGTTGTCTTACTGCATGAACATTTGGTAACAGATTGGCTAATTTATAATGTTTGTTCTATCAATAGTTACTGAGATATGCTAAATATCTGTTGTTTATGTACTGGTACTTGTTGCAATACTATTGAGGCTCTCCATTTATTCCAAATCTTACCTAGCCATTTAAGTATCATCTGATAGTAGGTCTTATATACACTTCCTTTTTGTCAGGTCTTATATACACTTCCTTTTTGTCAATGTCTGCTTTTCAACACAGGTGGATGCAATTAGAACGAAGTTTGAGGGTAACATCAAAGATTTGTATATTTTGCATTCGAAGTCTTCAAAATATGGGGAGCTTGGTCTTTCCCGCTTCTGGGGGTATCTGAACTACAATGAGTATCACTCTCTGACTACTAGCAAAGATATGGGCTGCTTCTACTTTTGATAGCACATCTTGAAAACAAAGTTCAGTTTTTCCTTATCTTCTGGGACCAGGTTTCCTTTTACAGCCGTTGGTGATAGCATCATGTTAACTTGATTGTTTTCTGGTAGTGAGAACTGAGAAGAAGTGCAGCCGTGCTGCTTCTGGAAGCAGTTCGACTTTTGCAGCCCTCGGTGACAGTAGTCCGTGTGATTGTGTGCTGATTCTGGTAGTGAGAACTGAGAAGAACACGCTGCTGAGGCTTCTCCTTTCACACTGAGATTTCATACTTGTAGATGAATTGATGGGTTGAGAATTTCCAAGATCGGAAATGTATTTCAAATTTCAATGAAGGGTAAATTTCACGTCTTGATAGTCATGACTCACGAGTAATGGCAATACTGTGGGCTTACGAGGACAATGAATGTATATAGTTTTGCGGAAGAGGGTAGTTTTGTATAGTTGTAATCTTAGTCACATGACTTGGTAAATCAAAGTTGTGGTTGGTTGACCTCTGTCTCCTGTATGCGCTTCCGTGTGTACGATGCAGAATCCTTATAATTTGCATTGGTTGTACTTTTGTGTCATAATCTATTGTCTCTCAGGTGGAGCACTCTTTCCTGAAACTAGTCAAGCTCCCACTGGAAACGGCAAAGTTGCATCAAATTTCAAGTTCAGCCCCCGTGTTCGTCTTCAGGCAAAACTAGCAACAAAAAAGAAACATGCATTTGTGCGATAGAATCTCCTAAGTTTTTCCAGGACTGATGAAACCAGTAACACAACACTCCCTTTCTATCTCTCTATCTCTTTACCTTTCTGACAAAAAATTAAGCACATTCTATTTGAACTAGCAATGGTTAAAAATCATATTGTATTCTTTTTTGTTTTCTGACATACCTTATATGTAACCTTACACTGGTCATCCTCGATCAATGAAACAATCGTCCTGACCAATAATAATGGTCAGGGCAAGCGATTATCACTCTATATGTGTTCGTGCGGACAATTATCTTGATAGATATGAGTAACTACTCGGATGTTATCCCTAAAAGGCATTCTCTGGCGAGAAGACTTCTCTTGATAGGAAGATATCTTTCGGCCATATGATACTTTTTTAAGCCTAACTGTTGCCTATTAATTCTGTATAAATAGAGAGCCCATTTGTACCGTTAAGGAGATTCTGAATTTAGCATATGATCTTATCAATCTATAACTTAGCCTTTGTGTTTTGTTAAGTCGCTTGGCTAATAAGAAACAATCTCTCATTTCTGACACCTCTCGGTGGGAAGGCAATTTTCGGTTGTACAACACCTCTTTTAAGTCCAGCTACCGCCTCTTCATTTTGTATAAATAGAGAGCCCATTTGTACCATTAAGGAGATTTTGAATTTGGCATATGATCTTATCCATTTGTAACTTAGTCTTCGTACTCTGTTAAGCCACTTAGCTAATAAGAGACGATCTCTCATTTTTCCTTTCATAGCCTTATTTCTCCGAAAGCCTGCAACCATTTTTAATCATAAGCTTGATCTAGAGACCCTAGGTAAACATCAGCATCATTGGGCAGGAGACGACAGCGGATGCAATGCAATGTGATCGCCGCGGTGTTAGATTATTGGGATAATTCATGCTATACCACTTCAAAGATTGTCACTTCAGAAAATACTGCTCGTTGTCTTAATGATATGTGGGTTCTTGAGTGCCAATGAATTTAATGGTACAGTATAAATTATCCCTTAATTATTTATTAGGTTACATTTCTCTGAGGACTTTGCCTTGGCCGAAGGGCCAAAGCCGCGCGCGGCTTGAGCGCGGTGGGGTCTAGGTTTCTTAGTGCTGGCTCCCGTGGGGACAAAGGAACGTACGGTTGTTCAAGGCACGGGTGGAGCGGTCGAGCCGAGCGAGGGACGCGACTACGCGAGGACGCCGCCGGGCCGGGCTGGCGCGCAGACTTGTAGGCTGACTGGCCGAGGGCTTCGGTAGCAGCGGCACGGCGTGGCGTGGCGCGCGGTGGGACGCCATCCATTCCGCGCGCGGGGCGTGCAAAAGGTAGAGAAGGCTTTGTGCGACTTCGACGGTCGATCTGGGGGGGCTTTGGGCAGCACGATCGTATCTGCGCTGCGTGGCGAATGCCAGAGCTATATATACTCTATCGCCGCGTACGTGGGAATTGAATTGATGGTTTTGCGCCGAGTTGGACATGAGATCGACTCTGGAACCGGCCGGGCCTTCACTTCGGCCGCGCGTTCCTCGTGTGGGCGACGAAAGATCGGAGGGAGGAACCGCGCCGCGCGCAGCGAATGGCAAGGTGGTTGGAAGGCGTACGTGGTTCCTTCGGAATGTTAACATCTGTCCAGCTGAAGATATAGCTGAGACTAGAGCCGATAGGTTTTGCGAATAAGCTCTCGTATTTGCCGTAATTACGTACGTACAAATCTTCAATGACAAAAGCCATTGATCTTGCTGGGGGATACCAATCTGACCGTCCACGCGTTCCAGACCGCAGACCCTTGTTCTCGAACCGCACGAAACCAAACCAACCTCTCGCCTCGGAAGTCGGATCCGTATGATTGAGTTGTTTGAGTGTATTAATGGGGCCATGCTGACAGATAGGTCGTGCATTTCGGCCCCACAATGCCTCGTAATCATAGCAAAGGTCCAATATGTTTTAAGTACTCATTCCATTCATTTCTTTACAAGTTACCTCAAAATTAAGAAAAATATAAGAGAAAATAATTTAAGGTATATATAGTAAAGTCACCTTAACTTACTTTTAGTATCTCCATATCAACTTGTCTTATGTGAAAGAGTGAAAAAAAAGAGACAGAAGAGAATTGGCTCTTAAGGCAAGTATAATAACAAAGCCAGCTGCTTACTCCATCTCCTATCTATATCATCTAGAGTAAGCACTAAAGCAACTTTGTACAATAGCTATCTCTAAAAATTGGCTCTAGATGCTATGTATTAACTATCTCTTCTCTCTTATACATAACTAATCTATTTATGCTCCCGTGTAATGCTTACTACTAAATAAGAATTAATTCTCTTCTCTTTTCTCACTCTTCAACATAGGACAAAGTTGACGTGGACATGTTAAGAGCAAGCTGAGGTGGTTTTATTGTACATGTTCTTATTTAGTAGTAAGCATTACACGAGGGTATAGATAGATTAATTATGTACAAGAGAGAAGAGATAGTTAACGTACATCATCTAAAGTCAACTTTTAAAAATAGCTATTGTACAAACTGATTTTAGTGCTTATGATATGGATGAGAGATAGAATAAACAGATGACTTTGTTATTGTACTTGCCCTTAGATGTCTGCACTTAATTGTCTAGGAAGATAAAACATGCACTTTGTGTGGGTAGTAATAAATAAATGTATATAGTTGAGAGAGAATAAATATAGGTATAGAAGGAAATGACTCATTAAATTTACATGAAAGCATTGTATTTGTGTATTTGTGAATAAGATCATTTAAAAAATAAGCCTTATAAAAGTGAACGTAGGGTGTATAATAAGATCATCTTAATTTATTATTAGTATGTATATAGTTTTATCTTATGTGAAATAGTGAGAAAAAATAGTGAGAAGAGAACCAGCTCTCATGTAGCAACCAGCATCGCACAGAAAATAACATATTATCGCTAGCCAAAAGCCCGTAACAGGGCCTATTTGGCAGAGCTCCAGATTCTGATTCTCCAGCTCTAGCTCTTGATTCTCTATGGAATCAATTCTCTGGTAGAAGTGATTTCTGTCTAAGAAATAGTTATGAACTTAGTAAGGAGGTTCATAACTGGGAGGTTGTGAATCAGGTGGGGAGTAGATTTTTTTAGCTCCTAGACTGCAAGTCAAAAAATATGAATCATTTCTTCAGATTCCTATGTGAAGTTGGTTGATTTTTTTCTTATTTGATAGAGCTCCTCAGCTTTTTAGAAACTGAAGTTGAGAGCAAACACGCCTTTATTGTAACTGCTTTTAGCATGGACCCGTGCACCGGTGAACAGACCGGGATTAACCGAGGGCTGCTGGTCCGCCAGCTTCTTGTGCACGCGTCGTCTCAGCGTTAGAGCCGCCACATACGCTGACGAATGGCCCTCTGCGTAATGGTGAAGTCTACAGTAGTTCAGACGCGCTCTGCGTGCGTGTGACTACCAGCCACGGGCATCTGGAATGGATCACCAGTATGTTGGCATAAACCTTGCGAACTCCGAAACTTTCCAGGTTGGCTTAGATGTACCTCTGAACCAGTAACATTGTTGCACACGAATGGCCCTTCTTCAACTATCGTATCAAACGAGAGCAATATAGCATCGTACATATCGAGGTCAACACATAGAAGAATATATAGGCTAGGCCTAGGTTATGCCATGATAAAGTGATAACTTGTTTTTCAAGTGTCTGAAAGCTACAATCTGCCTGGAATCCCTTTCAAAAATTCAAATGGAATATTCCTCGCAAAAAAAAATTCAAATGGAATACAAAAAGAAAAAAAAACTTAAGCTGACAGATGGACAAACAACCAAACTGCATTACCATCACCTTACTGAGCGCACCAATAGACACGCATCATGAAACCCATGCATGTCATGATCTAACGTGACCTGGTTGGCCGGTTGTGACCTGTGAAGAGTGTAGTCTAATAATTTGTAATGACCTAGGGTCTCGGTGTCCCTCTCGGATGAACAAAACGATGACGAGACAGAAAGATGCACAGCACATGCAAATCTGTGTAGAAATGCGTTCTTCCCCAACTCCTCCCGCTATATATTAGCAAGTTGTTAATAGAAGCCATTGTACAACACAGGCTTTGCCGATGTGCGATTGACAGCCACTACACTCCAAAAGGGCATCCCAA
Source organism: Guadua angustifolia (assembly GCA_036346375.1). NCBI lineage: Eukaryota > Viridiplantae > Streptophyta > Magnoliopsida > Poales > Poaceae > Guadua > Guadua angustifolia. The sequence continues at coordinate 40,113,404 of CM070506.1, read as the reverse complement.
GTAGCAGCTTGACCATGTGTCATTGGATCGGAGCAGCGACGCAGTATATATTCAGACAACACCTGGTAAGAGACGTAGAGGCATTTATCGTGACCAAACTACAGAAATGATCTATCTGTATCTGTCGGTAATTTGGAATCAGTATCAAAATTAACTGCGCAAGAATGTATGTCTTCATTTTTCTTTCTCACTAGTTGTTCTTTCAAAAGAGGTAGATAAATAAGTCTTGGAAAAGAATCATTCATGACTAAAAGTTACAGCAAGTTAAGCAAAATGACAGTATACAAACATCTGATTTTGATGCAGATGTACTATGGAATACATGCAAACAGATTTAGCCTGCAACAACCTTTTTTCCTAGCCCTGAGCAACAAAAATCTTCAAATCTGTTCATGGAGCAGTGCATTATGATTTACAGAAGAATTAAGCCATGAACAAGATCTTTTCCCTACCCTTGGGGCCGGGTAATTAACACAACCTCTTTCCCATTGAAGCTACAAACCAATTAAGTTAAGATCCTTGAAGTCACAAGAATTTGGCATATGGATGTTTTTTAACAGCATAATGATAGTTATAGAAACACCACAAAAATCTTAGGTCAAATGCAAGAAAAAGTTGCTATTAAACTTTTTAAAAATCATATTACCAAAACCGTATGCAAATTAGTTTTTTTTATATATAGCACAAATGCAAAATAGATAATAGCTCTTTCTAAAGAAATCTGTGGCACCAAGAAATGTGGCTATATAACAAGAGAACTACAATAAGTTCAAACAGTTTTGCTGTCTTTTTTGTAGTATTTATATGATCAATAGCCTTTTATCCTTCTTTCAAAACTGCAAAATGCTTATTGTTTCTTCCTGAAGAAAGATATGGTAGAGTAATATGAAAATTATTAGTTTCTGGTAGAAATCCTAAACCACCTCCTTAGCTAGTTTAGCTTAAGCAAGCCATAATAGTTTTTTTTCCTGTGAACCTCTTCAACCGTTGAAATTTTACCGAATAGAACAAACACAGGCCAAATGAATCGATAATCCTCAGATAAGCCTCACCCAGGATCTGGTTTTTTCACTTCAAGAATCCTATCGAGCATCTAGAAAACTTACCACTCTGTGTCCAGACCATGTTTCAACAGATCGGAGCTTTCTGAATGAAGAATACATTAGTGATATTGGTTCGGCTCACATCTCTTCTAACGATCAACTCAAGAAGGACATGAGCCGAAACAATACCATACCATGTCGTCTTCTTTCTCTTCCTTCCCGTCCTAGCTATCTGCCTAGCTAGTTGCTTTGCGGCTGCCTGGCCTCATTTGTGTATACTTGAAACCGTTTTCTCTGCCGACGCCTAAGCAGCGATAGCATGGCTCTTTAATAGGGAGCTGGTGGTTAATTCCATGGTTAAACCACGTATTAGAATCGCAGAACCCGCTTCTTTTCTACTATTGGCATAGAAAATTCCAACTGGCTCCTAGATATGCTAAACCTTAACCGAGCAGGGACCAATTGAAAGGTTACTTTAGTAAACTTGTGATCCCAATCTCTGCAGAGAGGTGCTTCTATGCATGCTTTTCATTTTTTAAAGTTGCACAAATATTAAAACACGAATAAAGGGTATATAGTGATTACTTACCTCTTCGTTTAGTTCAAAATTTGTACAATTTGTATTAGAAGGGAAAGCAACTGCTCCTGCAGCTTTCTTATGTTCTTCAACCTATTTTTATTGCTTTGTGCTACTACATTAGGGTAGTGCTGCTATAGACATTGGTCGGTAGGTGTGGCTTTACAACTATAATTAGTAAACTTGCGTTCTGACACTAATTTAGTAGCACTTAGTTAGTTAAACATATTTAGATAGATAATTCTGTAAAAAACGTGATATGGTGAGTACTATTTTTTTTGGATATATTTGCTATTCTTGTATGTGACGGACCGCCCTTTTCAGGGGGTGCGTATAAATACCTTTGCAGCTACCCAGGAATTTAGCTGTAGGTAACCAAGAGTACATTGCCTGATAAAAGAGCAAGTGCGAACATTTTATAGATGAAATAAGGGCCTAACGGCCAAGGTTTTACAAAAGGTGCGGTTAGCACCGAATACATTACAGAACACCCACAGGAAACGCTTGAGCAGATAGATCAAGGCCTCCAAAACCAGATAACATCGTCATCTACGGTCTTCTGGAACTCGCCAGCTTCAATTGAAATCTAAAGAGGGGGATTGGGAGCAAGGGTGAGTACACAACCGTACTCAACAAACCACACGGAAATTCTGAATATTACGTGCAGGAATAATCAAAGGTAGGCACAGGTTTAAGTATTGTGGATGCAAGTTGTAAACATCTGTTTTTATTTTACATTTGAAACACAAATCATAAATAGCAATATAAATCATGGGGGGGTTTATCTTGCAAAGTTCACCTTCACGACAAGTTTTAATTATAAAATTTACAGGGGCGCAGTTACAGGAATCACCCTAAATTAACTCAGCTTCATTAACCGGAAGCACGGCGTATTCGAATACCATTGATATCACTCTGCAGAGGTGCTCAGCTTTACCCACAAGATATCTACGGTCGTTGGTGCCACTAGATTAACACGCAACTTTTATGCATGCGGCCGGACCGAGATTAACATAACATTTCGTTGAACTTCCCCTTTTTAGCTCCTACCCAGTAGGCTAACCAAGACCCGCAATATTCAAGATCCACAGTCCATCGGCAATCTGAATATTGTGGACACCCACTGTTGTGAGAACCGGATGGCCGCACCATTCCCGTTCCACCCCTTGGTCGCCAATGCCCTTCCGCTCCCCGAAACCGGGAGCCTTTCCTATAGGTATTCAAAAGGGAAATACAATGTACTGAGCCATGTTGGGCCAAGTCAACGGGGTGGCCGGCCCAACTCGTGGTTGAGCGAGATCTGAAGTTATTTACGTTGCCCAAGACATTGGTCCTTAAATGCCAAAGACTCAACCAGATGACATACCACCAACCATTGGTACCAACTGCACCACCACCACATCACATCCATTGGCCGTCATCGGTTGGGGATTGGGCCAAGATCCACCTTCCGTGGTCCGCCTAATGTCAGCCCCCACACCGTAGCAGCGCTTTTATAAAAGCCAAAATCCACCAAGCCATCTCTCGGAGATTAAGCATTTGTCTAAAAGTAATAACTATATGAATTGCTATATCTACGAGGGTTCAATATTTTATATCTTAGGGTTAAAAGGAATTAAGGCATAACAACAGGTTTAACATTGGGTTGTATCTAATCATGTCATTCGAAACTACCTCGTTTTCTATTTTCATAAACGTATTAAAATAATGCAATACAAAAATATGTACATACTATTATCACAGAACTGGGTTCAACATGGTCGAGGAGTGTGGCTTGCCTTGCGAGGTTAAGGGTTCGCCTAACGAGAGACGGTCGATGTCGTGTCTGGCCTCGAACGGCTCTTGTTCTTGCGACAGCTCCTCGTACTGCTCCTGCTCCGAGGTTCGTGTCAACGGTTGCGTCGATGTCGGATCTAGCGCGAGCAAACGCAAACAATAAATAAACGAACAAATCCAAACAAAGAACAAAGAAAAAGCAATGGAAAGGAAAATCGAGAGAGAAATGGCCGGATCGGAGCTCAGGGGTATTCCGGGAATTTTCTGGACTTGGTATGGCGAAACGGAGATCATTTTTGGACTCGGCGGCGTGAAACAGTCAAGAATATGTATTTTTGGCATTTCTGGATTTTTTGGGGATTTTGGGAATTTTTCGGTATTTAAAATGATTTTTCGGATTTTATTTAATACTTAATCCGAAAATCAAATTAAAAACCCGAAACAAAAAAGAAAAAGGAATCCGAAAGCGGCCGCATGCTGAAATGCGCTTTTGGTCTGCGTTAAGACAAGGCTTATGATGGAAAAGCAGCCACGCCTAATCCAAGCGGCCACCCGCAGCGTCTTGACGGCGGCAATGAGGTCGACAGGGGCCTACTGTCGCTGGCGTAGAGAAGATACGACGCTGGGGTCTCAAGAGACAAAGTGACTTCGGGGAGTTTGTCAGGCGAGTGGGCTGCGTTGTCGGCCGATCGAGCGAGTGACCAGCGGCGCAGAGGTCGGCTTGCAAATGTGACGAGAGGGCGTTGAATCCAAGCGGTAGTGCGGCGGAAAAAAAGGTGGCCGAGTCGAGAAGAAGATGCCGGACTTGGCGATTTAGCGCACGGCATGGTAGAAGAAATGGCTGGGGAGGTAGAGGGAGGCTAGGGGAATTCGGGAGGCTTACCAGAGTGGGCTCGGCGTGAGGGAGAATGGCCGGAAAGGCTCAGCTTTTATAGAGCCGAGCGGAGGAGAGAGAGGTGCGGTGGAGGGGGCACTCGAGTGACGACGAGACCGAACGAGGCAGAGAATCAATGCGGCGGAGAAGCAGCTTTCGGCGCGGCGTGGCAGGGGAGAGCGAGTTCCACTGGTTGGGCGAATTAGCGACGAAGCGAGACAGGTGCGCGGCGGAGGAGAGAGGCTAGCGGTGGAGGGGCGTTCGAGTGTTGAAGAGACAAAACGGAGCGGCGGAATTAATGCGGCAGGGCGTCAGCTTTCGGCAGGGCGCAGCGGAAGGAGCGCAGCTCCACTGGTTGGGCGAGGCGTCGGCGAAGCGTGACAGCCGTGCGGCGGAGGAGAGAGAGCTTCAACGGGCGGCGTGGTGGCGATGGGACGGAACGAGAGTGACGGAGATGTGTCGGGCGTGTTCGCGCGGCGCTGCAGGGAGGCAGAGCTTCGGCGATTGGGTGACATGGCGGCGAAGCGGGATTGGGCGGCGGTGCTGCGGGAGAAACGGAGCGAACAGGGAAGCGAAGCGAAGCGAGGGACTTTAGAGCGGAAACGGTGAAAGCAAAGCAAGTGCCGTGGTGCGTCTTGAGAGAGAGATTTGCCGAGGCGGCTTTTGGGCGAAGCGGAGGAGGCGGAAGCGCAAAAAGCGCGAGCTGCGAGGAAAACGCCGACGAAAATGGAAAGCGGAACGGGTTGACTTTCCGAAAAGGAAAGTTTTGAATTAAACCGAAAAAACTCGAAATAAAATCGGGAAAAATCCAAATAAATTCCAAACAAATAGCAAAGGCCAAATTAAATTTATTTTTGAAATTTTTGGGGTGTTTCAACCTACCCCCCTTAAAATAAATCTCGTCCCCGAGATTTACTCATCCTAAGGGCGTAAGTTGGGAAATTTCTGCTGCGGTCCCTATTCCTTCTTCTCCTGGATTCCTTAAAAATAAACTCTCGGCAATACTCTGCATCCTCTCTGACTTTTCGACATCCTTGTCTCGAGTACATCTTTTCGGTTGTCTCAAAAATCTGGAGATACCGCTTGCGATAAGATATACCACTTGTGATGATGTAGGTCTTTTAGCAGGTCCAATCCTTTTAACTGCGGTTGGTCTGTCTCGGTCGTCGAAGGTATTCCCTAAGCTGGAACTCCTGAAATTTCGTGGGTCCGGTTGACTCGTATGATGGTGATTTACGTGTCATTCCTCTAACTGCATCGAGGATTTGATATCGCCCAATATATCTGGGCATAATTCTTCCTTAACCTTGGAATCAGGTAATCGCTTGGGGGCATCACTTCTAAATAGACAAGGTCTTCATTCGGTGACCGACATCCTTCGCTATGTGTCTCAGTATGGCTTTCTTGTTGCAATCCTAATCGACTTCAAAGACTTTCTTCCCTAAAGGGGCTTTTAAAGGTGACCTCTTTAATGATCTCCTGAGCACACTTTTTAATATTTGGCGGTACTTTCGGTCTCATCCACTTCTTTGAAATAAGCTTCTTTAAAGGTTAATTACGTCCCTTTACTCGGGTGAACTTTTTCCAAAATTTTGTGATTCGGGTTTCTGGTTCTGACACTACTTCCTTCGGAATTTTACACCATCTTACCATAAATATCTTCCTGAACTCCATTTCTGTTGTAAGCTTTGTCTAATTGCACCAGGGTGGGTTGTCTTGGTCAATCTGTCAGCTATCCTTTAATCAACATCAACTCTTGGTTGGATTTTTTTTTCTTCTTTTTTTTCTGTCTGTCTATAGCTCCGCAGGTGGCAGGTGGTATTAACTGTCAATTCTGCACTCATGGCTTCTTGTAGACTCCCAAAAATTTGGTGCGATCTGAGCTTCTTGATCTGACACTTCTTGATTTGACACTACTTCCCTTGGAATTCCTTGTAAGGAAATCTATTCTGATCTTTATCTTAATTTCATCTGGGAATGAAGTTGTAATGGGTTAGCGCCTCGAGGGTTATGGTTATCCTTCCAACACATACTCTCACAGAGGTCATTCTTGGTCGCTTTCTTTGTCAAAATCAATCCTCTTATATCTTTATCTTCACTTATATAGTTATAGAGCCACAATATCCTTTGTTTATCTGGTGGAAACTCTTCGAGGGGTTGGTACTCAGTCAGTCTCTTTCTATACGGTTGAACTTCTTCATCTTCTTGTTAGGCTGTCTTGACTTAATCCAACGGTCTGGTAGGGTCTCAATTGAGGGCACGAATGTGCCACTACTTGTAGGTCAAGGTTCCTTTTCCATTTCTGACTGGTTCTCAAGGGCTAAGTCACTTTTCTTGTTATTTGGTCCGCTTATTCTTACATGGTTGTTGTCTTTGATAATTTCGAGGTAATGATGTTGATTTATTTCCTTCTGTTATCCCGGGTTTATCGCATGTCGACTCAACGACCTCGCTATAATGAATGCTCTTGACTGTCTCATCTTTGGTTATTAAGCCATTATTAGGCGACATTCCGACTTTCCCGATCATGCTTTTTAACTTCTCGAATGATCAATCTCAAAATTTTCATACTTGAACTATCTTGCTAATGATTTCTCAAGGGTTTGGAGAAGGAAATGTTGGCGAAGGAAAATAGATTAAACTATTCTTGCAAGCAAGATCCATCAAAGTTAAAGAGTGAAAGCGCCTTTGGGTTACAAGAATCGATGCGGGCTTAAGACTGAACTTGAAATCTACTGATTACATCATTTGCGGCTTCTACGGTTTCTTCGGTGAACATCTGATCTATCAAGCTTCTCGGGTCATTGGGCTTGGTTCTGTCTCGGATGATGACTTTCCTTGTCGCAACTCTTGCTGTTGTCTTGGTGGTCGATATGGCACGTTCTATAGGTCTGTCGAGGTAGAGTAGGATGCCTGAGCTTTGGCCACATGGGACGGTAAGTGCTTCTTGGAGCAGCAATGCCGGTAATGTCCCATCTGTCCGCAGTGGAAACAGCGAATGGACTTGAGGGGGCAATCCTTTGCATAATGGTTTCCTTTGCAGTTGAAGCACTTCCCTTTCTTGGGTCGAGGCATAGTGAATACCGGTCCCTGCTCTCCTACAGTCGGTCTTTTGGCAGGGAAATCGGGAGTAAAATCCGGCATTAGTATTCTTAGCGGTCTTGGGTCCAGTATCCTTGTTTGTTGGGCCTTCCTTTTTCGAACACCTTTTGAGTTGTTCCGAGTTTCTTCGGTCATTATCAACTTGTCGACCATTGTTGACAAGTCTTGGAAGTCAAATGCTGTGACGTGGATTTTCAAATTTTCCTGTAGGCCTTCGTAGAATCTTTCCCTCTTCTTGGCTTCGGTACTCACTTCTTCAGGGGCATATCGGGATAGTTGGTTAAATTGGTGAAGGTACTCCAAAACTGTTCTCTCACCTTGGTGGAGAGCCAAAAATTCATTTCTTTTAGCTGCCATTGAGTCTTCAGGGATGTGGGCCTTTCTGAATGCTTCCTCAAATTCTGACCATGTGGTTTCTTGTCCGAATCTCTGTGCTTGAAAGTTCATCCACCAGGTGACGGCTGGTCCTTGTAGCTGGTGCGAGGCGTATAACACTCGCTCTTTGTCAGAGCACTGAATTGTGTCGAGTCTCCATTGAATGCTTCTAATCCAATCATCTGCTGCAAACGGTTCCGCTGAACTTGAAAAGACGGGTGGTTTTGTCTTCTGTAAATCAGACCATCTTGATCCTCCAATATTTCCATCCTATCCTTGAAACTGTCCTTGGAAATATCCTCGGGGTCTTGTGGCGAGCTGATCTAACATTCTTTCCATTAGTTGTGCCTGGCGCATCTCTGCCTGATGCCTGTTCCTTTCCATCATGGTTAGCACCTGGGCTAGGTTGGCCGGGTTTTCTGTTGATTCTACTTCCTTGCTTGGGTTGTGGGATGGTCCATCCATTTTGCTTTCGCTGATTCTCACTCGGTTCTGCAGCAGGTTTTGGGCAAGTAGGAGATAAGTAAGATGTAGAGCTTGGGGTAAGAGTAGAAAGAATAGGTGAGAGGCTCAGACGAAGGGAAGGAGCTTTTGAGTTTGGTGGGGTTATACAGATATTTATGACAACACAAAATAACAGAGATAGGGAACATAGCCTTTTTAACTCATAGCATGGAATCGTACACCATACCGTTTTAAGGTCCGGTACGACCCATATTACACTACCAAAAGACCTGATACATAAGGGGTGCAATCTAAGGTTAACGATCTTCTACGGCGGAATCTCTTCCTTGTCGTCGGTCGGCAGATCCATCTATGGGTCCCTTGCTCCAGAGCAGCTTCCCTCGTCGGAATTCTCCTGCATGGGCTCGAGGTGGGGCTGAGGCGGCTCCAACCTGTTCACAAGCTCTTCGATTTCTGCCCAAGCCTGGTGAAGCTGCTCGTCGAGGTAGTCGCGCTCCTTAAGTAGTCGACCGTAGCGGACCTCCTGCAGAGCCACGTGGGGAGCGATCACCTGCACTCGCTGGTCTGGCTCATTGTCGATTATCACGACCGCGACCGCTTGAATGATCCCCAATTTGCGGATTAGCCGGAATGGGCTGAAGTTGAACTCGCGATGGTAGTGACGCCTCAAGTGCTTTCTTGCCTTGCGCGGCAAGATCTCGTATGGCGTCCTCCTCAAGCATCCTCTCGGCCGAACGTCCGGGCGCGTCTCGACGGAGGGCGGGTTTAGATTCACCCACGCCTTCAATGGCAGCGAAGATCTCAGAAATCGCTCCTCGGCGTCTGTCTGAGCGATGCACTTCCTCTGCGCCGAGGAACCGCCAGATCTTCCAAAGTTGAGTTTGCATAGCTGCGAGAATCATTGGGTCGGGATGAACCTTGCGTACCATCTGCTGACACGAGAATTTTTGAAGTTAGTTGAGAATAGAAACCTTAAATCACTTTTTGGAAACAGAGATTTGGGTAAGGCAGAAGGAGGTGAGAAGAAGAGGAAGATAGCAAATTTGCTTATATATTTTTGTAATCGATTTTGCTTAAGTTTTAAATAGCCTTTTTTGAAAAACAATTCCTAAACCACCTTAAGGTCTTGATCCACTGGTCAAGTCAAGCTCTGATACCACTTGTGACGGACCGCCTTTTCGGGTGCGATAAATACCTTTTGCACTACCGAGAATTTAGTCAGAGGTAACCAAGAGTACATTGCACGATAAAAGAGCAAGTGCGAACATTTTATAGATGAAATAAGGGCCTAACGCCAAGGTTTTACAAAGGTGCGATTAGCAAGAATACATTACGTAACACCCACAGAAGCGCTTGAGCAGATAGATCAAGGCCTCCAAAACCAGATAACATCGTCATCTACGGTCTTCTGAACTCGCCAGCTTCAATTGAAATCTAAAGAGGGGGATTGGGAGCAAGGGTGAGTACACAACCGTACTCAACAAACCACACAAAAATTCTGAATATTACGTGCAGGAATAATCAAAGGTAGGCACAGGTTTAAGTATTGTGGATGCAAGTTGTAAACATCTGCTTTTATTTTACATTTGAAACACAAATCATAAATAGCAATATAAATCATGGGGGGGTTTATCTTGCAAAGTTCACCTTCACGACAAGTTTTAATTATAAAATTTACTGGGCGCAGCTACGTGAATCACCCTAAATTAACTCGGCTTCATTAACCTAAGCACGGCAGATTCAATACCATTGATATCACTCTGCAGAGGTGCTCGGCTTTACCCACAAGATATCTACTATCGTTGGTGCCACTAGATTAACACGCAACTTTTATGCATGCTTGGCGGACCGAGATTAACATAACATTTCGTTGAACTTCCCCTTTTTAGCTCCTACCCAGTAGGCTAACCAAGACCCGCAATATTCAAGATCCACAGTCCATCGGCAATCTGAATATTGTGGACACCCACTGTTGTGAGAACCGGATGGCCGCACCATTCCCGTTCCACCCCTTGGTCGCTCAGCGGCCCTTCCGCTCCCCGAAACCGGGAGCCTTTCCTATAGGTATTCAAAAGGGAAATACAATGTACTGAGCCATGTTGGGCCAAGTCAACGGGGTGGCCGGCCCAACTCGTGGTTGAGCGAGATCTGAAGTTATTTACGTTGCCCAAGACATTGGTCCTTAAATGCCAAAGACTCAACCAGATGACATACCACCAACCATTGGTACCAACTGTACCACCACCACATCACATCCATTGGCTTCGTCATCGGTTGGGGATTGGGCCGGCATCCACCTTCCGTGGTCCGCCCAATGCTGTCCCCCACACCGTAGCAGTTTTATAAAAGCCAAAATCCACCAAGCCATCTCTCGGAGATTAAGCATTTGTCTAAAAGTAATAACTGTATGAATTGCTATATCTACGAGGGTTCAATATTTTATATCTTAGGGTTAAAAGGAATTAAGGCATAACAACAGGTTTAACATTGGGTTGTATCTAATCATGTCATTCGAAACTACCTCGTTTTCTATTTTCATAAACGTATTAAAATAATGCAATACAAAAATATGTACATACTATTATCACAGAACTGGGTTCAACATGGTCGAGGAGTGTGGCTTGCCTTGCGAGGTTAAGGGTTCGCCTAACGAGAGACGGTCGATGTCGTGTCTGCCTCGAACGGCTCTTGTTCTTGCGACAGCTCCTCGTACTGCTCTGCTCCGAGGTTCGTGTCAACGGTTGCGTCGATGTCGGATCTAGCGCGAGCAAACGCAAACAATAAATAAACGAACAAATCCAAACAAAGAACAAAGAAAAAGCAATGGAAAGGAAAATCGAGAGAGAAATGGCCGGATCGGAGCTCAGGGGTATTCCGGGAATTTTCTGGACTTGGTATGGCGAAACGGAGATCATTTTTGGACTCGGCGGCGTGAAACAGTCAAGAATATGTATTTTTGGCATTTCTGGATTTTTGGGGATTTTTGGGAATTTTTCTGGTATTTAAAATGATTTTTCGGATTTTATTTAATACTTAATCCGAAAATCAAATTAAAAACCCGAAACAAAAAAGAAAAAGGAAATCCGAGCGGGCCGCACAGTGAAATGCGCTTTTGGCCTGTTAAAGACGATCTGCGATGGAAAAGCGAGCCACGCCCCAATCCAAGGGCCAAATTTCAGCGTCGGAGACGGAGGTCGACAAAGGGGCTACTGTCGATGGCGTGTGAGAGCGCACGCACGGGTCTGAAGAGACAAAGTGACTTCGGGAGTTTGTGGCGAGTGGGGCTGCGTTATCGGCACGATCGAGCGAGTGACCATCGGGCGGGTGGGGTCGGCTTAGCGGATGTGAGAGGGCGTTGAATCGGCACATGTCTGGCGGGGAAAAAGGTGGCCGGAGCCGAGGAAGAAGATGCCGGACTTGGCGATTTAGCGCACGGCATGGTAGAAGAAATGGCTGGGGAGGTAGAGGGAGGCTAGGGGAATTCGGGAGGCTTACCAGAGTGGGCTCGGCGTGAGGAGAATGGTAGGAAAGGCTCGGCTTTTTATAGAGCCGAGCGAGAGAGAGAGGTGCGGTGGAGGGGCACTCGGTGACGACGAGACCTAACGAGGCAGAGAATCAATGCGGCGGAGAAGCGACTTCGTGGGCGTGGCGAGGAGAGCGAGTTCCACTGGTTGGGCGAATTAGCGACGAAGCGAGACAGGTGCGCGGCGGAGGAGAGAGGCTAGCGGTGGAGGGGCGTTCGAGTGTTGAAGAGACAAACCGGAGCGGCGGAATTAATGCGGCGGCGTCGCTTCGGCAGCGCGCGGAAGGAGCAGCTCCACTGGTTTAAGCGAGGCGTCGGAGCGTGATGGCTGCCGTCTTGGCGGAGGAGAGAGAGCTTCAGGCGGCGTGGTGGCGATGGGGCGAACGAGAGTAGCGGAGATGTGTTTCGGCGTGTTATGCAAGGCAAGGCCAGGGAGGCAGAGCTTCGGCGATTGGGTGACATGGCGGCGAAGCGGGATTGGGCGGCGGCGCTGCGAGAAAGCAGCGAAACAGCAGGAAAAGCGAAGCGAAGCAGGGACAGACGGAAGCGGTGAAAGCAAGCGGTGGCGAGCCGTGGTGCGTCTTGTGAGGAGAGATCGCCGAGGCGGCTTTTGGGCCGGGGCAGAGGAGGCGGGAAGCGCAAAGGCGCGAGCTGCGAAGGAAAACGCTCGGACGAAAATGGAAAGCGGAAAACGGGGTTGACTTTCCCGAAAAGGAAAGTTTTTGAATTAAACCGAAAAAAACTCGAAATAAAATCGGGAAAAATCCAAATAAATTCCAAACAAATAGCAAAGGCCAAATTAAATTTATTTTTGAAATTTTTGGGGTGTTTCATTGTATATCATAGAACTCCAGTTTTTAGGACAACACCCAAGACGCCCATGCAATGCTGTTCCTTAAAAGAGTCCATATCATCGCCCTTTTAGGTCTCGCCAAATATTGGCGATTCGGTAAGTGGCGTGGTACTTCAAAAGAGATCCGGTATCCAATTTGTGTACTAAACAACTTATTCTGCGCTGATTGAATTCACATTCAGTTTTAATACCACCAATTCCCATCGTTATTTCGTACGTGTGTTTCTTACGTGAAGTCAAGTTCCACTATTTCTCACAGTACTGAACCTGTCAAGCTCTCGTCTAATGACATATTTTTTAGATTCATACGTACTCTCTAGTGCATCATCGTACCATCAATGGCCATGTTCAGATATACATGGCAAAATGTCAATGTCCACAACCCCACATTGTGTCCTTGGTCAGTTTGCAGCTTAGATCTTGTTTAGTAAAGCTTCAAATCACATCTTCACCTCAGATCTGAAACTTGTAGACTAAAATAAAGTAAATTAAGTTTGTTTTTTTAGTCTAAAATATAAACAAGACGACTCATCTAAACACTCTTAATATACACAAAGCTCCAGCTTCACGGATCTGATGAAACTAAGAATACCTTGCTCCATCAGATCCACGGGTCTAGTGGAGCTGGAGCTGTACCAAACACAGCCTCAATTCCACTAGATTCACGAATCTGATAGAATTAGAACTGTACCAAACATAACCTTAATATCTGCAGACAAATTAAGCACCCTACAGGCGTGCTTGCTACCCTGGACGACATGAACATAATAAAATGAACTGCATTTGCCAGCTCGTTGGACTACGAGTGCCACGCGACAATGCGTACATGGATCAGCAAGAAACCCGGGACAAAATTTGTATAGTTAGTACAATGATTAGATCTGAGAGGACGAACGTCTACGGTGAGGCCAAATTAATTTGCTCCCGTCCTTCGGCCAATCATCATCCATCCGCTCGCCCTCCTCCATCGCCAACAGTCTGAACCCCAGATTAAAGAAGAAAACGGCAGCGGGAGATGCGCTTCAGTCACCGAATATTTCCACACACACCGAAACTTATCCGCCCGATCGATCGATCGATCCATGCGTGCTCTCCGCCACTTGCAAACAAGGCTGTATACGTAGGCGAAATCGCTCAAGAATCCATGGTTGTTGCGATGCTTGGCCAATGGCCAAGCCGAAGGTGATGAATGCTCTGAAGGAATCGTTGCCGTTCACCAGGATTAAAAATTGATCATGAGTAGTCCTCATGGTGCTCACATATTTGGATTCTGGTTTAGCATTGTTATTACGGTGGTACATGGTCCATTGGTTGCCCTACTCTACACCCCAAAAAGTCTCCCCTGTTGACCTTGTTTAGGCCGGCAGGCACGGTTTAAAATTCATGTGATTAAAATTCGTGTATATTATAGGCTTCATATATATAACTAATACTTACATGCGCCAGACCAGACTGTTGATTTGGTATTTGTTAAGGAAGCGACGTGAGACGGCTTTTTCGGTCGAGCACATCAACGTCGTAATTTTGAAGCAGTCACGCGAGATGTACGAACCATCCACTAATACTAGAGGTACACCTAAGTAAAAAAAAAAAAAGCAAAGTTTCTAGACAAAAATTCAGAAGCCAAACTGCAATTGATGACCAGATTTAAGCGAGGGAAGTGAGGGTGTATTGGTTTGCTTGTACCAAATGGTACATGCATGATGTGGTTCAAAAAACTATTCATGTGTTTGGTTGTTTGAACGGATTCATTCCATCTTAGATGGTGGGATACAAATTTGAGAAATATTTTTTTATAGATGTTGAATCATTTCATTCACCCAAAACAATGAAACTAGATGGTACAGAACCATTCTATCCTATTCAACCTCATATCCTTATCTCACCTACCAAACACACCCTAAATCGATGGGTGAGTTTGGTCTATTGCCTATGTTTGCAAATATTTTCAGCGTTGACTGAATTTGAGCTGCATTTGGTTTCCTGTCAAAATATGTTAAGATTCTGTTATTGTTTTAGGTGAATAGAATGGTTCAGTATCTATAGAGAATATTTCTCAAATTCATATCTCACCACCCAGGATAATATAGTTCTACTTAAATAACCAAACACATGAATAATTTTTTAAAACTATTATATATATATATCATTTAGTACAAGGAAACACACTAGCTCGGTAAAATTCTCAATTTGCAAACCACAAGAGCGAACCAGCAGAGCACTATGTAGTAAAACAAGGGCCCAAACAGGAAGGCCCATTGGAGCACGACGACAAGATGGAGGCCGAGGCGTAGTAGCCCACTTTTCAATCTCCCTATACTACTTTCGCCCCTGCCACGAACACGCGAGGTAGCCTCCACACGAAAACCCTGAACCCCAAACCGACCTAGCCGCCCCTCGCCGCCATGGCTGACGCCGCCGACCAGTACCCCTACGGCGGCCGCCGGCCGGAAGGCGCCCCAGGCGGGGTCCGGCGCGCCTACACGCCGTACCAGCCGGAGGGCCTCAGCCTCCCCTCGCTCCGCGCGCTCTACGATCTGCCGACGTCGCCGGAGTTCCTGTTCCAGGAGGAGGAGCGCCGCCAGAGCCGCACCTGGAGCGAGAACCTCACGTTCTACACCGGCTGCGGCTACCTCGTCGGCGCGTTGGCGGGGACCGCCGCGGGGCTCAGGCGCGCGGCGGCGGAGGCGGAGCGCGGCGAGTCAGCCAAGGTGCGCGCCAGCCGCGTGCTCAACCAGTGTGGTTCCGTGGGGCGCGGGTACGGCAACCGGCTGGGCGTGATCGGGCTGCTCTTCTCGGGGATCGAGAGTGGCGTTGGTGGGCTCCGCGACGCTGACGACTGGGCCAACACCATCGCTGCAGGCCTCGGGACGGGCGTGCTCTACCGCGCGGCTTCCGGCCCGCGGTCGGCGATCGTCGCCGGCGCCGTCGGGGGGCTCATGGCCGGTGCCGCCGTCGCAGGGCGGCAGGCGCTCAAGAGATACGTGCCTAATCTGGCCTTCTAAATCGGAACACTTAAAGGGACTAAGTTTCGATCAACTGGTTTGAGGTTAGGAGTAGTATTTCGGTGAAGTTTTTATATAAGCTAATAGTATATGTATGGGTTTTATCTAAATTTCCGATCTTTATTACTGATTGCTAGAGTTCTAGAGGTGCAATCTGTCGAAATGGCTGTTCATGAAAATGTTGTTTATGGAAATCAACACGTGTATCTCGAATGACTGGAAGTTGCTGCCTCTTCTTTGGAGCTTTAAACTCCAGGCTGTGATGCTAATATGCTATATAGACTATGGATTGATTCACTGTGGTATGAATGATGCAGAATGTGTCTTGTTGTCTTCTACAGTATTGTTTAGTGTCTCAAAATATGATGCATTATGGGTTCTTCCGACAGATTTGAATTAGTGTGGTTGTTAGTGTACAACGTGAGCATAACTGTGAAGTTGTGACCATTGTTGTTATTGCAAGAATATATGCACTGTATGTTATTTGCATTGTATTGGATCCCCTGTTATTCCTTGTTCGGTTGATAAGTTGGCCAAACATGAACTGTTTGAACTTTGAAGCTACGTTGCAAATCCAATTTTACTCTTGCTACAAAGCAGTCATCAGGGACATGCATAACCGATCAGTGGCCTTCAAGATGCTCTGACTTCTAGCCTCGAGATCTTTTCGTCGCTCATCTGACGTTATAATTGTGTTTATTGTCTTGTTCTTGTGGGCTTCTTTTGGGCCTTTGTTAAGCCCTAAGTCGTTCCACATTTCTGTAAACTCTTTCGTCTATTCCCTTCTTGAATGCATTTAGCAAAGCTCCTGCCTATTCCTTCAAAAAAAAAAAAGCTAGTTGCATCAAGCCGTCAAAGATCGAGACATACTGCAATAATGCAAAATTTGGTAGTAGAATACTATTGATCAATCTTGATGTTTTTAGGGAAACATGAATATGGAGTCCGCATTATTGGTTTCAGTTAGACTCATCATTTTGATAATTTTACAGCTATGGGCATTTCATAGTAACATGTAGTGTCTGAATTTTGATAGGTATGGAACAGATTGTACAAACCATGGAATTAATCATATATATCGGTCTCTGTAGGTTAGAAGGTTGATAGTTGTAGGTGTAAATGTTATGGCTTGATTTGATCTCCAGGAAGAAGTGATATTGATAATTATCCTTACACCCTCGTTTTCCCAAACTCCCCTACTCATTGCATTCAAAGATATAATCATAACTGATCACTGCTTGTAGATTTTCTTGTATGATGCATTACTAGATCTCTCAATTTTGCCTGTGGTTCTAGTTAGCTACTGTTTGGGGTTAGTTTTTTTTTTTAATATTGTTTGGACCATGCCAAGCTGAAATACCTTCATGAAGGAGAACATTTGGTGTCAAGTTGCTAGTGCCTCCCAGGATCTTCTTATAAAAACTAGCAGTAGTCATCGTCAGAACTGGAATGGCATTTGAAAATATGTGTAGACCATAAGCATTTTTTGTGATGATGAGCGAATAGTATGTAATGTTAACTTCTCCCAGGGTTAAAAAAGTCTTAACCTTTCTACTGCTACCCTTTTATTCATCTCGTGCTATTCATATCAAAGCTTAAAAACAGTGCATCGCCTTGTTGTACAAAGAATTGAGAGTTACTGTACTCTCTGCCTTTGTTCTGCCCCGGATGCTAGTTTAAAGAGTCCATGATGGTCTCTGCAAATAGTCTATTAAGTGACTTAGGAATTTAGGACAATACTTCAAATCGCGCAGTTCCTCATATTTCAAGCAATTGTTTCTAGTTGCTATAGCTTTGGCTGTGCCTGTGCTACGTTGTTTCCGAGTACTGCCAGATCAGTACACACACTCTTGAGGTCGTTTAGCGAATGAGCTGAGATTGAGAAGCCACGTCTTCTTTTGAACGGTCTTTCTTTTGAAAAGAAGTATTCAAGTTTCTTTCGTGCACCAGTGCAAGGTTCGGTACAGGACGCAGTCAGGAGAGGTGCACCTGTCGGGCTGCAGCACTCGAGTACTTGGTTAGAAAGAAGGCTTTGCGGGCTCCAGCAGCAGAGCAATGGTGGGGATTATTCCGAGTCCGGTGATCGTAGGCAATGGCACAGTTGCAGAATGGCGGGCACACAGAGACGAGCACGCACCAAACGGGCCATATTACTCATCTCGCAGAAAATCTTGCGGAGTATTTGCAATCCTGCAACGACACACTCAGACGGAACGGAGAGGGCACGCCCAAAGCACGGAGCGCCGTGCGCCTGGCAGTTTGACGCGCACGCGTCGCATGGCCTGGCGCCGCGCACGTCGTGGAAGTTAGAGTTTGCGCAACGGGCCACGCGCGCTCATTCGAGCCTGGTTTCGCGTACACCGGCGTGCGTAGGGGGTGGGTACTTTTAAACCGAATTGCTTAATCACTTTTAAACCGAATTGCTTAATCGAATCGAATTAGTTTTCGGTTTGATTTTTATTTTGATATAATTCGGTGTTCGATTCGGTTGTTGGTTTTCAAAAACCAAAATAACCAAATAAACAAATACCCCACATACAATCATGGTTCACAAAACCGCAAAAATGCTTTCGATTTTTGATTGTTGGTTTTCAATTTTTTTAAATTAAAAAATTAAAAAATTATGTCAACGGTTTTCGTCAAAAACCGTTTTCGCTAAACATTCAATTGATGGGTTGGTTTTTCGAAAAACAAATTTTCGCGAAAAACCGCGGTTTTCGATTTTTCAATTTTAAAATTTTCAACTCTTTCGGTTTTTAACGGTTTTTATCGCAAAAAACCAAACTGTTTTAAAAACCGTACCCCTGCATACAATACCACTTTTATAATATTCTTCGTAAAGCCTATTAAACAATTCTTATGTTCTCATATATTTATGTATATGTTTAGTATATTTATATGTTCTATTATATTTATATTATAATGACATATGAATATTGTGTAGGTTTATCTTTACTCTGTGTTGTGATATGAGAAGAATTGAATCTAATCTAACTAGTGTTTATTCATATTTCGGTTAACAAAAAACAAATTAACCAAATCGAAATATTTCAGTTAATTCAATTCAATTTTTATTTTAGTCCAAAAATTGAGTTGCTAGTTTTTAAAATCTAAATTATTTTAAAACCGAAAAACCAAATGCCCATCTCTAATCATACGCTTCCGCCGTTCCGCGTCGCTGGCCGCGCGTTGAGAATTCGGGGGAGCGGCCGCGGCGTGGTGCGCGAGAGGCGAAACCCCCATCGCGACCGCGCGCGGCACCGTCCAACGAGGCGAAAACCGGGGCGTCGGCCGATGCAGCATCTGGGGATCATCATCGCGCGCCGGTGCGATGCGACCGCGCTACGGACAGCCGCGTGCCTGGCCTGCTTCCCTCCTCTCCTCGCCATCAACCCGGCCCGTCCATCGGCGCGCGCATGCGTGCTCGGTGGATCTTGGCGTTCTGTCGTAGAACTACACAGGTTACCAACGCACGCCGTCACGTCACGAGTTGGCAGTACCTGTTGAAGGACAGGTCTACATACACTCGAAGCTTTTATCAGTGCAGCTAGTTTCAGGATATTCATGTGGTGGACGCTGTAGAGTCCTGTAGCTACCCAAAGTTTCCACTTGCGTTGTTGGTTTGCTCTCGTGCATAGCACTTCCCATCTGAGTTTTTAAGGAGACATAGTTCCTTTCGTAGATGTGCAAATTTGCACTAAGATGCTTGAGGCCACTAAGCATTATGTACACTGTACGAGCAAGAGATTACTCCCTGCCAAGATTTTGTGGTTCAACAATCAGCGGCCAGTTGTTCTATATGCCGAATGCAGGGTTTTTTTTTTTTTTGGGAACGATGCTGAGCGATGTTTTGAGGGCCCTGATTGTTGCGAGCCTAATACAGAGTAATATTCGTACCATGTCGAGAATTTTCAGCTCTTCATCGTCGCCGCTTCTCTATGATTAGTTGCCAAGAGGCCAGTGGTGGGTCTGAAATCTTGTGACGTAACATTGCTTCAATTTTGCAATCATTATTTTCAGTTTAGCAGAGTTTTACAGGTCTATCAACTGAAGAATCCAAACTGAAGACTAAAAAAAAACTCCACGGGAGAAAACAACAATGTGTCAATGTTGAACTGCAGAACTAAAGCTCTGTCAGCGTATTCAGATGAAAACTGATGGAGGTTTGGTCAGATATTCAGATGGTACCATTTGACACGCCACAGTTGTCGGCATATTGAGCATTTTACGTTTGCATAATGCTAGTTTGAACTAGTGTAAAATTTGATGTCTGGTACAAAAGAAAAAAATGAGGAGAAACGCTGCTGCGGTTTCCTACAAAATGTTGTTTGCACCGTGTGCTATTTCGGTTCAGGAGCATATGAAGGCTTCTTTGATCAAAACTGAGACTTTTATAATCAAGATATGATTATTTGTTAAACATAAACTCCTAACCGGTGTGATTGCTCAATCGTTATGACCACGGACAGTAAGACAGATCCCTTTGGGAAGGTCAGTGTTGAAAACCCAGAATTCTTCCAGTCCTTGAGTTTAGCTTCTTGTCACCTTTTCAGTGCCCTTCAATGTCAAATCTCAGAAAGAAGCTCGTGGGATATGATGGCCTTGCTACTGTTCCCACAACTTTATCTTATAATGGCCAGTTCACAAAGCATGCATGATATTGATGCTGAAGAGGCAGAAGTCTGATGGCTTTTGTTTCGCCCACCGTACTTCTCCCCCCTGCGACGCAGCGTACCAGGCTCATCATGGTAATAATTTGTACGTGAGCTGAAAAATTGTCAATTTTACACTTTTGGGTAAGCTGAAATGGTTTTCATCCTGACAAATATCACGTTCAAATACTACAAAAGTTGACGAGCATATTCCTAAGCAGTACTCTACCTTTCTTAGTTCATCCATGTTTTTTCTACACTCTGGAGCAATATGTCCTATTTAATCTACTCTTTTGACCAGCAAATCAGTGGTCCATGTGATAAGCTTGCCCCTTTTTGGAGCACCTCCTCTCTACAGTCTACACGCACTGCACACGCGCGCTTGCTCAGACTCACACCAAAGGTACATACATGTTTTGACTGTTTCTTGCTTTAATCATGCTGCTGCTGCTAGGTATTTGTTGGTTCTACATCTCTTCTTTCGATCTGTCCTAACGAGACGTCGAAGGGCAACACTACACCGAGATGTTTTCTGAAGCCTCGTATGGTCAAAATGTGTGCATCATTTCTGCACCTGTACCTTTGGCATGTTTTGTTCTAGGAGTGATCATGACAATTTCAGTTGGAGACCGGCTTGCACGAAGCATGCTCTGTATGTAGCTCGTTGAGGAGGCACCAACAAGCAGAGGCATTGTAGCCTCCCAAAACCACCAACTAAATTCTTTGGATGCTCTCCAGGAGGAGCTGGCTCAGCAAAAGGGAGAGATGCAGGAGCAATTTTTGGAAAAAGAGAATCTCCTTTGTTCAGGATATTCTTGCAGCTGCAGGAGCTGTCAAAGTCAGTAGTAGGAAGTAGGAACAACATTATGGGCAGCAGCACTCTACTACTACTTCTTGTGTGAGGGAAGACGACTGCATTTTCTTTTTTGACTTGCAAGGAATAACAAGGCACCCTCTCATCTAGTGTGTGTAGACTAGGCTCAAAACAAGAACCACAAAATAACTTGATGTTACCAATTTGCTGATTCCTACTCCGGAAAGCTATCTTTGACACGATCAAACAAAAGGATGCAAATGAAATGATGGCTGAGGCAAGAATCTTGCCTTTTTCCTGTTCTTTGGTGCTTAAGCCTGAAAGCAACAGTATGACTGTGATGCTTTGAAAGGAGCTAGATAGCTTTGCCACTTATACACGTACTGGATGGGAGTAACCTATTAAACACTAGAGATCACCAAACAAGTGACCAACAGATGTGCAAAAAATGGGACAGTGGTCTAAGATCCACAGATGGACATGGAGAGTTCCAAGTTAACACCCGGGGCGACGAAACAGCCTGAGTGCCCGGAGCAATCACTGAAGCTCCTCCTCGACGACGACGAGAGGATGCAGCTGCTTTCGCTCGGCGAGGAGGCCACGGCGTGTGTGCATTTTGGGTCCATACCAAGGGACAGTGACAGTGAGCATTCCTCCGGTGGTTCGTCCGGCTCATCCCTTGTTGCACTGCTGAAACTGCTGAAGACCAAGCATCCACTGCCATTGTTCTCCTTGGGGCCTTGCTGCTTCAGCACAAGACCAAGGTGGTGTGCTTCTGGTTTGATTATCTGCCCAAAACCAATGAAAGTGAGTAAATCCCGGCACTGATGGCAACTATGGCCTACAGAGGAAAAAAAACGTACTCCTGCAGTAACTATCAAATTTATTTCCTTGACATGCAACTATACCGACAGATTTGACCCTGTCGGAAATCGTTTTCCCTTGCTGCAGTAAAACCACAAGGATCGGCAGAATCTGTGCAACGGGGTACAACATCTACGCTATTTATGTGTAATCAGAAACCAAATGACGTGTGCAGTTTTCAGAATTTTTCAGTCAGAGCAAACCACCAGAGAAGCTTTAATGAGTAAATTCTATCTGCACTATCACCATAATGAAAACTACTGGATACAACAAAGCTTTGGTAGTGAACACTGCAAATTAAAAGCCACTACAAATCAGTACTGCAAGGTGGAGTAAATGCCTGAAACATTATGATGATCTTAAGAACTGTTTTTGGCAGTCTTCTCATACCAGTGCACTGTTACCTTGTCCTTTCGGAAATAGGGGTATTCATGAGCCTATCCGGGGTTTGCACATGTAATCAGATACGGGGAAGATACATGTACCAACAATCCTATAAATGTAGTATCTTTTACAAAACTTGAGCCCGAGATACTAGTCCTGTAGGCCATAGGAGGATATGGGTTGTGCATTGGTCAAACAAGCTTAAGATCAGTACATTTCAGCTCCCTCACACAACTACATAGAGCATAGAGAATGGCTAGGGATGGTCAAGACTCAATACATTGCAACATGCAACCCAATAAGAAATGTCCAAACTATTAGATTGGCTAGTTGACCAATACCAAGGGATAAGAAGTGGGCCCTACCAATAAATAGTTCGTGGGAAAGATGCTACTGCTAAATACAATATGACAATTGACAAATACAAAATGGGCACGTAGGAGCTCAGCTAAATGAATTAATCAATTTATTTGTGGCTGTATAGGGGTGATGTCAAGTAATAAGGAAGATAAAAACTAGCCTAAAAACCAAGGATATGTGGAGGAAGATCAGGGTGTGAAACCAGTTAAGACAAGAGAAGATATCTCTTCTTTTGATCAACTTTTTTCCCAATGTTTCTTTAAACTTTTCTTTTTAGCTGATGTACCTTAAAGGGGTCAGATTCTTGCACCAAACATCCCACGGCTTGGAGGTTGGAAGCAGCAGCAGCAGCAGCAGCAGCATCCATCTGCCATCTGAGGCCCTCCTCCTTTATTCTCCTCTCCATGGCCATGGCTTGCATGTAATCATCAATGCAGTACTGGGTGCCAGTAGTCCTCATCTCACTGATTCCTTGGCTTCCTTGCATGCCTTTGTATGTGGCTTCTGTCCCCATCCTGGTCCTGTTCATCCAAAGACCCCGAAAAAAAGAGCAAATGGACAACAAAGAAAAAGGTGCTTTTGTGTCAAGATTAGGCCCCGAAAAGCTTGTCTTTAACTTGAACACAATTCAATGTTAGAAAAAAGTTGCAGCGCAAACCTTTTCAGAGGGGGGCACAGGAAGTCCTTGGGGCCTTGCTCATCAGCAGCATATGAGTGCTTCCTTTGCAGTTGTGGTTGCATCTCTGATGGTACCATGAAAGAAAGGGGTTTGGCTTTCCATTAGCAACATCTAAAGTGCGTACCCAAAAAAAAAAATCTCATCCATTTAGCTTTTCTTCCTAGCTTTTTGAACAGAGGATTTTCACGATGAAGATACTCATGAGAAGGGATAAGTGGTTAGTTGCCAAGCGCAGTAAGCATGTGGCAAAGGGAGCTCAGAGAGCCCCACACAATGAATACTGAATAACACAAACCACAAGGCAATGTGATCTTGGATTAAAAAAAAAATCTTAATTTGGAATGTTCATTCTAGTATTGTACTGTGGAAGACGTGAGCTTTGTTTCTGAAGATTATAAACAATGTCTAAGCTACAAAAAGCGTTGACAAAATAGTAACGACTATAATAATATGGCCTCATCTTATCCCTAGGAAAGGAGGAGGCAAAACAAAACCTATAACTTTGGAGGGTAATGAAGTAAAGAATGATGCAAGAAAGCTTGCTAACGGGGGGAGGGCTCGTTTCATCTCTCACCTTTCATTCCTGTGCCAAGCCTCGTGCCTCTGTACATCTGTTCAAAAGAGCAAATGGACAAAATCTAAGTCTTGAATTTGCATGCTCGCCCGCAGTAAGAAAAACAGTAGATGACTAAAGAAAAGAACCTGAAGATGGCTCTTGACATGAGATATGGTAAGCCCCTTCACACCCATGAGCTGAAGAATGAGCTTAGGGGTAGCCTCTACAGTTAACACAACCAAGGAAGCAATTAGGCTATCGAAAAGATTAAAAGAAGAACAACCCATCAGACTGGATGCAATCCTAAAACACAAACAACGAAAGAACATAAAAGACCAGAAACAATTCATGGCACTGTGCGAACGTTGTTCTCAACTGAGGGCATCAGAAAGCATGGTTATTACAAGTTTACAAGACAACCGAGAGAAGAAGAATAGCAAGCGTCAATACAGTAACACTTGAAAACGAATGCGCAAAGAAAAAATCAAGGAGAAATTAACCACCGCAAAACACACACACACAACATGCATGAACAACGCTTATTTGGGAAGCTAGCTAGAAGCGAGAAGGACGAAGAACACACTGTCTTGGCCACCGAGGCATTCTATGGCTTGCACAAAGCTGCGGTGGAGCTCGGCGGTCCATCTCAACCTGGGCACCTTGGATCTGATGTACTGCCTCACAGCTCCGTTCCTGCCGCTGCTGCCCATCTCTGAAGCGAGGGAGCTCGCCAAGCCCAACTCGTAGCGAGGAGGAGATCGAGGAGGCAGTGCAAAGAAAGAACCGAAGTTACTCTTTTTCTCCTCCCTCCCGGTCTTATGTAAGACTACAGCTACACCACAACCAAGGCAGTCTCTCTCACCAAATATGCAACACTTGTTGCGAGAAGCTGCACTCAAGACTCTCTCCCTCTCTCTCTCTCTCTCTCCCTCCTCCTCGAGAGACAAGAGGCTAGGTAAAACTTGCTTGATCTTGGCGCAGCTATCGCTCTATTTGTTGGTTCCTTGCCTGTGCTGTGCATCCATGTGTCTCGTATGGCTGGATGGTTGTCTGATACCACTCACTACATGGGCTGTCTAAATATCGTTGGACCTGTCGAGGATTAGCGAAGCACTGGTAGAGTGACCCTACGCTCACGAGATACGGCCACCATTAGCACAATTTAACGAGTTCAGAATACCAGAGAGGGAGAGAGGGGTCTTGGAAATGATATTCTATAGCCCTGCCATGGTATGCTAAGTTTCTTTACGAGGGAAAAAAAAACTTAAGACCAGCTGTACTCCATTAGTCATCCGAGTCTAATACTCTAATGTCCATCCCACATGTCAACAGGTCCTCTCTCTCTCACACACACACATACAAAAAACGTGCTTATGCAAAATAACACAAATAGTTGCTATTTTCTTCATGTAGGCGATGACTTTCTTTGCATCGTCCAGAAAAACTAACGACCGGCCAGTTCTACAGGGAGAAAAGAAGCATTCGTTTAAAAGAGGAGCAGTGTGCTGAAGCGCATGCAAGTGAACAAATGGAAGGGGACAAACCGGATGCACTGGTCCAACCACCTCAGATCCAACCCCATATTAAAACCGTCCCCATTTCACCACCTGAACAAAAAGATAAATTAACAGGGACATCTACACACCAGACCACAACACATAACCCCATCTATCTATCTCAATCTCGGCAGCATCTCTCTAGCTAAGACGACACGCACGTCCTTTGCGCTGTGCAAATTGCATGCCGTCATGAAACGCCACGGCTCCGGCCGAAGCCTTTTGACTCCACCACTGGAGACAGCGACATGGACACTTGATGCGAGACACACGGCCAGAGAGATCGCGAGAGTTCAGAGATGTGAGAGCAACAGTGCAAGCGTTTGCATACATGCGTGTGTGTATGTATCTATGTATGTGGTTGGTGTGGGGGATTACGCTCCCTCCCGGCCAGTGGGCGCATGGAAACGGCTACTTACTCTTGCAGAATCTCCGAGCACAGGATTCTTTCCGTCTGCTGAACCATGTCACGGCACAGCCCAGCCTTTTTACTGCCGCGCCTCACCTTGTTACCGCCCCATTTACTCACCCGGCGTCCACGCCTGCTTTTTTCCTTGTTTGGCCACGCATCCAGAGGCTACCAAGTACGGCGACGTAGGCGTACACACCGGCGACGCAACGGGGTTGATGTGGATGTGTTTAGTGCTCCGTGCACAGCGACATTGAAGTTACTAGTTTGGCTGCAGGCTCATATGTAATGTACGTACTACATGAGAACGACTACAACGTCTGTAGAGTTGACGAGTCTCTGCTGACTGGTACTACCGTACTAGTACCCCAAGCACAGGGACACATCGCTTCGGCTCCGATTAGACTTGCATATACAGCATTACAGATAAATGCGTACGTGATAGTATACTGTCTAGCGTATACACAACTTATCAATCGCCTGGCTGTATATCTTCTCTTAATTATTGCCATGGTCAGAGCTGGATCGGATGCCGTGTCGCTATGCAATGTATGCACGGTAGATGTGAGTATTGGGTCCGGCCAGGCTGACATGGCATGAGCCTGATGGACCATGGGTACGTCTAGATCATGTCAGTCTATATTTGGTTCATTTGGACTATTGCAGATAAGAGGAAGGGAGCCGAGGCTGTGTGGGGCACTTGACAGCATGGCCGTGGGGATGGCAGGCATCATTGCCGTTGGACGAGGAGCTATGTGGATACACTATGGCTAGCAACAGCACGAACATCATACCGTTAGCCCGTCGTCTAGGACAGTCGATAGCTTTTAGATACATGCCCCCTGAGGATGGCCTCCAAATCCATGGCCATCGGCGTCGTATCACTGAGGCGCTTAGAGATTGGCAGCAGCATGGAGATAAGGGCGGTGGAGGAGGTCGGCACAATGGTGGAGGTAGCGTCCTCACCACCACGTGCGCCTTGCCCTGCTGCACACATACCTAGAGGTCAACATTGTCTTCCCCACTGTTGCCTCCACGCTCGGCAACCCCCCTGCACGCTTGCCACCCACACGACATCCTCCCCCGTCCAAGGATCTAGCCATCTAGGTTCAACGCTGTCATGGCCACTAAATTAGATCTCAAACTTGTGAATTCCATATGCTGTCGTGATGGAGGATGCCGCTGTTGAGGATGGGGGACGGGGAATGATTTCATCGCTATAGAGGAGGGAGGACAGGGGGATTCTATTGCCATCGAGGAGGGGTGAAGTTGGTTACCACCGCTAGGAGACTAGGAGGGAGGGAGGGCAGGTGGAGAGAGGGGGGTATTAGGTTAGACTTGTTATGGATGTATGGTGCTCCTGCAGTAGTTGATGATAGACTCAGGTAAGGTAGTATTTGATGAGCTGGGCTGTAGACAGAATGTTTTTGATGAAAGTGTCACCTTTTGTGCTAGTTGTGTCATTCATCATGCCATGTTTCTAGGCCCTGCACAGCCCAATCATCGTGTTATGTCAGCCCGGTCAGATGACGTCCATGTCATGCCGTGTTTTGAATCGTGCTGAGTCAACCGCACCAAAGACCAGCCCAAAAGACACGACCCATTAGCCATGTCTAATTCATGGATAGATTTTATGTGAGTAGTGATGAGCTCACGTAAGGTGAGGCCTTTGGTATAAATATAGACTCTCGGTCGTGCAATACGTGTACCTATGAAATATATATACTATTTAAGTCATATTTAATGAAATCGAATCATTGTTGCTTCTGTTAGATAAGTATAATACCCACCTTTTTAGTAGTGATTAATATAATCTAATTTTATTAAATATCACTTAAATAGTATATCTGTAGTTACGCGGACCTATACGGCGGACAGAAGCAGCTAGCTCGCGCTACATTGCCAGTCGTATGCAAAACCTAGGTCAGAGTTCGATCCTTCGGAGCAGTGAACTACTAACTGCTCAAATCAAATCGCATAGATTAGACAAGGCTATATGGAGTTGTTGGTCATACACATATCATATCAATAGACAGGTGCTACTAGTAACTCACCGTTGAAGAATGAGAATAAAATCTGATGCACCGAGTAAAAAAATGTGCACCAGTAGAGTAGATAGCCGCAGCAGACGGGCAGGAATGAGTCCATACCGTGTCCCCATTTTGTCAAGCAGGAAGCGCAAGAAAACAAAAGGGACTTATTTTTGCGGTTTTGGAGTCTTCCTTGCGCATTGCATTCAGGGAGCAAGTAATTTTCTGCCCCAATGCAACAGTCTAATTAGATGCAAACAAAAGCTATTATTTTCTACTGTCGCTTGCGCATTGCGTTCAGTCAGAATGCGAAGAAGAATTTTCTCAAGTGATCACGTGAAAATGTAGCCGATATGTTGCTTTGTGCATGGTAGCTACTGGTGAAAAGGCCGGGCACCAGGCTAAAGAACAATGACACTTTCTATCTTCTCAAAAACGAAGTTGCGAAAGAAAAGATAAAAAATTCAAAACAACTAAGATTCACAAGCTCTAAGAGCATTATCAATAGTGCCACTTTTAGTTATCTACAAAAATTACTGCGTAGGATTTGTGACAGAGGCAGAAGGGGGAGAGAGAAGGAGGAGGAGTCCCTTCCGGACACGACCGACGCAACACGAGAAACGAGACGCTAGCAACGATCCATCCGCTTGTTGGAGAGGATATTCTTTATTTTTCACTCGTTTTTGGGTCGCCAAAGTCGGGTTGTGGCACCGCGGTCGCCGCGAGGCAAGACGATGCTGAGCACTGCCGCCTCCTCCATGGATTATGTCGCTGCCTGCTCCATGGATTCTGCCGCCTCCTCCTCGTTTACTCCGCTGCCGCGGGTTGGTGGTCGCTCGTCGTCGGTTCTGTCACTCCTTCCGGCAACTCTCTTGCGTTGATCCAAAGGGACATCGCTTCAAAATTTTCGTACGACCAAATCACCGTCTTGCTCATCTGTTTTTCACGTGAATTATTTGATATATGTTTGGAGCCATTTCCATTCCACTAAGGTTGAGAATTTGCATATAATTTCCGTAAACACTCTTGAACAAATTTGGATAGCTAGAGTATAAGAACCGGGAGGAGGCTTTGGCCCATGATTTCATATTTCGGGACTATGAAATTCAAATTACCAATTGGATAAAAAAAATTAAAATTGCTACAATAATTTCATATTTTTCGGTGAAATTTTACAAAATTTTCATGATTTTTAGCCAGTTTCTGAACTTTTAAGGTCGAATTTGACCGGATTTGGTCCAAAAACCCTTAAGAAAGTCATCTTCTATGAAAATTAATTAAAACACCGAATTTTTGAGGTATTTTAAAATTTTGGCATAAATACTGTCAGATTTTTATAAACTTATACAAGCTTGATAATGATTTGAAAATTTTATGATACTATATTTAGTAGTGTATGATTATACACAAAAATTTCAAAATAATCAGACTTTATTTGTTATTTAAAAAAACAAAAATTGAATAAATATAATTGGGATAATAACCTTGTCGAATTTTATAAATTTTGAAGAATGTGATCATGATCTAAAATTTTTATGAGAGATTAAGAAATTTCCTCAGTATCACTCTATAAAATTTTCAAAAAACTTGAACTTTTTATTTGATCAATCAAATCTATATGAGCATTGAACTTCATTTGTTATATTATATTTCAAAAATCAAAAAGGGAAAGAACATAAATAGTATTGTGCCTTGTAAGAATTTTATAAATTCGCTAGAGTGTAATCATGATTCAAAATTTTTATAAGATCTTAAGCATTTTCTTATTACCTTTCTATAAATTTTTTAAAAAAATTTAAACATTGCTAAAGCAAATCTATGTATTGATCATCAGTCTTTTATCACGATGTAGCACTATTAGATTTTTAAAATTATTTAAGAATAATCATCATCTAAAAAATTTATATAAACATTAATGTTACATCAAGACCATCCACTAAAATTTTCAACATTTTCTAACATGGTTTAGACCATTTTTCATTTTGGTCAAGTTTGTCGGTAAGTCTTTTAACAAGGTAGTAGCACTGTTTGAATTTTTAAAACTTCATGATGCTTGATTGTCATCTGAAATTTTATGAGAACATTAGTAATGCATCATAACCATGCAAAAAAATTTCTAAATTTTCTAACGTGGTTTGAATCATTTTTCATTTGGTTCAAATTTGTTGGTCAGCGTTTTATCAGGATAGTAGCAATTTTTGAGTTTTTAAAAATTTCTCAGACGTGATAATAATCTGAAATTTTTATGGTAATATTAATGATGTTCTAGGAACCTCCATAAAAAGATCAAAATTTTTTGACATTGTTTGAATTATTTTTTATTTAGTTGAAATTTGCCAAAATTTCAGCAATTCCGCCCGAAATTCGGTCCAGAAATTTCGGATTTGAATTTTGCTTTTTGAATTTCGTCTAGATTTTATTTGAAATAATGAGATTTCATTGAAATTTTGGATTTCAGTGGGGAGCGAGATATAAACCGAAATCGAAATTTGAAACCCTGCTTTGGCCTGGATTATCCTAGCTGGAGTAAGCAAGGTTGGATAGCTAGAATCATGCACATTTGTTTTTTGGTCTTCCAGTAGCAAACTTCGAAGTATTTCTCTCTGAACGGTGGATGTCACTTTTCTCTTGGCAAAATACTACAAAATCAAAGAAAAACTAAAATAATACAAATTTCAGAATTTGCAAGGCTCGTTTTGCATAAACAGAGAATGAGAACAAGATTTCTAGGAACCACGTGTCTTTTTTCGTAAAAGTGCCGGTTAAGGATCCTTTGTAAATTTTCTAAAACTATGATGTCTTTTTTGCAAAAAAAAATACAAGGGAGGGAGGGTTGCAAAAAAACTAAGGTGGCACGCTAGGAGGCCAACGATTCTCTACGATGTAAGTTGTGTGTATATATAGGAAGAATTTTTCATACTACCGAGAGTACATACCCCTATTTCTAATATACTACTTAAATGAATGTGTTATACTCCTTTATCATTTTTAGTATACTTAAATGCTAATTCTAAGATACATCAATACGACATGGTTGAAAACATTTTATCGGAGCCCTTTATGTTTGTAATATATTCCTTTTTCATATTAAAAGGAGTCTATATATAAATTATGCTACAAAAAGTGGGTTTTGATTAAATTTTCTACGGAACTCACTTTGGAGTATCTTATAATTATTATTAGAGTATGCTCCAAAGTTTAAAAAGGTATAACTTATTTATTTAAGGGGTATATAAGAAGTGGGAATACGTACTCCCAGCATGATGTAACCATTTTCATGTATACGCACACATATATATACATGGGAAACCTTTTCTGTACTCTCAGGAGTACATACTCCCACCTCCAATATACCGTTTAAATGAAAGTGGATATTCTACTCGTCAGCCAATTAACGCTTGCCGACCAAGCCACATATCTTAATACTCAGCGCAACGGAACTACCCAGTTGACTATCAATTACATGACAAGACTATCAGTTGTATGACAAACCAACTAGTAAATGCATTTCTTTGTTTCTACAAGAATATTTTTTCTTTGTTTTAGTCATAGCTTTTTATTGGCATTTTTGATTCACAAAAGATCTTCACCAGTAGCTTACTGATGACGGGATAAATAAAATAATATAAATCTCGCTAATAAACATTTATTTTGCTCTTCGGTGATATATTTTACTATCGATATATATATATATATACTATCATGCTACCTACGTAGACTTATGTGATCTTTTATGTAGCTCTTCTGCATAGGCATGGGCATTTGGTTTTTTCGGTTTTTAAATAATTTTATTTTCAAAACAAAAATAGAACTGAATTAACCAAAAAAATTTGGTTCGGTTAATTCAGTTTTTCGGGGAACCGAACCCTGCTGCTCTGTTTTGTTCCTATTAGCCTTCGCTTCCCATTAGCCATTATGCGAGCACCTAGTGTGGGCCGCTAGCCGCAGCATCCTAGGTGCGAGGGGTGTTGGGTGGCTTTGTGGTTTGAGAGAGAGGAGGTTCCTGGGATGGCGTGATTGGAGTGCGCCGAATAGGTGGGGATAGGGAGGGTGTGGTTTGGGGTCCTCAAAGTCGTGCATGCTCACCTTCTCCTCGGCGGCCATCACGAAGCGATCGCCATCGTCGCCATCCTCGGTGTACACGATCGTCGAAGCAGAACGCTCAAGGAGGCACACGAAGCTGTGGCACCTGCTGACATGGTTGAGCATTGCGAAGCCCCCGCGCTGCCAATGGCAAGCGTGACTCGGCTCGAGGGATGCACGTCGAGGCTGTCCGTGGCCTCGTGGCGCGGAGCGGCACTAGGAGGGTGAATCTATCGCCCATCAGTGTCGTAGAGGTGGAGGAGCCCATCGTCGGAAGCCCGAGGGAGTAGAAGGCGAGTGTGGAGACGACGATGGAGGGGTCGAGGAGCAGCAGAGGTTGGGTGGTCGTAGAGGCAAATGGAGTCATCGACGCCACGCCACCTGAGGCGGTGATGCCTGCGCGGGATGCGGCTACGATGCAGCAGATGTGGTCCGAGTCGGCTGGGTTGGTGAAGAGCAGATGGGCCCGAGTGAGCAGTTTGGGGAATGGGGATGACGTCGTCTGCTAAAGAAGTAGAATAGGAAATTGCTGAACGGTAGACATTACTCAGATTTCGGTTAGTTCGGTTTCCACAATGAAAAAACCAAAACCTGAATGGAATCAAAATAAAAACCAAATTATAAACTGAAAATCGAAAAAACGATTTTTTTTTTGTTAATTCAATTCAGTTCGATTTTTTCGATTTCAGTTAAAAAATACCTACCCCTACTCCTGCACCTCTCCCAGCCTCTCGCATGAATTCCTTTTACAAGCTTCCATCCAATCGTATATATGTTCGTCCTGATCTACTAGCATATAGATTTTACTGTTCATGTATATTTTACTATTTATATATTGTAAGAGTTTACTACAGTACAAACTCAACAGGTTGCTAAACCGTCCGGCATGATAGAAAAGATTTTGATATATATATGTATATTACTATCCATACACTGTAAGTTTTTATTACTCCACAAACTACACAGGCCGCCAAACCTTTTGCATGATAGTAAAATCTATATATATGGATGGCAAACTCTATTATCAAACTGCAAAATAACTATGAACTACTAGTCTAATGATAGATTTTACTATCTCTATATATAGATTTTACTATTATATATATTTATATATATTACTATCATACAATAGTAAATTGATGTTTATTTTGGCAGTAAAATCTGATTTCTCTGTTGTTTATTGACGAGACTTATTGTTATTCTATTTCTTTCGTCGTTAGTAAGTTATTAGTGAAAACCGTTCGCGAATCGGAGTTAGCAATGAAAAGTTATGACTAAAACAAAGAAAAATGTTATTTTGATGTAAGTCTCGCTAACAAGCAATCATTTTGATGTAATAAAAAATGTTATTTTCTGGATAGTAAAACGTATCATATCTTGTGCAAAGCACATTTATCATATAAAATCTATGAAAATCATATGTATAAATTTTAAAAAATTCTCAAAAATTTACCATAGGTAGGTGAGGTGAGATTATACAATCCTATAACATTTGAAGATCAAAATCAATTTCATTTGAAAGATATAGAAAAGATAAATTCAGCTAAATAGTAAAAGATAAATTCAGCTAAATAGTAATTTTCAATGTTTAGCGCTTGTTAATTTCATATATTTCAAATGTGACTGATTTTTTGTCTTCAAATTTTATAAGGTTGTAGAAGCTCACCTCTGTTATGTATAGTAATTTTTTTGAGAAATTTTCAAAACTTATACATGTCATTAGTGTTTGTCAATTTTATATCTTTCAAATGCTATTGATTTTGATTTTTAAATTTTACAGGGTTGTAGAAGCTCATCTTCCCTACATATGGTATTTTTTAGAATTTTTCAAAACTTATATATGTGGGTTTTGAGAATTCTTGTTTGGATAGTTATTGCAGTTAGTACCATCTTGAATAATAGCTAGTGAAATGTTATTTTTTGACAGTAAAAAGCATCATATCATGTGTAAACCAACTTTATCGTGTAAAATCCATGAAAACCATACATACAATTTTTAAAAAATTCTCACAAACTTACCATATGTAGGGGAGATGACTTTATACAATCCTATAAAATTTGAAGACCGAAATCAATTTCATTTGAAAGATATGAAAAGATAAATTCAGTTGAATAGTGTTTTTTAAACTGGTTAGTGCTTGTCAATTTCATATCTTTCAAATACGATTGATTTTGATCTTCAAATTTTATAGAGTTTTAAAACCTCACCTCCCCTACGTATGTTAATTTTTTTAGAATTTTTTAAAACTTGTATTTGTGGTCTTGGAAATTCTTGTTCTGATATTTGTTGTAGTACAGTAATATTTTGTGTAATATCTTGTAAAATGTTATTTTCTGATAGTAAAAAGCATCATATCCAATGCAAACCATCTTTATTGTGTAAAATATATGAAAACCATACGTACAAGATTTGAAAAAATGCTTAAAAAACTACCGTACGTAGGGGAGGTGAGATTATACAAACTCTGTAAAATTTAAAGACCAAAATCAATTTCATTTGAAAGATATGAAAAATGAGATTGAATACAAACTATGTGAAGAAAAATCGGTCGGCCATCGGTGACTATCCAAAATTAGAGCCATATTGGGATGAGTTTATGGCGATGACGCAAGATGAAGTAGCAAAGAAGTCCAGTGAAGACCACATAAATATCGCAAGGAGAAATACTCACCCCCACATACTAGGCACAAGTGGGTACGTAGGTAAAATTCCTCAATGGGAGAGACAGGAATTAGATGCGGTTCGATTGACTGGCGCAAGTCCCTTGGCTGGACTACCAAACCGAGTCAAGCACTATGTGCTAGCGAGGGCATTTATCACGCCTGGTGGGGGCTTATCATTTAAAAGCAGCGATAATGAAATAATGTCGCAAAGTGTTCAAGAGCTGTACGTCGTGTCTAGCCAAGGAACTTTCTACCCAGACAGGGAGAAAGACAAACTAACAGTGGCCCTGGGAAACAAAGAGCACCCTGGTCGGACACAAGGCGTTGGGGTCAAGGTTCCTTGGAAGATGGGATTCCCAGAGCACAAAGACTCTTATAGGAGTAAGAAGAGAGCTAAAGAAGAGC
>CM070506.1:39781399-40078255 GCA_036346375.1 Guadua angustifolia | reverse complement strand
CGCTTCCATCGACGGTACGCCGTGGAGGACATGTCGAGGCGGACAGTGACGAGGCTGGCAATGTTGACCGTCTGGGCGGCGCTTACAAGGGAGGAAGAAGGACAGGACGTCGTGGAGGAGAGCGAGCTGGACGAAGACGAGCTCGTCGTGGAGGAAGCCATGGCGCCGAGGGTGTCCGCCGATGTGGAGAGAGAGTAGCCGTGAGGAGCCTGGTGGAGTTCCAAGGGTAGGCCGGGAGCACCTGGGAGTCTGGCGCTAATCTGGCGGAGAACGGGAGGGAAGTGGTGGGAGGAAAAAAAAAGGATCTCACCGCTTTGATACCATGAAGAATCGTATACACTCACTGATGATATGTATTGATAGATAAGGCCTATAAGTAGGCAATGACAGAGTACATGAGCGGTGAGCCGTGGCTCACGCGCGGTTGTTGAAGATCCTGTGCATGCGGGAATGAATGAGCGCTATCCTGACCAAGTCTACAACGTGCATGCAAGGGACATGAATACAGGTATAAGGTATGTATACGGTACAAGGTATAAGGCTTCCAATAGAAAGATATCGTGGCTGGAGCGGTTGGGGGTGAACGTGTGAGAAGACGAGAGGAAGGGGTGGGACTACCAGATTAAATCTCTGTCTATCTTAGTCGTTTATGTCAGATTCAACAAATCAGATACTCTAGAGGAGAACAAACGACCGACACTAACTGCTGATTAGAATTAGTAGAGACATTTATACCTAGTAAAACAGCAAATACGTATACGTCTGTCCATTTAATTCTCTCGTGAATACTCATACTGTCTACGGGCGTCACGTCACTGCAGCCCAAAAATCGAAGGTTTTTATTAGTGCACAATTATATACCTAGGGGAAAAAAATGCAGGACACTACTTATACAATCCATTAAATTTTCTCATTCTCGTGAACAGTGTTTTTAAAAATAGGCAAAAACAGCTCGAAAACCGCGGTTTTAACCTTATGCCTTCTGATTCGAGATCCAAAACCGCTTGGTAAATTGGTCTAATTAAAAAAAATTAAAAAATTGAAAAAATTTATATGTTAAAAAACCGTAGAAAAACTGCGCTCAAAAATTGTTTTTAAAGAACATTCAATTGGTCGGGTTGGGTTTTCATGAAAACTGAGCGGTTTTTGATTTTTTTGATTTTTTTCAATTTTTTTTTATTTCTTAACCCTTCGGTTTTGAGCGGTTTTTGTGAAAATCGTACCACGAATTTCAAATTAGTTTTTTTATTTCAGTTTTTGAAACTCTACTCGCGAATAGTCCTACTACCTACACGTACACATCACATCACTACAGCCCAAAAATTTGCAGGATACATATACAGATATCAAGTTTAATTCTCTTCCTCTCGCAAATAGTCAATGCGAAGCCTTGTTTTTCCAGCTTCATTGACATTTTTTTTTAATCTGAGTCCGTATAAATATAATTGTAAAAATAGTCACTTCTTCGATCACAAAAGCGGCGACAGGTTACATGTTACCTACCATGTCTGCGTACTGTAGTAACATAGTCGACCACGATAGGTAGAGAGCCAGTGCGGCAGAAGTTGGCTAACGTGCTAGGGTAGCTCAGCGGGACCTGTTGCCATGATCAGGAAGCTTAGCACCTTGGGGTCAAGCTAGAGGAGCGTGGTAGCAAGCCTGCCGCGGGTCCGAGTCCTTATCACAGTATATAGGTCACATGTTGGCACTTAGCAGGTCCAAATGCTTGATTTAGAAAGGAAAAAAATAGTAGGTACGGATACTAGATTTGAAAAAAGTGAGAGGGCTGGAAAAGCTTCCCTACATGCGTCGCGTCGCGTCGCTGCAGCCAAAAAATTTACTGGTTATTATTACTGCACATTTGCATACAGGAACCCCCGTTGCATTGTATTCGCGTTCGCAACTCGCAAGCTTCCAAAATCCAATGCCAACTGCAGTAGAAGACTGGAAGTATAAATATCACGCCAAGCCCGCCCTCCTGTTTGTCGCTGCCTACTTCATTCGCCGACGCGCACCGGCGGATTCTCTCAATTTACGCAGCAATAACAACCCCCCAAGTCCCCCAACCAATCTGTCTCCGCTCCCCCAAATCCTCCCATGGACGCCGCCGCCGCCGTTTCCACCCTGTCAGCGCTAGCCGTCTTCGCGAGCACGGCTGACCACGGTCGCGCCACGGCTCTCCTCGCTTCCCTGATCGCTCCTTCCGGCGCGCACGACGTGTGTGTGTGTGTGTGTGACGTGCGGTTTCTTTCCTCTGTTTTGTGCATGCAGGTGCCTTGAGGAGCGTGCACGGGTACAAGGTCGTCGGGAGGGGAGGGAGAGGAAGGTGGGAGAAGTGGGTGGAGAGGGAGTTCGCCCTTTCCCCCTCGTCGTGCCGTGAGGTCCCGGGCCCCATCGCCGCGCCGCGGATACTGCCGGCGGAGTGGCGCAGCCGGCCTGTGTACCGCGAGGGACAGATGGTGGGCGCCTGGCGCTGCGTTCTGGCCTTCGATTCCGTCGCCGCGGTCGCTCCGCCGCCCACGTCGCCGCCCTTGCTGTCCCCCTTCGTGTATGATGATCACACAAGCGTGAACGGATGCTGATGCACGATTCTTTTGATAGCCAAAAGCTTTCGAATTTCCGAACTGCTTCTGTTTGCAAGAACTAGTAGTGAATACTGATTGATTGCGATTGACTGTTGAAAGCTTCGTTTGTCTTTTCAGGAATCCAAGGTTGATGTGTGTTCCTTCCCTGTACAACGACCTGGAAAAGTTGTTTCAGTTTCAGAATGTCGAAAAGGCCCCAGAGCTCATTCGAGGTGATTCAGAGGAGCGATTGACCCTTCCGGGTGCACAGGGAAACCTTCTCATGAGGTTGATGCATCAGAGTCTGATTCTGATGACGATCCCCAATCTGGTGATGGTTATTGCATCTCTTCCATTGGAAATCTACTAATGACTGTAAATTGTGGCAATGCTTTCATTTTTTAAAGGTGTTACCGATCAGTTGATACATGCTTTTGGGGAAATCTCTAATTGCTATACAAAATTCCATCTTAATTTGTACTGTAGCATACCAACTTGATGGTTCAGGGTAGAGGCAGGTGGAGTGGCACACTAGCACTGACTTGTAGGAGACTTAGCAGTGTCATCAGGGGGTTCAGTTTTACCGTTACCTCAAGTGGTTGTTGATCCAGGGATTTAGGTGTGGGCCAGGGAAACTGAGGAGGAATTTACATTGTAACAAGGAGTTATAGATTAGTATAGGGGAGTCTGGAATATATATTTTGTTTAAGAACAGATTTAAGTATTAATTGCATGGGACTGTTGAAAAAAGGGTTGCTAATTGACTTCTATTTTATTGATAGACAATCAAAATAACAGTTGTCATTAAGGAAAAATTGATCAATAAGAAGAACATTGCTAGGCTTAGTAACTTCATGGCATACAATGCTGATTCTCTCACATGGTGTCTATGTTTTTCCAACTCATTATTTTACTTGTGTTGTCGATATACTATCGAGGTGACCATCTCTCCTCTCTACAGGAACCCAAGTCAGATGTAAATGAGTAATTGTAGTTCAAAATTGACACAACCATACATCTGGCTTGGAGCTTTTTTCATTACTTGGAGAAATAAAGAGTGAAAGAGGACTTAGTACATATGTATATCAGGATATCAGACCGCTGTAAATTATACAGTGGTATTATAGCCTTTCCCTCTCTCTCTCTTATGCCTATAAAAATGGAAAAGTGCTACAATGTTTGGTGGGCTCTACTATTTCGAACCACATGTAAATTTTTTTCGCATCAACTTGAATCTCTATGTAGAGCACTTATTTGCAGAAATTTTAAACAACCGATAACTTCCTTGCAATTTACGCTAAGATGTCCTCGTGCTATGAGAACAGAAAGTTCAAATGAATCTAGCCTTTACATTAAGTAAAACTGAATATTTTTGTAGATGATATTAGTCATTCTTGGCAGTTATTGATGTTAGGCACCATTTAGAATTATGGTTGCGCTATTTGTGGAGTCGTGACATATGAGTAACAGTGATTAGAAACAGAATATTGGAATGGTTTGCTGTTGCTTTTGATGAAGCTTGGCACCCGTCTGTTCTCCATAACTCTCTCTCTCTCTTTGACAAATGTTCTCCATCGCTTCTTACTTGTACGAAGTAACATTGTAAGAATGAATTGTCAAGAAACACAGTACCTCCCTTTGAAGTTCTGTTTCATGTCTCCTTTTTGTTACTTGAATGCTTACTGATCTTTGTATGATTTATGCAGAACTTCCAGCACCTGTTCAGAAGCAGCGGAGAGCCAACCAGAAGCATATAGCCAGCATTACTCTAGTTGACATAGCTCAGCACTTCCATCTTCCAATCAGAGAAGCTTCCAGGACATTGAAGATTGGAGTCAGCATACTGAAGAGGAAATGCCGGCAATATGGGATACCCCGCTGGCCTCACCGGAAAATCAAGTCTCTTGACTCCCTCATTCATGATCTTGAGGTAATTCTGACAGAATCCTCAATTTCCCTTCACTTGTAAATTTGTTTTTATGTGTAAACATTGTCTGGGAATGGCTGCAGCAGTGTGATGCAGTTCTGACTTGTTGACACCAACACAACACATATTTTGTCGCTTTCGACAGTATGTGATTGACGATACAGAAAGAGATGATGTGCAGCAGGAGAAGCAAAAGGAGAAGGAGAAGGAGAAGCAGGATGCAATATTGGCGCTTACAAAACGGAAGAGGATGCTGGAGACTGAGAAAGAGACCATCCAGCAGAAGCCTGCCATGGACCTGATGGCTGAAACTAAGCAGTTCAGGGAAGACGTCTTCAAGAGAAGATACAGAGCTAAAAATTTAGCCAATGACAACGAATAGCCTTTTTTTTCGCTCTTGCAGCAAGTAGGAAACTCCTTGGACAGCAGGAGCTTATGCCCGGGTAGTAGCATGTCAAAAGTGGTCAATGCTTGTGAGATCATGTGATGAAAAATTGGTTGAATGGTGAAATTGGCATTGTAAAGTGATTTTGATTATAGCATGTGTGGTGCTTGTGCATGTGCTATGTTGATATGATTATTATGCTGGTGATAGCATGATGGATTTTGTTTGATGCAATGCACTCATGTGAGTGGTTGCATGGATTGATTTTGAGGCAAGTCGTGGACTTGTGCTCAGATGTTCATTTAATTATGCTGGTGATAGCATAATGGTTTTGCTTGATGCAATGCACTCGTGTGTGAGTGGTTGCATGGATTAACCTTGAGTCAAGTCGTGGACTTGTGCTCGGGCCAGTTGTTATTTATTCGGTAATGGAGTGTTGCTCGAGGGCTAATGTGGTCGATGCCGGACGGCCGAACTAGGTTCATGGAGGAACCGAGGTTCGGACTAGGTTCGAGGAGGAATCGAGGTCCCGTGGTAGAGAATGTCATGCGGGGCGCTGGCTGAAAACGGTGCACCGACAAAATTTGGTTAGTCACGTGAGTCGCGTGAAAGAAGCCGTGACGCGTGCATGTGTGATTGAAGTAATGTATGCATATATTGGGCCGTGTTATTGGACCAAGTGGATATGCATACATGTGTTAGGGTTTTGAGTTGTATAAAACCACGGAAAACCTAATCAATGAATTGAGGCTTTTTGCGCCGGTTTGTTGTTGCTTTTTCATCGAAGTTCTTTTTGTCCATGTGAAGAGAGCACATTGCGGTTGCTTGAGAGGATTGATTCTCTGGCGGCTTGTTGGTGGCGGTTGGTTTTTTCGATTGGTTGTTGCCGCATAAAGAATCAATCTCCGCTTTTGCTTTGTTCTTTTCAAACTTCGGCTTCAAGTTCGAAATTCTAGCGTGAATTGCTTCTTGCTTATTTCGAGAAAGAAGCGAGACTACGAGGCGACGGCGACTTCCAGCGCGATCACGGAACTCCAGCGCTACAGTAATCGCACGGCTACAGTGATTCGTGCTACAGTGCACGGACAAGAATTGCCCGGTGATTCCGTTTTGATTTGCTTCATTTTCTTTTAGTAGATTGAATCATTGTATCTCTTGATTCAACAAGTTTAATTTTGATTTGATCCATCTAAAACCTTCTTAGGGCATTAATTTAGTGTTCCTCAAAGTTTTGTTGCTTAATCTTTTGTAGATTGTGATTAATCACGAAATTAGGGTTTGCTTGATTTTCGTCATATTCTGTCACAGCAAGCTTGCAGGATTTATAACTTTTGATCCGTAGATCCGATCGACTTGATTCTTTTTTTGTTAGATGCGTATTGGAATCTAGTTTCTTTTGTTCAAATTTCAGGTCAATCCGACAGCTGGATCTTCGGGAATTACGGTTTTAGTGAACATCTATTAATCTGTTTTTGTCGAATCCGAGAGCAATATTTCATAATTAATTTAGGGGGTTTTGTGAATCAAGAAAATTTTGATTTTACCTTCCGCGCAATCATTCACCCCCCCTCTGATTGCTAGTTTAATATATATCGATCCTACAATGCTATCCGGTTAGCTTAACCTGGTGTGAACAGATGATCACTGAACATGTTTACCACCAGTATCTCAAACTATGCTTGGTCCTCTTTCTGAACCGTGTTGTGTTCTGTTGATGGTGCTGGTGCTTCTATGTCTCCTGATGCATTCTGCTCTGGCAAACTGAACAAACCGAGAATTGAGTCTGAACATGACAAGGAAGCTCTCAGTTCAGTGCCCTTTCACTTTCAGAGAGCTCTACCGTCTTAGGACTCCGAGGCAATTCGTGAAACCGTCCTTTTCATTCTCACTCTCTATCTGATCGTGCATGAAGCTCCCTACCCAAAACTAAACCATTCTCTAGAGTCCTGAACGGACAGAACATGCACTGCAGCACAATGAACATGAACAGCGCTCACGCGGCCATCAGAATTCAGATTTTTTAAAATAATACATTTCTAAAAATAAAATTACAGAAAAAATGCTATGGAAAAAATTACATGAATATACTTCTGTCGCCAATTTATTTGGTGATGGAAGCTTTCTATCAACATGTCGCTAATTCATTTGGCGATATAGTTTTATTTAGCCAACATTTTTGTCATTGATTCATTTGGCTGATAGGTCCATTTGTCGCTGGTTCATTTGGTCGACAAGTAGATTCAGAGTGAATTCAATTGGTGATACAAACCACGTTGTCAAATAAATTGGCGAATCGAGGTATATTTATATAATTATTTTTTGACTTTTTATGTAATTTTATTTAAAATGTATTATTTAAAAAATTTTATCAGGATTTACAGATGGTTCGATCTTTGGATATGAGTCCTTGTACTCCATGCTTGACCGACATGAGAGCAAGGAAGACCTCGCATAGCTTGAAATACCGGCAGTGAAGCCTGCCTGGCTATTTATCGTCTGTTTAGACCAGGTTAAGTTAAACGGGACAGCTTTGACCCGTCTCGACCCGATTGATCCTCATAGTACTGGTTAGTCCGATCAACATTTTTTTTTAAGAAAAGCCCGAGGTTAACTGATCGAAATAGATCGAACAATCTGACGATAGAGGACACGTATCTTCTACAAGATCTTGTAGAGAGCAACATCATCGACGATGTGTGACAATCTGATAGGATCTTTGACCGACGATGGGATCTTTGACCGACGATGGGGTGAAACTCATGAAACTGCAGGAAGTAAGATAGGCCCATCCGAGATCTGCTATAGTGGTTTTGCTGCCCATGAACAAACTGATCTGGCCCAGGCTCGCTCATCAAACCGCGCGAGGGATTTTATTCGAGCCTTGGACGGCGCCCGTCCGCGTACCAGCTGGAATGGGAGGTCCCGACCAAGCACGGAGCCCACCCACAAGGATTAAAATCTTGTTTTCATTCTAAATCTTATCTATGCCTGGAGAACGAAATCTCGGTGAGATTTAAAAATTTCAGATAAATCTCGGAAGAAATACAAAAAATAAAAATTTGAATCCGGATTTTTTTTTACTGAGAAAACCGAAATTTCGGCCGGTTTTGCTGAGATCTCGGCAACATTGCACCGAGCGAAAAATAGATCAAACTAATTCAAAAAATTTTGAAAATTTTTGTGTAGGTTTCTGACATATCAATGATATTCCCATAAAAATTTCAGATTATTATCAAATTTGAGGAATTTTTAAAAATTTAAATATTGTAACTATCTTGATAAAACGCTGATCGATAAGTTTGAACCGAATGAAAAATAAAACA
The DNA here is from genome assembly GCA_036346375.1 of Guadua angustifolia. Lineage (NCBI taxonomy): Eukaryota > Viridiplantae > Streptophyta > Magnoliopsida > Poales > Poaceae > Guadua > Guadua angustifolia. Next base: position 40,070,056 of record CM070506.1, on the reverse strand, counting down.
AAACATGTTGGAAAATTTTGAAATTTTTTTTACATGGTTATGATGCATCACTAATGTTCTCATAAAATTTTCAGGTGATGAACAAGTTTCATGAATTTTTAAAAATTTGGACAGTGCTACTGTCCTAATAAAAGCCATACCGGCAAACTTCAACCAAATGAAAAACAATACAAACCACGTTAGAATTTTGAAAATTTTTATGGATGTTCCTGATGTATCATGAATGTTTCTATAAAATTTTTATATGATGATCAAACTTCAAGAAGTTCCAAAAATTCTGAAAGTGCTACGTCCTGATAAAAGCCTGATGATCAATACATAGATTTGGTTTGATAAAAAAAAAGTTTAAAATTTTTAAAAATTTTGTAGAAGAGTTATAAGGAAATTCTTAAGATCTCATAAAAATTTTAAATTATTATCACACTCCAGTGAATTTATAAAATTCTTACAAGTGCATTGTACCATTTATGTTCTTTTTGTTTTTGATTTTTGAAATATAACAAATAAAGTTCAATGCATACATAGGTTTTGATTGAGTAAACAGAAAAGTTGAATTTTTTTAAAAAATTTTTATAGAATGGTAATGAGGCAATTATTAAGCTTTCATAAAAATTTTGAATGATGATCAAACTTCGAGAAAATTTAAAATTCGACAAAGTTACCGATCTAATTATGTTTATTCTGTTTTTGATTTTTTAAGGATAACAAATGAATTTCAATTTTATTTTTAAACTTTTTTGTATGATCCTACACTTCTTATGATGGTACCATAAATTTTTACATTATGATAAAGTATGTATAATTTTATAAAAATCCGACAGTGTTCTCATAGTTTTTAAAAAATATATTAAAAATTCGGTTTTTCAATAAATTTTCATAGGAGATGACTTTTTTATGGGTTATTAGATCAAATCCGGTCAAAAAAAAGTCAAAAACTGGTTAAAAATCCCAAAATCTTGGCGAGATTTCTGATATTACTATAATAATTTAATTTTTTTACTTTAGCCAATATTTTAAAATTCATTCACATCTAAAAATCGAAATCTCAAGTACAATCTCGTGAAATTTTGATGAGATTTTAATCCTCGCCGCCCACGAGTCCGTCCGTTCAGATCTGTCGTTCTCGGATGCCATCCGGATCTCCGGCCAGATACGGAGTCTTCTGCTCCAGTCGGCATGGACCTGTGCAGGTCTTACCGTACATGCCCCGTCCATCAATCAATGTACGGGTACGCGGACACTAGAGCAGGCCAGCAGGGCGTCGTGTTCGTAGACTCGGCACACGAATGCGCCAAACTGAGCACCTAGCCATGGAGTTGAATTGGACGACGTGTAGAACAGGGTTTGGGTACCACCGTACCACTGAACTCTGTGGATCGGACAGGTCTAAACGACTAGAAATCTTATGTAACTGGTTAAGGCGTAGCTTTGGTACGCGGGAATTTTCCTAGTCACAGTAAGAGTTGAACTATCTTTCTGTAAAATTTTCATGAAATTTCTGTGTTCCAAACAAGCTCTAAACATGATACTAGCTAGGGTGGATCTTGGTAAAGTATTATGTGAATCCATGGTATAATTGGGAACTTTCAAGTTTTTGATACCGTGATTTTACTTAGGGTGTATCTAGAAATTACTTGGATGTTTTCTCTAAAAAAATCTGCCAAATTTTCGGATGTTGCGCGTATTGGAAAAAAATGTTGCACACGTAGGAAAAAAATGTTGCAACGCGTCTGAAATTTGGGAGCCTCTTGCAACATTTTTATTCAATGCTTGTAACATTTTTTCCCGACGCGTTGCAACATTTTCCTTATGAATGCAACATTTTTTTCCAACGCGTACAACATTTTCCTTCGACAAAAGTAGAAATGCGGCACAGTAAACAGATGTTGCAAGCGTTGAAAAAAAATATTGCAAGAGACTCCTAGATTTAGATGATTTTAGCAAAGAAAATATCCGGATAATATTTATCAAAACCCTCTTATTTCATTTTTGCTGTCTGTTCGTGAAAAAAGACTTGATCATAGAAAGGGCAAATTCGAACCATGTAAAGGTAGTTTTTTTTAAGGAGATCGAATAAGCTATATGCTTAAACTAATCAAGTCGAACGATGTTTTCGAGGAGCTAGACAGAAGGAAAAGAGGCTCCTAACTAAAGTTGTTTCGCGGTTTCGCCCTGCTTCAAAGCTACAGGTCGCGTGCTACGGCTTTTGACCAAATAAGCGGAAGGTTCGAAGAAAACGAGCTGGAGGCATACCTTCACAAGACAGATATCTCTGTACATGAAAGGATGCCACGAAAAACTGCTATCGTTTTCTTTTGGCGATCTCTGTTTCTCCGGTGGCTGCTGTCACTTAAGTCATATATTCTGTCCCTTTGTCTGTCGGTACAAGGAAAAACAATGTCTCTGATCTAACGTTAGCCTTTGACAACTTGCATAGAAGACCGATAATCAGGTTTCTAATCATACCGCGCGATTGCTCATCTTTGTCTTCAATCATCTCATCGCTTCCACACAACTTCTTATCCTTCACCAAGCTCGCTATAGGTGTCTCGTACCGGCTAATTATTGGTCTAAACAATCTTTTCTTAGTGATTAAATATATTGATAATACATTATTCTGTAATAATATTGTTTATATCTATATATTGGTTAGGCTATGTAACATATGCAGACGTGCCTAGCAATATTGTTTTAGATGTAATATTTAACTGTATACTTTTATTACGTAACTATAAAATTAAATAAACGTTAGGCCATGTTACTTTTCCAAGGAACCGTGCTTCTCTTTCAAAATTCCGAATCATCTCCTGCGACGCCACTTGGGAAGTTCATACCGTTAGCCATTGGGATTCATAGAGATGGTAGGGACGAGATCTACACCCAATCCTAATTTCTTTCTATAGAAATAAGGAGAAAGATAGTTTTAATATAAGGTATCAGATGAATCCGCACACAGTCTTTCACAGACATATATCGTGTATTTAACTAAAAAGTCATGAAAAATTTGAAAAAAATTGTAGACGTACTTTTATAGATTATTCTACCTATGTATAAAATTATATTCAAAGATAATATGACAAGAGTTTTAAATTCTTAAATTTGTCACAATTTCTCTTTTTTAAATTCTTATATATAATGAATTTGATCTTGAAACTTCATACATAGGTAGAGTAATCTACAAAGTACATCTACAATTTTTTAGAATTTTTCATGACTTTTTTAGTTGAAATGTGCACGTGTGTACACTGGAGAGCTTAGTGCATAAGTATACGCTGCCTTCCAAATATAGAGGGAACATGCAAAAGAGGAAACGTGAAGCGTCTCAAAAAATAAACTTTATGTGTGTATATAGGAAACCTTTTTCATACTTTTGAAAGTACATACTCACACTTTTAATATACTGTTTAAACCAACATATTATGTTTCTTTAACACTTTTAGTATACTTAAATACTAATTTCTAAGGTACGGCAAAGCGACATGGTTGAAAAATTGTCATTAGAGCCCTTATTTTTGCTATATATATCTTTTTCGTACGTAAGCTGAGTATATACACAAATTATGCTACAAAAAGTGGACTTCGATGAAATTTTTCATGAAACTTACTTTATAATATCTTATAACCGTTATTAGAGTGTGCTCAAAAGAATAAAGAGTAGTTACTCCCAATGCCGTATTTCACAACGTAGAGAGTGTCTCGTACAATGGAGGGTATATACGTGTAGTGCATAAGTATATAAGATCATCTAGGTGGTATGTATATGTTTTCAGAGGTGGTATGTATGTTTTTTTAGACATAGTCCTTTTTATGTGCATATATAAAGGTATTTGCAAAATACGACAAAAACTATATACCCTTTGTAATTTTTTCATGTGGTTCACATTAAAATATCTCGTAATTAGTATATGATTGTACCTCAAGTGAGTGTGTCAAGTTCATTTAGATGGTATTTGAGAGGTGGGAGCAACTACACCGAGAGTAGAATGTATTTTTCATACACACATATATGTGTGTGTACGTGTGTGCGTATATATAGAAGTCTTTTTTGTACTTCTGGGAGTACATGCTCCCACCTCTAATATATCACTTAAACAAACATATTATACTCCTTTATCACTTTCGGTATACTTCAATTATAATTCTAAGATTATTGATGCATTTATTTTGTGAATAGTCCTATGTGATGTTTTTCTTATCTGTGTTAGTTGTAGGATTTTGGAGCTAGTTCATGGTGAGGCAGTGAAGATCAGGACTAGTCTAGGAGAGGTGAGGTGAGGTCTAAAATATCAGGGTGACGCTAAAGATGATTGAGGTTGGGGAGTTATTGCAAGCCAGGAAGACAAGGAACTAAAATAATGGATATAATGGGCAACGACATATGGATCGGGACTAGACTCAGGGAGAAGTCGAGGTCCAGAATGATCAAGAATGCCAAAGTCATCATGGTAAAGCAGATGAATGAGATACTAATTTAAGCCCTACTCAAGCGAAGGGGGATCATTGTATCAAGTATTCATGGGTGTAGTAGAGCCTAAGTTAGTGTTAAAGGGTATGGTCAAAACCAATGATGTTTTTGGGTTTCGAGTTAGCCTATGTATGAGGGAATGAATCTCAATTCTTGATGGGGTTTTTTGAGGGACAAGAAAGTCATATAAGGGTGGATGTTACTTCCAGTATGCTATAAATAGAAGGGTAGAGGGATGCCTCTACACCAACTCTGTCTGAACCAAGTCTAAGAAAAGTCTTATAGAAGAGTTCTTTGGCTTCTTTATGTCCTGTTGAGTTTTGCCCACCTAGAAGTGTGGCTTTATAACCATTCCTCTCTAAACAACGCAAGATCTAAATTCATCTATGTTCTGAAGCTTATTTCTATTTTTGCATTTTTGCGTGATTCTTTCTTACAACTTAATATGTGATTCACCTCTTTCTACCCGGTGTGTTTTACTAGATCTAGGATGTATAAGTGGTTGAGGAACTCATCTAAAATATGTTTCAACCTAGCAAGATCCATTAGAACATCTCTTGCTCAAGTGTTGGTTTCCTTTCTTTTTGAATTTTTTATCTCTCTCTAGTTTCTTTTTTCTTGATTTTGTGCTACTAAGGATGAATGATTAGTGGATGAATCTTCTGAAGATCATATACCAACCATTTAGGCAAGCTTTAACAAGATCTTCAAGAAAACAGATATTGTCTTGAAAAGGAAGGATTTGTGCATATCTCATCTTGCACATTTGAGGGGTATTCCTTTGGTGTTCTTGTTTGCTGTGATATGTGAGAGATCACCTAAGATCATCGTGATCATCAGATTCTCAAGAGCAAGTTTAGAGTGAAGTTTGTGGGGGTTTTTTTTCTGTCTTGGTGCAAGCTTCCTTCGAACTAAAAAAAGGTTAAAACTTTGATATCAATATTTGAGATTGAAGGTTGGAATAGATTCTTGACATCTATGAGTAGGTGCATACAAAATTTCACGGGATTTGAATCAGCTGATCAAAAGTTATTTCAATTTTGTTTTTAAAATCGTTTTTATTTTACTATTCATCCTAATTTTACTGTTTACCCGAGAGCACAGAACTTTTGCTTAGTGTTGGCCTAGCTAAATCATTTTGTTGGCTGTATTAGTGGCTTGAATTTTTTTAGGAAAATTTTTGTTTTGCTCCTAATCACCCCCTCTAGTCATTATTTTCAGTCCTTCAGTGCCAAGTGAATGTAATTCAGTTTTGAGTACATGTGTAAGTATTCAGTGTGATGAAATTTTCTATATGCACCTTTGGAGTTAATTTTGTGGTGTGTCTTTAATATGATTTTTTAAATAATATATTTTAAATAAAAATAAAAAGAAAAATATGTTAAAAATAATTACATAAACATAACTATGCCACCGATTATTTATTTGGAGACATAGCTCCTGTCTTGGAATGAATTGATGACATAGTTTTATTTAGTCAACAATTTTGCCGCTAATTCATTTGGCCGACAATCTATTTGGCTGGTAATTTACGATAGAGGTATATTTATGTAATTTGTTTTTTAACGTATTTTTCTATGATTTTATTTTAAAATTGGTTTTTAAAAACAATTTAATAATACATGTACAAGCACAAACAGTTAACATTTAACAAACGAAAATTTTGAGAAATCCATATTCAACACTCAACATTACGTCCATAGCTAGCTAGGTTCCACATTGAACCATGCCAGGTCTCGAGATATACCAACTGGGCAAATAACTTAGAAGAACACAATTCACAAAAGGTGAAGACGTTGAACACTTAACAAGTCAAAGCCTGAAAGGTAGAAGTAACATAGCACTGAGCTTAAACAAGCATGTCTAACAACTACTTCGTTATTTTTTCTTGCCTTTCCTGCTTGTTGGAGAGGTACTGGCCACAACCTGAACATTGGCAGTCCTTCCTCAGGTTGGTGTAGGTGGTGCCTTTGATGGCTTTAATTTCCCTTTGTGACAATACTCTTCTTGGTTGGTGCTTTGGAGGCTGCTTTTGAGGGAGACTTTGAAGGTGAACCCCTTGGAGAAGTGTCTTCTTTTTTCTGTTCTGGATTGTGCCGCCATCTTGCCCACTACAGGAGAAAACAGTAATTTCGATAGTCAAAACCGTCCACCCTAGACACAAAACCGTCCACCATAAATAGGATCGACAGCTGGCCGTCCACCTTAAACCGCCCTCTTCGCCATCCTAGTCACAGTGGAGACGTCGTAGCCCTTGTTGCCGGGGAGGAGGTCGCCGCCATAAGCCGGGGAGCAGGTAGCCCGGGAGGAGACCGCCGCCCTGATTGCATAGCTCGGCTCCATGGTGGGCGCCGCCTAGGCACAAAAAGAAAGGATCGAGTCTTGCAATCTTACGCAAGCCTGGTTGAGTGATGACTCATGCGATATGGTTAGAGTCATCAAGTGGCGAGGGCATTTCGGTCCATACGAAAATACAGGGACAAATATGATGGGTGTATTAGGCGAAATGGCATGTAATCCTCCAAAATGGCATATTCCAAAACAACTTCACTTGGCAGTGTCATGTTTAGAAGAAGTAACAGAAGAGTGGCACATGTCTAAAATATACAGTAAGAAATGGTATATATCAAGTTTTCCCTGTAAAAATGCTTCAATACTTTTTCATTATTTTGGACCTAAGTCTAAGTGGGATGCTAATGTAAGCTGAAAGTTTTAAAATCAAGGATCTTTTTAACACATTATAATTAAAAACATCTGTGATTCCTCCTAAAAAAACATCTGTAATATTCCGACAATTATTAATTAAATAATAATGTAATATTGCAACTTATGCACATCCATTCAAAAATACAGCACATGTCTAATTGGGCAGCTGGTCATGATACCGTGCTGCAGAAAATTGTCTGGAATTTTACGCGGCCATGCAACGCGCCGTCCTACGACTAGCGTCAGACAAGCGCTAACCCTAAAAGCTAATTTTACATGCACTTTTGGCCGGCAAACACCATCTAAACAACATCCCCTCCGCCAAGGCAGCCCATGAGAAGTTCATTAGTGGTTGAAAACTCATTCAGCATTTGGAACTATAAAATCAGATATTTGATCTTGGAACTTTATAATTTGATTTAAATAATACCCTAACATAGTTTTGCATAGTAGTATTAGGACATGTTTGGGGAGAAATAGCTTTTTTAGAGAACTGTTTTTGGTTTTTTTGGCTGAAAAGCAGTTATAGTTTTTTATAAGAGATCATTTGACAAATAGCCAATTTTTCTCAGTAATAAGCTGCAAAGCAGGTTTAGTCCAACTTTTAGCTTTTACTAGTTATATATGTGGCTTCTAAAAAAACCAAAAACCGCTTAAAATTGAGCCATTTGGAGGGTTTACTGACTTTTTAAAAGTTAAAACTAATTTAAAGCTCTACCAAATAGGACCTTACATGTATGGTGAAATAAGTTGATGGTTTTACTATGTAAGATGACATGCTAGCCAAATTATTAGGTCAATAACATGTGAGGCCTACATGGGCTTCTCCTCCGCTGAGCTTCTAATCACGCTTTCATACTGTTAGCCCATGTAGCTCCTTCTCTCTATTTCAATTTTAAAAATAAGCTTCTATGAGCTTCACCTGCCATTCACAACAAAACTATCTACTTATCATACCACACGAGCAATATAGTTATGCAAAATCAGGTAATGATGTTGTTTAAACCGGATTGCAAAGCTCGGGATGTCAAATATCTGATTTTATAGTTCGAGTGTCAGACAACTTTCGAGCAAAGTATAGGGTATTATATAGATTTCTTATTCTTTTTCTTAGAGGTCAAATGTCCTATTCAAGTCCGTCATCAGTACTAGTGCGAATAGGCTAGAGATGTCCAAACGGGCTAGGCCAAATGGGCCAGCCCGAGGCATGACACTATTAGCCCGGCTCAAGCACGGCACGGTCCAGCCATAAATAGGCTATATCGGCACGGCCCACTCACTCGTGCCATGCTTGGGTCGGCACCATGACATGGCGTGACCCGGTGCGGCCCGACACGATTAGAGGTAGGCATAGCCCGTTTAGCCTGTTTAGTTTGAAAAATAACGGTTTGATAATCATTTGAGGCTTAAAAAATTCAAAAAAAATTAATTTTTTTCCTATAAATAGGAAGATGTCCCTCTCTCATTTCCACACTAGCAATTTTGCATTCTCTTCTATTCATTATCTTGTGGAAATTCTTTTGCTCTTGGTGGTAATTTGGCAAAATTCAAAATAGTTTTGCCATAAATTCAAAAATTCGAAATTCGGATTCTGGCTTTTGTTAAGAAATCAAGGTAATAATCGTGATTTAATTTTTTATTTTGTTAGTATTTTAAAACATATTTTAGTACTAATAGCGTAATTATTTCTTGCAGTTTGCTTTATGGAGCATGGGGATTTTTCGTCTTTCCCATCTTCTGATTTTGGGATTTCACCCAAGGAGCTTCTTGCATCCTATGAAGCACAAGAAGCTGTAGAACCTATGCCATCCTCAGGCTCTACAAGTGCTACTTGTGTCGGCAAGCACCGGGGTGAAAAGATCAAGACGCAGTACATCGGGAGTCTGGAAAGATTTCAAGCAGATTTTTAAGATATCAGACGGCGTCCAGAGCATGTATGCTATTTGTAAATATTGTAAGCATAAATTAACTACGAAATTTTCAGGTGAAACGGGGCACTTGAAGATGCATACACTGAGAGCTGTAGAAAAAAGCGGGGATGGCTTTGAGACAAACGTAGCTACAATACAACCCTGCAATCTGATAAATGGCGGAGCTACAATACAACCTCTGATAATACTAGATAGCTGGACTCACAATCTGAGGCGGCTCGTGAATCTCTTTGTCATTTAATCGCTTTTCAATATTCTCCTTTAAACTTTGGTGAGTCACCTACATTTGAAAACAATATTAGGACTGTTCATAATTCTAGATTTTTTGCAGTTTCTAGACAGACAACAACTAGATATTTGATTAAATATTATAATAATCGGTGCAATAAGCTAAAAGAAAAATTTACTATCTATACTTTTTCTGTCTTTAACATCTGATGTATGGAGTTGTAGAGCTAAAGAGGATTATCTTAGTATAGTTGCTCATTATGTAAACAATGAATGGCAACTAGAAAAGAGAATTATAGGATTTAAATTAATTGATGTAGCACACATTGGTTAAAATATTGTTGATTGTATTATAAAAGTTATGGAAGATTTTGACCTTAGTCTAAAGACAAGAAGTCTAAAAAGACCTCCAAATTCGAAGACCATAAGGAGAAGAATAATAAAAAGAACAAAAAGAACGCTCAATGAGAAGTCGTAGACATCTCGGAATGACCTGCATACTCCAAGTGAAAGGCATCTGGGAAGAAAACAGCTGGTCGACAGGACAACCAGTCTATTTCTAGAAAATCTGGACAATTAGGCATTGCCCAGATTTGGTGAAAATCTGGACAACTAGAAAAAAAATGGGTCGACAGACAACCTATTTCTAGAATCATACCGATTTTCTATTTCTAGAAAATCATACGATTTTCTTTAAAACCTAATATGGTCGATGTGACAACAGATCTATTTCTAGAAAATCATACCAACGGGCGAAGGAAAATCGAATCGGCCGAATAACACTTTTTCCTTTAAAACCCCAAACCTTAAGTTCACACGACTTAAGTTTTTCACCAAAATATCAACTTGGAGAACGACAACACGAAGAAACTCATGACTTTCTCCGCAAAGCAACCAAAAGAGGCCAACATAATACTCTTTTCTTTGACTTAAATCCAAGAAGACCAAAAGAAGACAAAACCCAAATAGCGTACTCCAATTTATGCGGGAAGAACAAGGACTCTCCTCACGCATTAGTGAATTCTCCTGTTCTCTCAATCGCTACATCCACCCACACTACTGCCATACCCAGAGCAGAATCCCTTCGGCACAAAGAGTCCCACCGGACTCCACTAATCAATCTCTACCACTTCATACACATAGCCATAAATAATACCATAGCCTTATCAAGACTAACAAATTACATATCAACAAGTATCAATATAGCATCAATAACAAAATAAGCATTGTAGCACAATGCAACGATAACCCATCCCTTTCCTACTGTGCATCAAAGTGTATCAAGTTTTAAATTAGTTAACCACTCAACTTCATATTTTAAGGTTATTGCCCTAAGGCCAAATTTTTAAGGAGTAGAAACCTATGTCATGTTTCTAATTTCACGCAGCAAAATTTTAGTTTACTCTAGAATAATTTGCTAAATTCACATGCCCGGACCAAAAGCCGTGCTCGATACCAACAGAACATTCGAAGACTTCTACCGCTAAGAGTCTCTATACCAACCTTAATAGAAGGGTAAAATAATAAGGATGCGAACAACTAGGAGGTTGTCGAATTTATTAAAATTCTGCAAGACTCTCCCTAAAACTAGGACATCCACCAACAGAAAAACATTTGCAAGATAAGATATCATTCTAGCGTGTCCTTAGTGAACCAATCACACATCCAATAAAGTTAATAACTACACCACGATTTAACCATATATTACAACCACAACCAATGCAACCAAGCTTTACAAATTGATTAAATGGTTTGATGGTGATCAAGTCGGCACGTGATGAAGACATAGGCTCCAAGATTGAAACATAACATAACCATTTCACTTAAGAAAGTCGATAATCACATCAACGTTATATTTGGCATGATGATCATCTCGAAATGCTTCATTGGCAAAGACTATACCAGATAGGTGAAACTTCACACCCGTCAAGGCGGCACCCTTTCATACTAACCATCCTGTATGGGCCTACTTTATCGACTCGCTCCCATCCGTGGATGGGACTACGAGTGGACTTTTGTGCTCACTACGTGTGAGCACCGAGACCACATCAACATGGGTCGCCTCCCCATTATGAATGCACATATGCATATGCTGTATAAACAATTCAAAATCGTAAATTTGCCCTAACAAGACCCAAAAAGAATATAAACATAAGCAGAGAGGTTCCATTCTCAACATTCTGGTAGAACACCAGAAAGCCAATTATTACCAATATGTCATAGCAAGTGGTCGTTACGCTCATAAACGTCATCTTCATTTCAATAAACAAAATACAAACACTCATCTCGATATGCTTCAAAAAGACAACAAGACTGCTTGGAGAGGTTAACAAATTACTGCACCAACAGAAAGCTTGAATATCCCAAGTGGTCCATTGACGCTCTTACAAAACCTTCACCTTCAATAAACAAGACTATCCAAAACAAATGTTGATTGACTATCTCAAAACAAATGTCCATTCATAAACTTCCATTAATGGTTTCTCCCCGCAGATGAAGAACATAGCTATTATGAAAGTTGTGCATCTACAATTTCATTTGTGTTTAATTAGCTATATGAAACCAAATAGTAGGTTTATGCACAATCGACGAATGAGACCATCCTAACGCCATGCTAAAGAATAGGAAGAAATGGCCCACTCAACCAACAACGCTTAAAGTAAACTTCCCATCCTTGATTCTATTTGCAACTCGCCCAACAATGCACCAAAGCAAGGTGAGGTGCCATTCTGATTATAAGAGAACTCAAACCACCAGACTCAATACTTGAACATCAAGATATAGGTAGATATAACATCAATGTATAGGTAATGATTTACATCTGCGCATAATCGACAAACTTCAAAATGGGAGCTAATCACTAATGGGGTAACTCATTCGATAACAAAAACCCACCGAGAGCGATGCAACTATACAAATTACTACACATACATAAACGTAAGCGGGTGCATTGATTGCTATGAAAACTAAATGAACAATGTTATAGTTTTATACTCAATTTTTTTGCTAGTTTTATAAATCCTACCTTCCATGCTACAACCAAGCACATGCAATCCATTTTATAAACAACTATGCTTCAAAATATGTTCATGAAGCATCAACTATACCTTAGAGCTTATTAATCTAGCAGAGCCGCTTCATACCTAACACGGAGCTCGGCAATGCAATTGTCATGCAACCTACAATAAGCAATTGCAAAGTTGAAAGAGTTTGGTTGATAAAGGTAGTTTCTAGATTTGCCAAATTGCCAAAATGCAACCGATCCTATTAAGAAACCACACACATCCAATATCATTTCATCCTCGTAAACCTAGCTAGGCATTTCATCAAACACTTGACATGCAAAGCTAGTACCCCAAATATACCTTGTCTCACTCTTGGTTGGGGAAGAAGGTCAAGGGAGGAGGTGGCCGATGAGCCAAGAGTCGGAGGTGCACACGGCGAGGAGGAACGCCACGAGTCGGCAGCAGGGGCGCGACTCTGGCACGACGAGGAGGGCGCAGCACAAGTCCTGGTCAGCGACGAGGGCCGGAGGCTCACTGGGAGGAGGCGCATGGCCGGAAGGGCCGGAGGCGCCGCGAGGCGTCACTGGGAGTCCCGGCGATGCCAGCGCGGGAGGCAATGAGGAGGTGGGAAGCTGCCGAGGAGGCGCCAGACGGGAGGCTGCCGAGGAGGCGCCAGACGGGAGCTGGGCAGGGAGGCGCAAGGGTCGACCGAGCCGCGATGGTGACTGGAGCCTGGAGGAGTCACCTGGGGGTTTTGGGGAGAAAAGAAAGGTCAAGCTTTTTTTGTGTTGTAGTTTTTAGGTTAAGGGAACAATATAACTACACAACCTCTAGAGTCCCCAAAACAACCAACTCCAAAGATTTCAATTTGAAAAAACTTGAAACGAAAAATCCTTTAAGTTAAGAAACAAAAACAATTCCGGCCAAAAACCCAGAAAACGATTTGCGGTATTACAAGATTGGGCTAAACCATTTAAAATATATTTAGAAAATGAGACACTACCCGAGGATATTATTCTGAAGGAGAAACTAGTTTGAAGGCACGAATGTATAAGACTTACAATACACTTTATATAAACTAACGCATGGTATTCAAATGTGATGTGTAACCCAAGAGAGGGAATATATTTCTTAATGAAATACATGGGGACTTCTATGGAGCTTACGCCATATCAAACTCAAGTCGAAAAGCTTCTCTAGATTTGCTTCTTATTCACACCTTGGATAAAATGCCAATACTTTGTTCTAAGATTATACCTATTACAAACCTATTTTTTGGGATTATATCTAGTCATTTACAACTTATAAGAACTCCAAATAAGAGCAGATAGTGTTACCTGTCTCCTTTGGAGACATTGATAATTCGAACGTTGATTCATACCTTCTTATTGTTTCATTTCAGCCTTGGCCAAATCTTTGTCCAACCTAGTAGGGTCAATTCTTATGAAGTGCTAAAAATAAAGCAAAAATGAATTAAAGGTTACCTTTTCTCAATATTCCTAAAAATGATATAAGATGTAAACTTACTTGTAAGCTATTAAAACTTCCTTGAACTCTTCGTCGTAATGACTAGAAGAAAATGCTTGTGGCAAAACCAAAAAGTGCATAAAGGTGGCCGGCCTTTCTGTGCACCACCACCTCTTCTTCTCGCTGGTCTAACAACCAAGACCTTCTCCATTGCAGAGGAGGGTCTTCGCTTCCATAGCCATAGACACCTCTTCGCAATAGTAGCCTTCCGACTATCTCCATTGTCGCCGCAGAAGGTGCATCGACCTCTTCCGTGGGCAATGAAGCTTGACCGACGTGGATCTGCTACAACAATTAAGGATTTTCACCCTTAATGTTGATCGCTCCTCTTGTGTAATGGTTGGGTTTTCTTGGCGACCACCTCGTTGATTCTAAGGCCCATTTCACATTGGTCTTCGTTAGTGTGACCAACGGGTTAGCCTTTGTCACCGACTCGAGCAATCATACATTGGTCTGCAGGAGAGCCAGAACAATTGCCCCAGGACTAAACATAATAAGGAAATTCCTTTAGATTCTCAAGGTAAGTACTTAGAAATTAAAATGTATATAGGAAAATAAATACGCAACAAAGTCTCGAGTCCATACCCCAGATATCGGAGTAGACGATACCCTAACATCCGCTTTAGAAGTCTTCTCCTCCTCCCTTATAATCAAAAATCGTTATCCTCGAATCCTTTCATCCTAGACAAAGAGAATGTCGAAGATTCTATATGGACGATCCCAATTGTAGTTGAACCATTTTTTAGTAGTACTTGGATAAGGTCTCGTTTGCATCTCTCAGAGACACATAACCTCTTCGTAACGTATTATATCATTTAAAGTTGTTAATTTTGAATCGGCATACAATGCTATTTTGGGTAGGCCTTTACTAACAAAATTTATGGTATTTGCTCATCACGCCTACCAGACCATAAAGATACCTAGTCTAAAAGGTGTGACTAGTGTACAAGATAACTAAGTTACTACGCTTAATTGTGACCGCAAGTTGCTTGAGATTGTCGATCAATTACCATTAAGCGGTGCTAATGATACAAGAAAATTTTGTAAGATCGAAAAGACTAACAAGACAAAGAAGGAGTAACCTCAACCCAACGAACAAGTAAAAGAAGTTTCCATTGATCATGTTGACTAATCAAAAATTGATCGGATAGGATTAGCAATGGATGCGAGATGCGAAATAGGAAGACACACTCATTACTTTCCTTCGGGCTAACATAGATATGTTTGCGTGGAAACCATCCGACATGCATGGGGTCCCAAGGAAAGTAACAAAGCATAGGTTAGCCATACGGCCCGACATCCGACTAGTGAAGCAGAAGCTACGGTGATTCACTTTTGATCAACAAGAAGCTATCCAACAAGAGTTGGATAAACTCTTGGAAGCTGGTTTCATTCGTAAAGTTGGTCATCCTGATTGGGTTGTGAATCCGATTATGGTAAAGAAAGCAAAGAAAGTGACTCATGTGCTTCGATTTTACTAGTTTAAATAAAGCTTGTCCAAAATATGATTTTTCTTTGCCTCGAACTGACCAACTTGTGGACTCAACTATGGGTTGTGAATTGGTGTTTCCTAGTTGAATACTTAAGTTATCATTAAATAAGAATGGCAAATGAAGATTAAAATAAGACTTCCTTCATAACCCTATTCTAGTCTCATTGTTACAAGAATATTACAAGATTGGGCTAAACCATTTAAAATATATTTAGAAAATGAGACACTACCTGAGGATATTCCTGAAAAGGAGAAACTAGTTTGAAAGGCACGAATGTATAAGATTCTCGACAATACACTTTATATAAACGGAACGCATGGTATTCAAATGTGATGTGTAACCCAAGAGCAGGGGAATATATTTCTTAATGAAATACATGGGGACTTATGTGGAGCGCACGCTTCATATCAAACTCAAGTCGAAAAGCTTTTCGACAAGGTTTTTATTGGCCCACCATGTTACAAGATGCCATGTACCTTGTAAAAACTTGTGAGTAATGCCAATTTCATGCTCGATAGTACATTAGCCTACTAATCAATTACAAATTATACCTTTATCATAGCCATTTACAACATGGGGCATTGATATATAGTAGGTCCTTAACTAAGAGCAACTAATGGATTTAAATTCTTATTTGTTATGATCGATACATTCATAATAATAAAGTTGATTCATACCTTCTTATTGTTTCAATTTCAGCCTTGGCCAAATCTTTGCCTGCCAACCTAGTAGGACGAACAGTTCTTGCGAGTGCTAAAAATAAAGCAAAAATGAATTAAAGGTTACCTTTTCTCAATATTCCCTAAAAATGATATAAGATGTAAACCTTTACTTGTAAGCTATTAAAAACTTCCTTGAATTCCTCTTGGTCAGAATGACTAGAAGAAAATGCTTGTGGCAAAACCACAGGTGCGACAAAGGTGGTCATGGCCCTTTCAGGCACCACCACCTCTTCTGTCCTGCTGGTCGGAACAACCAGCACCTTCTCCATTGCAGTAGGAGGGTCTTCGCTTTCCATAGCCATAGACACCTCTTCGGCAATAGTAGCCTTCCTGACTATCTCCATTGTCGTCGCAGAAGGTGCACTGACCTCTTCCGTGGGCAATGAAGCTTGACCGACCAGTGGATCTGCTACAACAATTAAGGGATTTTCACCCTTAATGTTGATCGGCTCCTCTTGTGTACTGGTTGGGTTTTCTTGGGCGACCACCTCGGTTGATTCTAAGGCCCATTTCACATTGGTCTTCGTTAGTGTGACCAACGGGTTAGCCTTGTCACCGACCTGAGCAATCATACATTGGTCTGCAGGAGAGCCAGGAACAATTGCCCCAGGACTAAACATAATAAGGAAATTCCTTTAGATTCTGAAGGTAAGTACTTAGAAATTAAAATGTATATAGGAAAAATAAATACCTGCAACAAAGTCCTGAGTCCATACCCCAGGATATCAGGGGAGTAGACGATACCCTAACATCCAGTTTAGAAGTCTTCCTCCTCCTCCTTATAATCAGGGGACTGTTATCCTCAGAATCTTCGCTTTCATCCTAGACAAAGAGGAATGTCAGAAGATTTCTATATGGACGATCCCAATTGTAGTTGAACCATTTTTTTGTAGTGCACTTGGGATAAGGTCCTCGTTTGCATCTCTGTAGCATACGCAACCCTCTTGTCTTGTGCCTAGGACCGATCGTGCACACACTTAGAGCGTGTAGAGCTTGTCGGTACTAGGGCTAGACTAGTGCTGGTCGAATCAGCACTAGTTCCAACGGTGGTAGGATCCACCGTCTTTGAGTCACCTCTAATTGAGGTCTTCGCCTTTTTGGTCGGTGGAGCCAAAGTTGAGACCTTAGATTGGTCAGCGGCTCACTTCTGGTCATGCATATAAAAAATAAGTTCAATTGTCAGAATAAAAGATAATTAGCTAAAATAACTAAAGAAATTTCTTAGTACTTATCATGATGCATTCATTAATGAACTCATCGGTTTGCCTGATTAGGTTAGATGACTGCCTATCCAAAGCAGCTAGGTCAGACCCGTCAGAAGAGATGCGTAGCATATGTGCGATTTTTGACCAGGTCTCTTTGATGATCAGAACTGACAGGAGAAAAATACCCATAAACGTCAAATTCTTTAATAAAAAAAGAAAGAGGTCGGTAATTAAGAGTTCCCTTACCTCGAGGTTCAACCTTGGTCGTATCCTAGTCACCTTCTATCCTCTAGGAGAAGCTGATCCGCCTCTTCAGGGGGCTCACTTTGTGGTATAGAAAATCGAAGACATCTTCTGCCCCGTCAAGCTTCCTTCACCAATTTGATAATGACCTTAACAATGTTATTTTTCTCGTCGGTAAGGACCAGCGAATCTTTCTCCTTCTTCGCTTAGGCCTTTGTCCATATTGGAGCTATCTTCCTAGTAAATTGGAGATGGCTACCCCCCAAAATTTCTGAGTAAAATCACTCCCCCTGGTAGTCACACCATGTGTCCTTGGTTGGGAATGAGGGGTAGTGAGAACCTATTTTATCTTAGAGTTTAAAATAAGCGCTCCCAAAAAGATCTTTGCTTTTACTATTCCTAGTATATTGATAGAAATAGCAGAAAGACGAACTGGTGGGGGAATGCCAAGGAAAGTTTCACAAAGATGCGAGAAAATACTCAAAATTATAATAGAATTTGAGAGAAGATGGTGCAGTTCGATCTCATAATGATCTAACACATTGGGTAAGAATTCACTTTCGGGGAGGCAAAATCCTAACATTACCAAAGCAATGAAGAGGATGAGACACCCCTCCTGAGTCACTGAATTCGTATCCTCCTCGCTAGGGTCCCATCGCAGCATTTCGCGGGAAAGGAGCAAAACTTAATCCTCATGTTCCTTAATCCTTCCCTTGGTAAAGATCGACTTGCCATGGCCATTAATTGGGGGAAAAGAAAAGAATTAAAGACAAGAGCTTAGAAATTGCAAAGAGCTTAAGAACTTACTTCTACGCTCATAGATAGCAAAAGCGTAAGAAATCAAAGAGGATTTACCCCATTATATAACCTAACCTATGTCAGTTTTGGACACCGTTTTGGTTTTCAAGAAAGGGTAATAACTGACCCTCGATTGATGTTCTCGAACTTTATTTTAGATCTTCAGACTTTTCACTTTATTTTCTTGACTATACTCTCCATCATAGCTGATGGGAGAAGAAAAAAGGATGGAAGATGAAAAGCTTGAAGAACTAGAAAAAAGTTTGAAAATTGAAGAAATTAGGGATGTTATCATCAAACTTCTTTTTAGATATTTAAACTTTTCACCTCCTTTCCTTGACCATACTCTTTTTTCGCAATCGATGAGAGAAGAAATAAGGACGAAAGGTGAAAAGCTTAAAAAATTAAGAAAAAGTTTCAAAGTAATTTTTTTGATTCAGAAGTCTGAAAGTATGAAGTATACAATGAAAGCTTTCTTCCCCTTTATATATGCATTACACATTAAATATGGTTCGCACCGGTTCAATTAACGAGAGAAGTGCAAATATTTTTCATTTATTGGCACTTAAAACAATCAGATAATTAGCGCATAACCCCATAAGGTTACAGAAGACGAAAAGTCTCGAGTAATAAACTCTTATTTCTCAAGACTTGGGACTAACTGACGATGATTAAAAGTCTTATATTTATTTAGACCCTCAATTATTCGTGACTATACTTTATTAATGGACCTACAATACGTAAAGCCCATAATATATAGAACGAAGTCCACTCTTATCTGAACGGTTAAATCTTCGACTAGTTTAGTCAAGATGGTCAATAAACTTTGCTTCACATTGGTCGTTCCCGATTAGTGAAATAGTCACTGACTGGTGAGGACGAGCGGTTACCCCACACATGTCTTTGTATGGATAGTTATCTAACAAGTATACATAATACCCGGAAGTTATCTCTGAAAAAAGCATTCTTTGGCGAGAAGACACTATTTGACATGAAAACACCTCTCGATTACACGACGCCCTTATGGAGAATAGTTGTCATCCCTTCAACCGATATAAGTAGGGAGTCAATCAATGCTGTTGGGAGGATCTGATTAACAACAAAATAAGCAATAAACATCTGAGAGCATTCATTCCGTAATTTATATACTCAATAAAGCCATTTGATTAATAAAGAAGTAATCTTCATATATTGTTTTTTTCATGTTATTTACTAGGAGCCTACAATTATAGTTTTATAAACTCGATTAAGAAACCTTAAGCCTTAGACATAGACAGTGATCTTGTTAGGTCCAGAAGCTAACAAGCTAACGGTAGGTAGTAGAATGCGAACATGTGCAGTCCAGGTCGCATTTGCGGTCACAATAAAGATCTGCATAATGCGCTATTTTTCACATGTGTGTCACGACTATTTGAGGCATGATTTTTGTTTGTACCTACCAACATGATGTAGTAAGCTATGCTTGGATTTTCTAGCCTTGCCTTCTACCTATCAAAACGGAGAGAGCGTGGTGTCTACGCTCTACGTTCAAGTGTTTTCTCGTTAAACAGTATTTAAATTTTAAGTCTTTAAATCTAGATCTAATAGGTAAAATTAATTTGTATTCTTTTCTCTCATTTAAGTATTATTTTGTCAAGAAACACTCATGAGGAATGCTCTAATACAGGTTATTCTTTTCTTTATAGCCTTTTTACATCAATATATACTAATTTTATACAAATTAAATTATATAAAAATAATATAACAATTTGTAAAAAAAGGGAACAAAACGAACTACAAGGAACACAGCAAACAAAAACTTTCCTTGTTTGTTTATGTTATAGCTCCGACAATGGTAAACAAGTTGATTATTTCCTTATTGTATTGTTTTGCCCTAAGAAAAACTTATAAAGTTAAAATTGTAAATCACAACGCAACATATAATAAACAATATATATATATATAGGAAAATGGTTCCAGACTCGGTGTATGTTCTCCCACCTTCAATATACCGCTTAAATGATGTTGTTATACCTCTTTATCCTTTTGAGTATACTCTAATATCGACTATAAGATACTCTAAGGCTCTGTTTGTTTCAAATTGGGGATTAGGAAAGCACTTTTAAAAACTAGATTGTAAAAGTTGGATTGTTAAAAAGTCGGAGGTTGAAAAGCTCATGATTGTTTGGTAACCCAGATTATAGTTGGGGCAATAGTGGGTAATTTTGGTTGAAGTTGGGAAAGCTAGGAAAACCGGGGCAATGGTGGGTAATTTTGGTTGAAGTTGGATGGGTATTGTGGTCTTTGCAAAAAAAATTTGGGAAATTTGGGAAGAGTGGATTATGGGATTGCTACAATCTGCCTCCAGATTGTTATAATCTAGATTAAAAGCTTGTCTGTTTGTTGCCCTTCCAAACTTTTAAAAGTCGCTTTCCACAATCTCTATTTGAAACAAACAGGTCTAAATTGGGTTTCACGAAAAAATTTCATTAAAGTCCACCCTTTATAGCATAATTTGTTTATATATTCCTTTTACATATAGAAAAGGGTATGTAGCAAAAAAATAAAGGGTTTCGATGAAATTTTTAGTCATGTCGCATTGGAGTATCTTAGAATTATTATTGGAGTGTACCAAAAGTGATAAAAGAGTATAAAATATTCATTTAAGTGGTATATGAGAGGTGGGAGTATGTACTCCTCGAGTATAAAACCACTTAAATAAACATTTTATACTTCTTTATCACTTTTGGTATATAATAATTATTCTAAGATACTCCAATACAATGATTAAAAAATTCATCAAACCCTTTATTTTTTTTTGCTACATACCCATTTCCATATGTATAAGGAATATGTAAACAAATTATGTTATAAAGGGTGGATTTTAATGAATTTTTTCATGAAACTCACTTTGAAGTATCTTATAATCAAGATAGAGTATACTCAAAAGGATAAAGAGGTATAACAACATCATTTAAATGGTATATTAGAGGTGGAAGTACATATACTGTGGAGTATGAAATCATTTTATATATATATATATATATATATATATATATATATATATATATATATATATATATATATATATATATATATATATATATATATATATATATATATATTATAGCAAACACCATCTATATCTGGCCTCTGCATTCGTTCCTAGCGGAGAAATTTCAGCCTATTTCTTTAGTGTTTCTCTCGATCAAAAGATCAAAAGAACATGTCCAACGTCCAGTTAGCAGGGGTGATTCTTCCACGGAATTGCTAGGAGCTAGACGTTTTTTCGGGCGATGCAACATTTTTTCTACACGTGATACTACAGGAATGTGAACTTTTTTGTTGGCTAAAAACGGACGAAAAAAGGGGTTTCCTGACGAAAATAGCTATTTTCATCAGCATCGACGAAAATAACACGACAAAAATACGGTTTATTTTCGTCGGCCTAGCCTAGCCGATGAAAACAACAGGCTGACGGCTGACCCAGCCTTGCCACGTTAGACTATTTTCGTTGGCTAGTGGCCGATGAAAATAAGTTGACGTAGGAGACAGATTTTTTCGTCAGACAACTGGCCGATGAAAATAGTTGGCTGAGCTAATTATTTTCGTTGGCCACCATGGTCGATTTAAAATACTAGGAGTTACCAACAGAAACGGTTCTCGCCCAATGCTTGTTTTGTTGTAGTAATCAAGTAGTATTTTTTTCGCCACGGGTCGCATTTAAAATACCGGAGTTACCAGCTATAAAACTGGTTCCCCAATATTTGTTTTGCAGCACCAATATGCAATTTTTACTCAATTTCACATATACCAACATATATTATCCAGAACAATCGCAAATGCATCACATAATTTGAAAATCACATTAATATTCAATTCCAACATCCAAATCATATCACAAATCGAACCATCACAAGTCCAAGTCCATCCTATCACACCAACAAATGCAAGTCCAAGGATCACAACTATAGCCAAACAAAGCAACATCACATTCCTAAGTCTCATCCAACTACACTACTCGATCAATCACAAGTCCATCTACAATCCTAACTCTCCGGAGTGTTTGAATTGTGACCGCTACCTCCGGAGGCGAAGAAGCCGTCGGCCTCTGCATTCGAAGAGGCCCCTAAAGTATGCGAGGTCGAACCCTGAGGTGCTGGCCCTGGTGGTGGAGGCGGAAACGGGTAGAACGGCGAAGGAGGCTGAGAACCCTAAAATTGAAGAGAATAGTGGAAAACACACCTTGCTTGGGGAGGGGTCGGATAGCGGGCGCGCTGGCAGTGAGGGCGGCGTGCCAACGGCATGGGTAGGGTGGGCGGCGTGGCACGGGGGCGAGGGGAGGCGGTGGCGCAGTCATAGGCTACTGACACGGCGCGGCGGGATCAAGGCGAGGAGGTGTGCAAAGCGAAAGAGAGAGTCGGCATGTGAGCGATCGGGTACACGAGTGGATGGCCAGGGGTTATTACGCCCTATTTTCGTGCCAAACGTAGCAGGGTTACGAAAATAGCTCTCCCTGTCACGTGCCATAAGACGTATGGGTCAAACTGTTTTCGTTAGCCTGAGAATCTGATGAAAATAATTTGAAATTCAACTGCCACCCTTGGCAGAACTGTTTTCGTTGGCTTCACAAACAGACCGACGAAAATAACTTTATTTTCATCGGCTAGTGGCTCTAGCCGATAAAAATAACTCTATTTTCATCGGCTTAATTGAGGCTGACGAAAATGTATTATTATTGTCGTCGGCCTGTTGAAAGACGACGAAAATATCTTGGGCCGATGAAAAAATGTTGTTTTCTTGTAGTGTGAAATATTTTTTTCCTACGTGTGAAACATTTTCCTTTGATAACAGTAGAAATATCGATCCGGATCGCTGCAATATTTTTTTCTACGTGTGAAATGTTTTTCCTTCATGTAAAATATTTTCTTTCAATAACAGTAGAAACATGCATGCGAAAAAAAATATTACAGACATTGAAAAAAATACTACAGATGATAAAAAAAATATTGCACTGAAGGTTCAGCGAAACATATTAAGATTGGACGTCAGGTGCTGGTTCTCGCCATTCTTCCATGTATGACTGTGACCCGACGGGTCACCTCTCCAAAGTCATCTGCGACTTGCATCCAAGGGAAGTACATCAACAATATGCGAAAAATATGAACATTCCACTTGCCCAAAATAAACGCATAGCAGGCTTTTCTACTCATGCACTTTGTTTGGCTAAACAAAGTGCATGAGTAGTATACTAAATTGCTAATAAGAACTCATAACGACTGACCTACGAGGCGCACCTTTAACACTGCTGCCATCTTGAGCACGAACAAAAGCACCAAAAGGCCAGACAAGGTGCATGAGTAGTATACTAAATTGCTAATAAGAACTCATAACGACTGACCAACGAGGCGCACCTTTAACACTGCTGCCATCTTGAGCACGAACAAAAGCCCCAAAACGACAGCACCAGCCGATCGTAATGGTCTTCCCACAACGCGTAAGCCTCGGCAGCGGCACGTCCGCACGAGAAGAGCAGAGGCGATGCTTTTTATAGCAGAAAGCTAGCTACGCGAAGCGAAGCAGCAAGCTGGAGGAGTGCCAGACTGCCATAGAGGTAAACGAAACAGAATGCGCGTCTCCCTTGCCGTGGTGTTCTCTAGCTAGCTAGTGAAGGTCCAGAGGAGACAATAAACCATCGATCGAGCATTCGAGCGAGCTTTCTGCGGTTGCTTAAATGGGGAACTGCTTCGGCTTGGAGGAAGCCCAAGTGGAGGCCGTGAAGACTCCAGGCCACCATGGAAATTCCCAAGGTAATACCAGTTCTTCCTTGTGGCATTTCCTGTTTAGTTTCTATTACTCTATGTGATCGACTGCTCATCGATCACACTGTTCTTTGTCCGTCATATATACTAGCTAGGGTTCTTCCACAGAAAACAGGAGAGAAACTGCTGCTTGATTATTTCAGCATTGGTTTGCCTTCTTTTTTTTTTCTTGACACAACTATGAGATTTTAGTATCTTACCAAAGTTCATCCAAAGCCACTGCTACCTCCAGGTTTGCTTTGCTCATTAATTCGACCCGGTTGCTCATTAGTTTCTTGCCTGCGGCAGTAACTGCAAGGGGTAGTCCAATGGCAGCACCCAACCATGCTGCAATGAACGCAGGGCAAGCCGGGAGGTCCCCGAGCTCGTCCATGAGCAGCATCGCCATCACAAGTAGCAGCAGCAGCACGAGGCCCTCGGCGACCGGCGGCGACATCGGGGCCTACCCGGAACCGGAGGGTCGGATCCTGGAGGCGCCCAACCTCCGCATCTTCACGTTGGCCGAGCTCAAGGCGGCGACCAAGAACTTCAAGCCCGACAGCGTCCTCGGCGAGGGCGGGTTCGGGCGAGTGTACAAGGGTTGGGTCGACGAGAAGGCGATGAACCCCGCGCGCAGCGGCACCGGCATGGTCATCGCCGTCAAGAAGCTCAAGCCCGAGAGCGTGCAGGGCCTGCAAGAATGGAAGGTAGGTTCGCGCTAATTAACATCACCAGGAGATAGCTAGGACTGTAAAAAAGCTCGCTAGATTTGAATCAAAATTTATTTGATTACAGTTTTTAATAGGTTCTAAATTAAAGTGAGTCTATGTTAAGCGAAAAAAGTAATAAGATTTGGCTCGATAGTAACTTATTAGCTTAAATTTGAAATAACTACTTAAATGTAAATAAGTTTATTTTAAGTCGAACTATGTAAATTTGGAAAGAAGATAGATAATGGCCGGCCGTAGCTTGGAAGTCGAGTTGTTGCATGTTAGACAACAGAAAAGGATATTAACAGGAATGATTAATTTAGCATAGTTTATTTTTTCGTCAAGCTGATCCAGAGATGCTGAAAGGATATAGGATATAGCATGAGCTAAAAAATGGGCTTATATATAGGTATCAATTATTGTGGCCGTCGTTTAGCTAACACCGGATTCCAGTTCCATCCATACCGCTTGTTCACGCGGCCAGAACATCATTTTCAAATGTTCATATTCAAATAGTATATGAACTTATTAATTCGCTGGCCTGGCCCTGGAGTGGCGAATGCTGCGCCACTTCCTTTTCCTTGCATATGAGACATGAAGTATTTTTTTTATCACATGCATGCGAGAACTAAGAATATCTGTACATACCATTAACGAAAGTCATGAAAAATTCTGAAAAAAATTGTAGATGTACTTCATATATTACTCTACCTATGTATAAAATTGTAGGTTCAAATTCATTATATATATCAAGAGTTACAAAAAAGAGAAAATTCTGACAAGTTTAAATAGTTTAAACTTGTTAGAATTTTCTCTTTTTTCTAACTCTCAATATATAATGAATTTAATTTTGAAACTTCATACATAGGTAGAGTAATCTATGAAGTACATCTACAATTTTTTTTCAAATTTTTCATGACTTTCGGTAGTTGGTGTGCACTATGTGTACATCGGAGTTCTCAAGCTGTGCACATGATGATACGCTGTTTTTTTAAATTACCTTATCAATAAATATATGACATATTTTATGTTTTAATGCAAAAAATAGTATGTTGTTGTTTTATACTTTAATAAATATTTAGATTTACTTGATATTCAAGTATATATTGAATGTAGTGTTTATATAAAATAATTAAAGGTAGTCTAGTTATTTTTAATATATTTTTCATTTATGTGCTAAAAAAAGTACGTCCAATAAATTTGGACAGCGGGGTAATAGTCTGTAAGCTGGTGCCGCGCTGGCCTGCTAGCTTCTCGCATTCTCACTGAATGAGACATTATCGTAGTAGTCTGTAAGCTGGTGCCGCCCTGGCCTGCTAGCTTCTCGCATTCTCACTGAATGTGAAATTATCGGTTGTTACGCTCGTAGGCCGTTGTATTTGCCGAGTGATCGGTGCGTAGGTTAGGTCTGTTTCGATCTCATGCTGATCTAAGCTGTGACGTTTCTGTTCCGTCACACGCACGCGCGGCGGAATTTTGCAGTCTGAGGTGAACTTTCTCGGGAGTCTATGTCATCCCAACCTGGTGAGGCTGCTGGGTTATTGCTTGGAGGATAAGGAGCTCCTGCTTGTCTACGAGTTCATGGCCAAGGGCAGCTTGGAGAATCACCTCTTTAGAAGTGAGTCCTGACAAAAGGTTCTTGTCTTTTCTAGCTTCATGTCTGTTTCTTTGCAACTTCACTATGACAGACTGATTTGATAAAGATTGGTTAACTTGTTGACAACAACGCTGAATTACCTCTGAATATGATCGATGTACGCTGATGGTCATCACAAAAGTAAACCACGTGGGATTATTGCCTCGATACAGCCGATCGACAGTATAGTGATATGAGTCCAAAACGCGGGGCCTGGCCAGGAAAAGCCCAGATTGCTGGGTCTACCGTCCTGCCCAACATGCGGTTCTATACGGTTTGTTATGCATTGCTACGAGCAGGCTGGCCTTACATCCTGCAGGCTTTTTAACGGGCAAAACCTATTCCGGAGGTGCAGAGGGTAGAAGGGGGTAAAAGTGCCCTGTTGTTGACTTCTGTGAAATTTTCAAGAAGGAAAAATGCAGTGCTACTGTGATCGAAGGGCGTCGTGAAACAATTGTACTGTTGGATTTAAATATTCTAAGCCGTGTTTTGGAATCAAGTTGAAACATTTGTAGATTTCAAAAAAAAAGTAGAAACGTTTGTAATCAGAGAAGGTGAAAATAACATGTTTCTCTTGCTAACAGAAGGCGGATCCTTGCAGCCCATCTCCTGGGGCCTCCGGCTACGCATCGCCATCGGCGCCGCCCGCGGCCTCGCCTTCCTGCACTCGTCGGAGAAGCAAGTGATCTACCGAGACTTCAAGGCCTCAAACATCCTCCTCGACACGGTACGCGCGTCCCCTCCAGGAACCATAAGATGGCACATGCCAAGTTGGAAAACTCACTATTGCTAAGCTAAAAATTGACACCCGCGCGCTAACCAGCGTTCGCTTGCTCTCGCCACGCAGAAGTACAACGCCAAGCTGTCGGACTTCGGCCTCGCGAAGAACGGCCCCACCGGCGGCGACAGCCACGTCACCACCCGGGTGATGGGCACCTACGGCTACGCCGCGCCGGAATACGTCGCCACAGGTACCCAATCGCCTTCTGCCATGAGTCGTGCATGGTATCAAATGGGAAGCTGAGCTCTGTCAAATGTCAAATGTGCCCGATCTTATACGTGCGTGCTAACTATGTCTACGTACAGGCCACCTGTACGTGAAGAGCGACGTGTACGGGTTCGGCGTGGTGCTGCTGGAGATGCTCACCGGCATGCGAGCGCTGGACACGGGCCGGCCGGCGGCTCAGCACAACCTGGTGGAGTGGTCCAGGCCGTACCTGGCGGACCGGCGGAAGCTGGCGCGGCTGGTCGACCAGCGGCTGGAGGGCCAGTACCCGTCCAAGGCCGCGAAGATGGTGGCCCAGCTTACGCTGCGCTGCCTCTCCGGCGAACCCAAAAGCCGGCCCTCAATGGCCGAGGTCGTCGCGGTCCTCGAGGAGATCGAGCGGATAAATGCGCGGCCCAACGGCGCGTCCGCCCGGGATAACACGTCGCCTCAGCCTGCCGCGCGAAGTGGGCATGAGCACGGGCATGGGCACGCGGCAGCGCACCACCACCAATCGTCACGGCCAGGGCGCGGAGCAGCCACCGTCTCCAAGAGAGAGATAGCCTCGTCGGTCCAACGTTGATCGACCTCAGCGCCTGTTTCGGCCTAGTTTTCCCCGCCTCGGGTTTGTCCTTGATGTAAAATGTAGTCGTTCGCTAACGCCAATCAACAACAAACACATTGACGCAATCATAAAAGCGATAATAAAAAGTAAATAGTTCTCTCGTTTTATTAGATTGTATCTTTTATATAATAAAGATGTCTAATATATAATAGAAAGTAATAAAATATATTCGAATTGCTCGTATAGAGATAGAGTCCAACCGAATATGGACTCAAATCAATCTATATTATTACGCTCCCCCTTAAACGAACACCGCGTAATGCATATATCTCATCACAAACTCCATTCAAAATTCCAATGAAAAAAAGGAGATAGAGAAAAGAGTACATTGCACTCGCATATTATATTACACTAGTTGTCTTATTAAAAACCTTCATGTGAGAAAACTTTAGAAAAACTTATCAAGAGAAAAAGAGTACAACTTATAATGCCAGGATTTTCAGGATCATGATAAAGGACATGGTTCAAGGATTTACTCTCTAAACTCTGAATATCTCTAAGTCGTCTCATTCTAATGCCAGTAACACAGCTTTGAAATGTAGATTTTGGCAAGGACTTACGCCCTGTTTGTTTATGTTTAAGCTTTTTGGCTTAAACAGCATAAAAACTAATGGCTTTTGTACGTGATAGAGGTGGGTAATTTTATCTAACTTTAGTATTATTAGTCTAAAACCAACCATCACTAAGCCAAAAAAATCTCTCTTCGGTGGCTTTTGGCTTTTAGTTATATGGAGACT
The DNA here is from genome assembly GCA_036346375.1 of Guadua angustifolia. NCBI lineage: Eukaryota > Viridiplantae > Streptophyta > Magnoliopsida > Poales > Poaceae > Guadua > Guadua angustifolia. The sequence continues at coordinate 40,041,260 of CM070506.1, read as the reverse complement.
TATGGCTTTTAAAAAGCCCAGATAAAAAGCTACTTGTTTATTTAGGTTTTAGTTTTTTGGCTTTTAAACTAGTGAAAAGCCCAAACAAACAGGACCTTAGTGAATAAATATGCAAGATTTTCACATGACAGTTTGTAAAATCTTTACCTCACTATTCTTCTAGAATTCGTGAGGATAGAAAAGTTTAGGAATTGTGATGGTATCGACGATGCTAAGATAACATAACTTCTAGATATGGCTAATTATACATCTTAGCCAACACATTTACGTGAGGCTTTATACAAAGCTATAATCTCTGAGTTGTTGGTAGAAGTAGCTACCAAAGTTTGCTTATAAGACTGTCAAGAAATAGTTGTACCACCATAGATATTACCATGAATTTTCTCCAAAAAAATTCAGTGATTTTTTCATAACTTTTTAGGTAAGAAGATCTAGCTATGAGCTTTCCTATAACACAAATAGAGCACAAGAAATCTGCAGATCTAGGAAAGTCTTTATACTATGATCAACAAAATTATTAGTTATTCTTCTTATAATATTTAACTCAGGATAACCCAGTCGATCTGCTAGACTTTAAATATTTCTGGGTTTTTTATCGTAACACAAATTTCAGGTTTTATATATGCATAGTATAAACCTAGAGGAGAAAAAAGAAAGTTTTTCAACCACACATTTATTACCCTAGTTATGAGTAGATATTATGTACTATTCTCATTCTCTGTCTCCATGAAGAAACGATTCAGACCAATGTCTTTGAAACTTAAGAGAGTACGACTAGACTCAGGATATAATATGGCATTCTTCCAGTGCCAATTATGAGAGCATCACTTTTAACGATAATCATAATATTTCTAATTCACTTGGTGTGGTACAACTATCTTCTAGATAGATTTTTCCTCCGCTATTTGATTATACTATGTTCTATATTAGAAATATGATTTAACAATCAAACAATTATTACATCATGAACAGATTATAGAATATAGAACAAGCATGACACAATTAATCAAATATCTGGGAAATATGTATTTATTTAATTTTAAATGATAATCGCTCAATAGGAGCGTAGACCATATATTCATTCAGGAACTAGGCTAAACTGATAAGGAGACTTATAAAGAATATGTGACATCGACTAGTAAAGTGAATAAATACTTAAAAGACTAATTCAAGTCTCCATACGAGTCGTATATATTCTTATGTGACTTCTTGAACTCAGTCAAACTTTTTAGTGTCCATGTCAACATCAGGTTGAATGATAATGTATGACACAATATTGTTTCCACGGGTCCTGTTGAATTTTCTAGTAGATTGCATGTAAAGGTTTACCACAAGTTTCGGGATGCGATAGTCACACGGCCAATGACCAGTGCATCCAAACATAAAACAGGGTTCTTCAGGGTTTGTAGCCTTATTTAGCTAAATCTTACTTCTAAAAGGCCCCTAAACTTTTACCTTTACTTATCCACTATAAATTGTCTCTTCCTCTATCTTATATGTTACTCTTCCACTTATCCCCTTTATTACTTCGACCCTTTCTGTGGCCATGACTATTGTTAATCTGCTGAGCATTTATATATGCTTCAAGCATCGCATAACTCCCATTAGGAAGTACATGATGATTATATCACAACCTTTAAAATCCTGAAAGTGCATAAGGGTCCATGCGCACTGTGCTTCTAGCAACATTATGGATCTCTGCTGGTTATATATTTTTTCTTTAGGGAATTCAAAAGTACCAGCTAGTTCTCTTCCATTAAATATTTGACCTGCAGATCCGCATGAAAATGGTGCCTCAGGAAGTGCAGAGCCGCACATGTGGTGACTTTGGGAAGAATAGGGGTACCAACTTTAGACAGGAAAAACAACTGCTCTAAAAGATTGAGCTGTCAAATTAATCTCGGTATCTATTGCCCATGTGAAATAATTGCTTCCATTCAGGGCAAGCTCAAAAATTCCCCCTTTGCGATGTCCAACATATTCTATTTTTATTTATAGAAAATAACTTTTACTATTGGTACAATCAAAATATTGTATGCTCACTCTCCAATCAGAAAAATTTGGTCTATATTTATTCAGAAGATAATTATCTAAAATTTTTAGAATTTTTCTAGAAACTTCCATAGTTTTTCTGCTAATTTTTAAGTAATTTTCAGAAGTACTAAATAACAAAAAAATTTCAACATATAAGCATGGAATTATGTTAGACAATAAATCCAGAGATATTTAGCTTTCAATATGCTATATACAATTTTCCTAGCATTTATCATAATTTTTGTTAAAAATCAAGCAATCTTTAGAATTACCGAATAATAAAAAAATTATTCCACTATATATAATCATGGAATAATGCTAAGAAAACAAATACACGAACATGACACTTATCAATGGGTCATACATAATTTTATAGCATTTTTAGTATTTTTTTGTTAATTATTAAGCAATTTTCAAAATTACTTCATTAACAGAAATAAATTACAACAAATATTAAACATGACATAATGCTAGAAAAATAAACCCAGGGTATGGAAACTTCCAACATGTGCTAAATAATAATTTACGAAAAATTACGAAAGTCCGTGTACCTAGAAAAATCTAATTTCTAGTATTTAACATGAAATATCAGGCTTTATTAATTAATTTCTAAAAAATCCAGGGGCCAAAACATAAAGATTCCTTTTTCTTTTTTTTTAGAAAAATGAACGGGCTGTACGGTTATTAAGTTGTATCATCCTAGCCCAAATGTCCCACGCGGGCTTCGCCAAAAAGGTCAACGGCTAGGGTTTCCAAACCCTAGCCGCCATTGCCGGTTCCCACTCGAGAGAGTTCGCCACCGTCGTAGCCACCTCTGTCGTGGGTGCTACCGCCACTGTCGTGTGGGTGAGGGAGCGCCGCCACACGGGCGCTCTTGTCAACTGGCGTGAAAACCAAGTGGTTCACGGGAAGACAAGGCGTTGCCGACAGCACAGAAGCTGAAAGGCGCGGGAGCTCAGACGCAAGGGCGCGAGGGCAAGGCAAGTTGCCGCCATTGGGTGAGTGGGCGCGACACCACCATTCACGCTTTGGGTGCGGGATCACGAGGGTAGGCGAGTGGGCGCGGAGCCGCCTTTCGCACCTCGGGTGCGGGACAAGGCCAATCGCCACGATTGGACGAGCGGGCGCGGAGCCACCGTTAGCGCTTCGGACGCGGGGGTTGTAAGTTCAACCTTCATTAGTTATGGTTTTGGTGTTAATGATAAATCTAATCTTGTGTTAATGACAAATCCAATATTGAGTTTATCCCCTAATGCGATATTGTTATTAATGACAAATCTTATATCGAGACTAACTTGTTTATTTAGAATATCTTTGATTAGTCTCATCGCATTGAAAAATGAAAAACCCGAGGTATGTATGTGTATTCATTCTAACATTAGTTGCATACTTTGGAGTCAAGTTAAAGTATGAATGTCCCCATTTCATTTACCACAAAATGTGCATTATGTTTCTCATTCCATATATTACATGGATGCACATATTTAGGGGGAGTTTGTAGTTTAACTTGAAAGTCTCTTTGTATTGATCGATTCGTTATTGACACACATATAAGGATCAAGACAAAGAAACTAAATTATTGAGTATATATTTGAATTACCTAGTTATAAGTATACTCATGATAATATAGGATATACTCCAATACAATCAAATTGAATATGTGCATATTATATCCAAGTCAATCATACTTATGCACATATACATGTGGAGTTTATTCTATAATTGATGACTTAGGGTAATGATCATTTCCATATAGCCTACATATAATGGATCATTACTTTTCATCAACATGAGTATATGAAAACTTGTGTAGTTAATATATACTCATATCAATTTAAATGATAATTTAAATTGAGTTCATTTGTCTTGTTAATCATTAAAGAACATTTCATCATGTGTTGATGGTGTTCCTTGATTAATTAAGGACAAATGAATAGCTCTTAAGTATAATAAAGCATGAGTTGCATTATCGTACTTGAAAGTGCATCTAGGCACTTATGTTATTTTGGTGATTAATGACAAACACATATAATGACAATCTATATAATTGTGTAAATGCTTAACTTAGTGCTTAACAAATGACAAACCTCTAATATGATTATATTGCTATGAGGCTAATATGTTTATTGTCAAGTTGAGTATTAGTCTCATCTATTTAGAGGAAAATAAAGTGGGATGGTTAAGCAAAGATAAGGTATGCAATTTTGGTATCTCTTCTATATTTGTTATTGCATTCCTTTTGTGCAAATGCATAGTGAACTCCAAGTAGCATGTTAATTATATATATGCACATTGGTTCATGTCATATTTATTTGTGCATATATATTCATTTGAGTTCATTATGTGCTTTGCTTTTAGTATGCATGTATTAACTAGAGTTAAACTTCACATTGCTATAGATTGACTTGGTGCATGTATGTCTTAGTTGTGTATCTTCTCATGCACCTCTCTTAGTGAAGTTTAATCTAGAGTTGGATCACATATTTACTCTTATTTCAAATATTATTTGCACATGTACAATTCATGTATATTCCATCATGTGCTTCATTTAAGTAAAGATCTGTGATCCTTGCCATGATTTAATTGATTCATCGATCGGCAATTATCTCTCTAGTGCATATAGATCAATTACATATTCATCATGATGCACTTAGTAGAGAACATTTATTATGTCAAGTGTTTTCATTTATATTATGCTTCTTTATATGAAACACTTGTGGTACTTAATTGCTCACAAATATCAATTTATTCATATCTATTGAGCTTTTGGGACTAATGCTTTTCATGAGTGGTTTGGAAAGAATTAGGTCCCGTGTGCATGATGACCAAGGTATCTTGAAGGATGACCGTTAAGCCGAGGTCAACAAGACGGCGGTGTCACCAAGAGTTGAGGACTAAGTCAAGATCGACTTGGCGTGGAGATCGTCAGAGAGGATGATCAAGTCAAGGTCGATAGGATGAGAGTCTCATGAGGTGAATCGAGTCAAGTTGGACAAGGCGAAGATGTCATCAATCATTTTGGTAAAAGACATCATGCACATTGCATCCACGGAGAAGACGGCATGCTGGATTGAATGTAAGACTTAGATTTCTCGTTTGAATTTGAGTCTAAGGATTGCCGTACTATTAAGAGGGATGCTCCATTGAATGACTTTTAGATGTGTCAAGTGCTCAAATGATTCATCCTTGTGAAATTTAGAGAAAGAGTGGTGTTGGTGGTGCCGGAATGTGAGAATTGTAGGTCTCCCTTGGACTCTTGGTGAAATCTGGATTTATCCTTTGAGAGTTGGGTAGTGAGACCTTGTTGGTTGTGTAGCCCTTGTTCTTAGCTTTCAATAGAGTCCAAAAACACTTAAATCGGAGTCCGGAATCAAAAGTTATGCTCGTTGCGTCGGGTTGTTGAGTCAAGTCCGGACACTCGGACTAAATGTCCTGACACTGAACTAAATGTCCAGGATAGTCCGGACTCGTGCTGCAGCTCAAACGGCTAGTTTTTGGGGACTTCTATTTAAAGCCCTTCTTGGGTAGCCGTTGTAATGAGTTTTGGGGTGGTTCCTTGGTCCTTGGGGTGTATTCTCAGTGTTCTTAAGCTCCCAAAAGCCCCTCTAACCCTAGATCTTAGTGATCCCCTTTTGAGTGAAGGGTTGGGTGTGAGAGAGGATAGTGCTCGGGTTGAGTGTGATTTGAGTTGTTGAGCACTTGATTTCATCTCCAAGCTTGTTCTTCGTGAGCATTTGTTACTCTTGGAGGTTGAGGACTCCTAGACGGTTAGAGGTCACCCACGAGCCACCGGTTCTTCGTGTGGTTGGTCAGTAGGAAGTTTGTGAAGGTTGGATTCCGCCGCAAGGGAAGGAATCAAGAAGTGAAGACCGGCGAGTGCATTTGTGCAACACCGGAGGAAGAGGGTTGAAAGAGACCCTGCTCAAGCGCCAAAGGAGTTGAAACCGTGAGTGCATTTGTGCAACACCGGAGTAAGAGGGTTGAAAGAGACTCCAACTCAAGTGTGTTGAGCCGCCTCAACGGAGACGAGGATCCCTCAAGGATCCGAACTTCGGTGAAAAATCATTGTCTCCAAGTTTGCTTACTTTTGTTCTTGCTTTAGTATTTGATTTTGAATCTTGAAATTGCCCGATCTATTTGATTATTGAGTTTTCGCTAGGCATCTACTTGATCTAGGTTCCTGCTAGTGTTTATCATCTTTGTGTTCAAGTAGATTGTTTAAAAGTTGGAGGAATTTCAAATTTCATCCCGAGGCCTCCAATCCGAGTATCCGCACAATTACCTCGGATAGTCCGGACATTTATACCGAATATCCGAAGTAAAGTCCGAGAGTCCTGCTATACCCTCGACCATTCAAAGTCTCCAATCCGAGTGTCCGAACCTAAAACCCGGATAGTCCGGACATTTATACCGAGTATCCGAATAAAATCGGACACTCGGATGAAAACCTGGATTGTTTTATTTCCGCCGCAATTAAGTTTTAAAGTTTAATTCGCCTATTCACCCCCTCTAGGCGACATCACCGCCCTTTCGATTACTTAAGACACATTTAAATCATTTCAATTGATTCAGGTTGTGCTCAATTGATCTAAAGGCATCCATTATGTGTTAATGGAGTGCAGGAGATAATTGAGACAACCATGCATCTTGGACTAACTATTTTATGAGTTGTGATTGAGTTAGGTCCAAAGATGGATGAGATGATGAGAACGGGACAAGGACGGCATCATGAGTTGATAGGCGTCAAGAGTGGATCCCGAAGTGGAGTCGAGTGGATATCCCGGGGGAATATCAAAGTGAAGATCATAAAGACCCCAAAGGGGATTGCTTGTGCGCGGCGGCGAAGGTATAATTAGATAGGCTAAGGACTTTTGTAGTCTTTGAGTCTAAGGTTTTTATCGCCGTGCTATTAAGAGGGGTCGTTCCCTTTGCTTGAGCTTCATCATGTGTTGGTGATCTCATCCCGCGTTCACTCAAGCTCAAATCTTATTTGATTTGGTTTTTTCATATAGGTTAACTATTTGGCATGTGTTGCAAATGTGTTAAGTCTATGCTTGGTTATTTTGCATTATGCTCTGATTTGCATGTGTTGCAAAGATGAAAGAGTATATGCATTTGGTTTTCGATTATGCTTTGATTTGCATGTGTTGCAAATAGGATAAGCTAATGCGTTGGCTTTTGCGTGGAGTTCACTTTTGCATGTGTTGCATTAGTTGAAGCTTCACGCTTTGGTTCGCAAAACTATCTTTATAAAACCTTGGTGTTGCTTGGAGCTAAGTTTTGCATGTGTTGCAAAAGGAGAGAGCTCAAGCTAATTTGTGTTTGTGTGTTTGTATGGAGCTAGAGGCTTGCATGTGTTGTAGTAAAGAGCTCATACGCAGTGATTTGGTTTTAGTTGAAGTTTGGTTTGGTGTTGCATGGAACTAGAGAATTGCATGTGTTGCAATTAGAGAGTTCATGCATCCTGATTTGATGTTGCTTGAGCTAGACTTTTGCATGTGTTGCAAAGAGTAGTGCTCAAGTATGAAATGTGTTTATTATGCTATTTGCAAGTTCGCTAGCGAATAAACCGAGGTTTATGAGTCCGAAATTCGAGAGCATGTGAGTGGGGCTTGCAACGGTGTTGGCAAGTTGATCGGGTCTTGTGTTGACCTTCACATGGCTAGGGGAATTAATCTCATAAACTCAGGTTTGATTTGCTTAATACGTTTTGCAAATAGATCTTGAGTTGGTTGTGAAATGTGTTTTCGCAATTTGGTTTGAATTCTTTGAGCATGGGCTAAGTTGGTGCAAATGTGTTTTGCACATGTGTATGATCATGTGTTGATCATCCTTGAGGCTCAAAGAATGCAAGGCAAATGCAGACTACCTAAGTTATACTCATGTAGCTCTTTTCGATCAAGGCGTGATTTTACGGCTTAGAATAGGCACTACTGCTTCGGTGGGAGCGGTAGTACAAGAATCTTGATACTACTGCGCCTCGAGGGCTAGTAGTATCGATTGTAGCCGTTAGCCGATCAGATTGGGGCTCTGGCGGTACTACCGATTTTTAGAGGGCGGTAGTACCATAAAAGGCTGATTACCATTTTGCCCCCAAACGGCTAGTTTTCTTGTGGGGCTATAAATACCCCTTGGGGGGCTTGGGGCAAGTGTTGCTGGAGTTGTTGCTGTGTGTGGGAGTTGTGTGCATGTGTTGCTCTTCTCTATTTGCCTCTTGAGCTTAAGAGTGAGACTAATTGCATGTGTTGCAATTAGGAAGTGGTTTGAGAGCTTCTTGTGCATGTGTTGCACTTGAGGGAAGCCTTGTGCATGTGTTGCACTTGGTGATCACCGATTGAAGTCTGATCTGTTGTTGACCCCAGTGAGGTTCAAGCAAAGAGCGGCTTTCTGACTTGACCTCTCGACGGATAGTGGTTGGCCTGCCGGCTTGGTGAGGAGGCCGAGCCGAGAGCGCCGTCCGGCCTCCCGGGAAGCAGCAAGACTGCTCTCATGGTTCGTCAGTGCCGACGTCCGGGTGTCGACCTTGGGATTGCCTAGGGAAGGCGCAGCGCCTCCCTCCCCTGTTTGGTCATAAGAAACGCCAAGATCGATGGGGGTAGGTGGCCGCTGTCTGCGCCGACTTCTCGATGATTTGATGTTGGCTTGTTGGACGAAGAGGGTTCGAAGTTTGATTGAGGTTTCGGTCCGTCTGACTTGCGGTCCGGCATCCCGAGCTGCTGCCAGAGGCCTGGGAGTCCGCCTATTAAGGCTGGTCAGACCGTCCACAGTGTTTGCTGGCGGAGCAGCCTTAGGCCCCGGGTTAGGCACGAGCCCATACGCTTTCGCCTTCTGGTCATGGGGATACTGTGTGCCGGTATCCGTCAATAGTTCTCGCGAGCCCCCGAGCGGATTGGGAAGCTTGGGCTTTCGGGGTTTGTTTTCTGATCGCAGGATGTTGGTCGAGCGGTCGAGAAGCGGCCGGATGTTTAGACGTCAGCGTCCGACCGCCTGTGCGTTTAGTCAGGTTGCCCGGTAAGGCGCGAAGGCATCCGGATGGATGGAGTTTCGTTTCAGAATGGTGCTCTGAGAAAATTGGGCTGAGTTTGTCCCGAGCGTAAGTGATTCTTTATGGCCGTCGGGCTCAACCCTGCAAGGCCACGCAGGTAATCGCAATCGTGTTGGTCGGGCAGTGGCGCTTCTGCATTCTCCGGCCCGATCGAATGGGCCTGGCCGGCTTGTCACTGGTGCGCGCTGGCGTATCCGGCGGATGGAGTTTCGAGCCCCGAAAGCGTGCTCTGAGGACCGGCTCGGGGTTTATCCGCATGAGTAAGGCCCGCTTTCGTGAAGTGATAGAGGCGTCCATTCCATATTTCGGAAAGGAGGCGGCGCGCTTCCCACGAAGTACGCCCGTCCGCAGTGGGACTCGAGAGGTGAGCTTAACGCTGCTTATTGCGCGCGTTGGCTCGAACGCCGTGCTCGTGGACGAGCCGATAGCGGTGGTTCGAGTGCTTCCTGTGGTTTCGAGGAAAACCATTTCGGCGGACGTTATCCTGTCGCGGGCGTCGCACCCACTGGGGCGACCGGCGAGAGCTTCGTTACCTCGATCCCGAAGTCGGACCCAGTCGTCTCACGACACGAAGCGCATTGGCCGCCACCCGCCGACACGGGCTCACGCGGGGAGTAGTGACGATGACCCTCAACACGATTTACAAGGCGATTGACAGTCGTCCCGGCCGACCCAACAAGGGCCCATCGAGCTTCCGCCTTATCCTCGTCCCTCGCCGATTTTTTTCTTTTGTTCGTATGCACGCTGCGGCGTCCGGTTGGGCGCAGGGCCTACGCAAAGATTTGGTCGAAGCCCCGAGCATAAGTTTCCAGAACCTTCGTGGTTTACGGGACCGTGCTAAGCTTTCAAGACGTTTTTCTGGCCGCAAGGCGACCTTTTGAATTCGAGGGCGAGGCCCGAGGCCGACGTTTCCGCCTCGATGCCCCTTTCGCTGGCCGCGGTCTGTCAAGATTAAATGCGAGGCCGATCAAGAGTTTAGGTCACAGATCGCTTGAACCGTTTTGACGGTCGGGGAGCGGAATGGGCGCTGCGTTCGCGTCGCTTCGCTTAGTTGGTTGACGCCCGTCTGGCCACGCATCCGCGTTTCTTTTATAAGTTTTAAAAGGGGCCGTAGGGCGGGTTCCCTGCGTTGTCCTCGTTCTTCGCCGACGAAGGAAGAGAGGCGAGGGCGAATGTGGAGGGAAATCAAAGAGAACTCGAGAGAAGGATTCTTCGTCTTAGCCTTTTTTCACCCTGCCGTCCCGCCTCTTTTGAGATGACGTGGCCGAGTGCGCGATTTCGACGCCGTGCTCTGCCCGGTGGCAGAAGAACGGTTCCTGCCACAGGCCGAGGTGGCTCTGTGGAGGGTGCCGACGGGGTGTGGGTTCGGAGCCCACGACGGCGAGGTCGCTAGCCGTCCCTTCTTCAGCTGGTTCGCCTCCCCCGAGATACATTCGTCTGCTGGGCTTTCCACTTCTACAAGGTGGAGGTGCACCATCCGAACCCCTTAACGGTGTCGCACATCGCGATCTTCATCACGTCAGGCGAGGCTTTCCGGGATCGAGCCCCATTGGGCCCTCCGAGGTACTTCTTCCATGTGCGAGGAAGAAGGGCAAGCTGGGCGCGCTGCTGGCGCGTAATCGGCAGCGGCCGCCATCCAGCTCCGGCCCAATCGGCCGGAGTACCTTGACATGAAGTCCTTACTTCAACCCGGATGGCACTCGAGTGGTTTACATTCTAACGCCGGGACAATATCCGGCCTTCACCGAGGGACGGCCCGTGCGGCGTTCGAATGGGGTCGCCCGTGGGACGAGAGGGGAAGCGGAAGATGGTGGTGATTCTGGAGCTTACGCCTGTACCAAGAGGCGAGGCTCGACGGTACTGTCGTGCCGCGGCGCTCATGGCGCAGGCGCTGCAACCCTCATGGACAGGTTGCCCCACCGATGTTCCGACACGAGGGCGCCCGACCCCCATGAGGATGGAGGGTTCTTGACCTCCTCACTCGGAGGTGGAGGCTCTGTGGCCGCCCCGACATTGAAAACCACGGCGGCGGTGGCGTCCCCCTTTCGGCGGAAACCCTCCGAGCTTGGTGAGAGGGAAGCCTCCTCCCCTTCTTATGCGTACCTTGATTTCCCGCCCGACTCCTGGACAGAGTTCCCCGCCACTTTCGTGGCCTGCCGGAAGCGCCTTCGGCGCGGTCACTGGGAGAAGGAGATGAGAGCGGCGATCCGCCAGTCAAGCCGAGTTCGCGGAGTCCGCTCGGAAGGAGCCTGGAGAGCAAGAAGAAGGAAAAGAGCCCGGGCTCCAAGAAGCCGCGACAAGGCCAGCGAGGAAGCTGCTGAGGCGCTTTCTTTGGCCGGATGGGGTCGTCCGCCCACGACAAATAAGTCCCCCGCCATATATGAGGAGTATGACTTTGCCGCCGGCCGACGCACTCCAATGGAGGATGTTGATACTGAGGTCGCCGTCGCGGCGTCTCGGCTGGGACACCACCGAGGGGGTGCCCCGAGGAGGGTGATGGCCATATCCTCGCCAGAAGACCGCGGAGCGGTTGTTCGGCACCCGCCGGCTGTGGTTAGCCTCCGCCCTCACCGTGTATGTCGATTTTGTTCGAAATGTCCTCACCGCCTCGTTTTTTGGGATTTTGCGGGAAGGCTTGACAAGCGGTATGAACCTTGCATGGGGCCGATCAAGGCGCGGCGCTCACGGCGTGGAGTCGAAGATACACCCGTCGGCTGTGGGCAAACGCCGGAGGCGGGCGCGGCGGCGCGCTTCGCGCCACGATCCGGCGCGTGGAGATCGTGCGGTGGTGATGCCGGAGGCGTCCGTCAGGAGTTGGCGCCCCACGATGTCCCGGCGGCCGTCAGAGCTTCGCCGCCACCTGACGAGGGCCGAGGAGGGCGATCGATCCTCGCCGCCGCCGTGGCCGCAGGCCCCTGGGAGTCTCTGCACTCCGAGGCGGCGGCTTGCCATCGCCGCCGGCGGAGCAACGGGGGCGGCTTGCAATCGGTGGTGGCGAGGCCGCGATGAGCTGACCGGGAGGTGATGGGGATCCGACCGCCGGAGCGGGCCAACGGACGCATCGCGGGAGCCTCGCCGCCTCGACCACCCCGATCCGGCCAGCGATGACCTCCCATGAGACATCGTTTCGCTGGATGACGGGCGAGCTTGGAATGGGAGTCCTCGGGAGGGTTCCTAACCGCCCGGATCGCGCAGTAGCGATTCAGCGCTCGAATCTCCTTCTTGAGTCTTCCGGGAGTATGGATCGCGGCCGCCGGGATCGACCAGTACGGTGCGTAAGTTATGCTCGAACTTTCTTGTTTTTCCGGATGCCGACGGATTCGAAGTTGAGCGGTGGTGGTGCCGCAATTCTCGAGCGCGCTCGAGGGCAACCGAACTCCCTCCGCCGCCTGACAAAGAGGGTCAGCCGGAGGAGGATCGCGACTAACGGGACTCAGTCTTCGCTGGAGGCTCGGGAAGCCGTAGACGCGAAGCGGCCAGCCGGAAGAGCTCGGCGGATGGTGGGAGAGGACGCCGCCTGCGCAGAGAGGCGCGGTTGGGTGAGTCCGAGGGCGCAGGGTATCCGAGCTTGAGTCCTGGCGGGAGGCCATAAGCGAGGGCCGCCGCCGAGGCGATGCTTGCGGCACGTGGCTACGGGAGGAGGCTAAATGCACTGCCGCGACGCCTCGAGGAGGCGCGCCGGGCGTGAAGTCCGGCAGGAGACCCCTGGGGAGACTTCAAGCCATGGAAAGCGCCACGCCCCAGAGGTTGTTGCTGCTCTGGGTTGGTTCGAAGGTGGACGCTGCTCCTAACTTTTGCCTTGATCTTGAGAGCTGCAAAGATTCTGGAGAAGTCGCGTGAGGCACGGCGTTTGGCGAAGAGCGCGACGCAGCGTCAGGCGCTTGAAGCGGCTCGCGGACAATTCGGAAGAATTATGGATGAGCGGTCCACCTGATCGCCGAAGTTGGGGACCTTAGGAAGGTCACGACGGGTTCATGCGCTCGATCCGCCGGGTCGCGAGGCACGAAGTCTCTGCTCAGCGATCGAAGCGGTCTGCAGTCGAACATGTCGAGAAGTCGGTGAAGACGAAGCGCCGCTCGGGGCCACTTCACGCCTAACGATTAACGCCCATGTCCTTCTACAATGGTCTTGACCGCCAAGTTAGCGGCAATGGATCGCCGAGAATCGGACCGACGAGAGAGGTCGAAGCGCCGGTCTCAAAGCCGAGCCCTATGCCAAGCGATCGCCGATCAATATCCCCGCAGTAACGCCCTCCACGGGTTTACTTAATAGCGTAGATATTTATGCTGAATGTAAAGAACTTCTGCATAATGAACCTTTGCTTTTTGTGCTTGCTTATGGAATCTTAAGCTCTTCCTTATAAAGTCATGACCTCGAAACCACCGAGGGTTTTTTAAGCGAGGGGCGCTTTTGATTTTACCGAAGGAGCGCCAAGAAGGGCTAAAGAGAGGAAGACCCGAGGCCTGATTACGCTCATTCAAGCCTTTACGCAGGAAGGAGTAGCCCGACCGACTTGAGGCTCGCAGACCGTATGGGTATCCCTTGTCGTAAAAACGCTACTTCGAGACCGTGTGCGGTAGTACCGTATGGGGTCGCAGCTGTTTGGGTCAAACAGGGTACCCACTAGGGGGGCCGAGTAGTTTGGTCCGTGACGCCGACCGTATGAACATGAATGACGCGGGGAGCGAGAGCACCGCTCGACTTTTGGTCGAAAAGGGATCGTCTCCGACCGCCCATGGCTCGTCCGTGATAGGTAACTCGCTACCACGAGGTGCAACTTCAAACCGTGAGCCGCCTGGGCGAGGTCAAGTCGCAGCTTTGGGTCTGACGGGTTACCCATTAGGGGCCGAGGGCCTGGCCGGATCATCGACCAGTATGAATGTGGATGTCGCTATGCGGCGGAGTCACGATTTCGATCTTGAATGAAGAGGGACGTTTTTCGACCGGCCCATGGCTCGCGACCGTGACAGGTTACCCTTCCGTGCGCTACTTGAGACCGTGAATCGCCGGCTGGCGAGGTCGAGGCGCTTGGCCTGACAAAGTTAGCCGTTAGGGAGCCGCGCGTCATCCGGATCACGGCTCAGACGATAAGCTTACTCGAGCCTCGAAGCGATCGCGTGGCGACTGGTGTGGTCGCACGTATCGCCGGGTCGCTCAAAGAGAATTATGAAGGAGAGAGAGTCGGGTGACTTATCTCTTTGGGTCGCCGCGTAAGCGGCTTTACGGTGCCTTGGTCGGATTCCGAGGATGTCCGTGATAATTAGGTGCGCGGAAGACCGTTGCCGTCGATCACCGAGCAGGAGCCAGCCAAGATTGCAGGTCGCTTCCGGCGCATTAAATGTCAAGGCGATTTTAATGCTGCGTGCATCGAATCAGCGTCGGCCGGCGCGCTGGGGACGCCATGAAGCCGCGAGGCGCCGGGCGGTTCGCGGCTCGGTGAATCCGCCTTATAAATACGCGTGGAGGAGGTGGTAAACCACAAACCCTAACGCCAAGTTGCGTTTTAGACCCTTGCCTTCCAAGCCCGCTTTCCCGGAGGAAGCTCGCTTGTTATGGCAAGCGGTGGCGGAGACGAGAGGAGGGCGGCAAACGAGTGGTGGGGGAGTCCGGGGCTCACCTCCAAGAAGCGCGGGACGAGGGCCTCTCCGGCAACAAGCGGGGCGGATCGGACCTACCGCCGCCAAGGTTCTTCATCCGGAGCCCGTCGCCGCGTAGGTGCTTTTTCGTTGTTTCGACGTGGCGGGGTTGTTAGGAGTGTCCGGTTGACGTTGTTTTCTGCCTTGCTTCGCAGGTCCGACCGCCCAGCGCTGCGCCACGCAAGCGACGCCGAGGTGGCTCCGCCCACGGCTGGAATCAACGGCTTGATCGGGCGCGTGCCAAAGATGGTGGACGCGCCTGGTGCGTCCCATGCCGACTGTGTCTCGGCGTTCTTCCGCTGCCCCAGGGGCGCGGTGACGCTGGAGGCGGTGCAGTCCAGGACGAGGCGGCGGCCACGGGCGCGTAGCTGAGGCAAGCCGAGGCGAGGTGGCACGCGCTAACGAGGACTTCCGCCACGCGCGGGTCCTCCTTCCATGCTCATACCGCCACTTAAAGCATGTAGGAGCCCGAGGCCACCGGGTGGAGCTCAACGAGCCGATTACGTGCCCAATGCGGGCGCGAAGAGGTTCTCGCCTCACCCGGAAACGGCCGAGGCGTTGAGGGCTCGCGCCAGCCTCGCTGGGGAGCGCTTCCGCCCGCATGGCGGGCGGAGGGGTTGCCGTTAGCATGCGGGAGTATGTGCTGGCGGCTTGCACGCAGCCACGGCGCTCTTCGACTCGGGAGGACACCGCCTCCCATATCCGAGGCAACAGCAGCCAGCTACGCCCGAGTCTTGCGGAGGCGGGCAGAGCTGATGGCGGGGAGGTTGCACTCTGGAGGTCTCGGATGACGAGACTGACGCCAGCGAGGTCTCCTGGAAGACGCCGGAGGGACGCATCATTGGCTCCCCGACCTTAGGTAGCCGCCATTCCGCTCCGACTTTGTTTCGTCGCAAAGTAGGTATATCTCCGGACGCCCATGCGGTCTTGTTGTTTTTGCTGGATTTTTGCACCCTCTTCGCTTCGGGTCAGAATAGATATGCTTATGTCCAAGTTTACGCGCTGCTTTTTCATATTTGTTTTGTTCTTTGAACGCTCGATGGTTGTGGGATGCTACGAAAAAAAACCTTTATGCGACGCCTGGCGGGTTACCCGTAGATGAAGATTGCTCGCCGCATAAGAGTTTATCACTTTAGCGGTCGTAGTCAGAAAAACCACCGGTTTTCACGAGACGACCGTGATAGTCGGGACGGCGGTTTTTCGTGGGAAGGCTTATGTCGACTAGGGCGCCACGTAGCAAGGCTACGAGATTTGCAAGCCCCCGAGCGGAAAGTTCGCGCCCGCTCCGGAGGTCGTAGATAATCGTGTTCAAAGAAAGGAGCGGATCGCGCTTAGGGAAGAACCGGCTCGAGCTTTTCGATGTTCCAGCGTTTGAAACAATGTCGCCCTTGGCATCTTTGAGTCGCTGTAAGTGCTGTGTCGATTACTCCACGACGGTGAAGGGGCCTTCACTGGCGGGCGAAGCTTGTGTTTGTTTGCGTTGGATTGAACTTGCGAGGACCAAGTCGCCCACGCTTGAAGCCCTGTTCGCTGACTGGCGACTCGATAACGCCAAGCCGCTTGTTGGTATTTGGTCGACGAGGACGGCGATAAACGTATCGCTACTGTCGAAGTGGGTCGACGGCGCTTTGTCAAGGAATCGAGTCCCCGGGCCTGGCCGAAGACTGGCCTAGGGGCCAGACTCGAGTGCCTGGCTTACAGACTCGCCATACAACACCAAGAAGAATGGTGTGAACCCTGACCTAGTTGGGTAGTCCGAGACTCAAAGGATCTGAGGGCAACTCCTTACCGCCCACGATCGCTTCACGATCGAAGATTCGCGCTGAGCCCTTGAAGGATCATGCCGTTCGCCCGCTTCGGCGCCGCTGGTTTATGGGGTGGGCTACAGCGCCCAACCGACACGGATGTTGAAGTCGTCGCGAACCGAGAAATTCTCCGTGAATGCGCATCATTGTCGGTGATGATGGAGTTCGACTCCAAACCGGTAAACGATCTTGCTTGAAGGGTCGGCACATTCATACGACGTGATGGTAGCTATGTGCTTAGCCTCTCATCCACTTGGTAAACTTGTCTACTGCGACAAAGAGGTGGGTGAAGCCCCGCTTTTCTTGAAGGGCCCGACTGGTCGAGTCCCCGCATCTGCGAACGCCATGTGATGGGAATCGTCTGGAGGGCTTGAGCCGGAGGTGTGTCTGCCGAGCGAAGAATTGGCACTCCTCACAAAGCGAACGACCTGCTCGCATCGACCACTACCATGTGCTCGGCCAAGAGAAACCTTGACGAAAAGCCTTTCCCACGAGGGACCGCGGAAATCGCGTGGTGTCCGATATTCCAAAGATGGATGTCGCGCGAGAACTCCTGCCCCGGCCTGCAGGACGCACCGAGAACCCGGAGGACTCCTCTTATAAAGGTCTTCACCGACTAGGGCAAAAGACTTTATGCCGCGGGCGAGGCGTCGAGCCTCGTCGGGTCTTGGGGAGAGTCCCATCCGTCAGCGGTCGACGAAGGCTTCCTCGGTCGGATTCCGGCCATCAACACGCCTTGGCTCGACCTGGTGGGATCTACGCACGCGGCGGCGCTCGGTTCGCGCTGGCTGGGCGAAATGCTGATCGACGATCGCCAGTCCGTCCGCCGGACGATCGTTGAAGGTCGTGGGCAAAGACTCCGCCGAACCGGTCCTTGCCCGAGGCGATGTTGGCAGGTGGTCATTGCTTGTATCGCTTGTCGTCGGTCGTATGATGGAGCTCGAAACCCTTGAATTTCTCTTCAAGTTCGCACCTACGACGCACGATCTGCCGCCATCGCGGTCTCGGGGCCCGGAGGTCTTCATGACCTGGTCGACCACCGCCTTGAGAGTCGCCAGATATGTAAAGCAGTAGACGCCGAAGGTCGGTGGCGATCCGGAGGCCGTTACTCGAGGGCTTCAGACTCGGCGACGTTGTTGGTGGCGTCGAAGAGAAGTCGGACGGCATCGGAGTCTGGTTGCCGAGTGGGGAGACAACGACGATTCCGCGCGCTCGCCCGTTTGGTGTAGGACCCATCGAAGTACATTGTCCAATATTCGTGGTCTTCGTCTTTGGTGGCGCTGCTTTGGGTCCACTCAAAGAACGGGCTGCGGCAAGGGCTTGGGACTTGATCGCGGTTTTGGGAACGAACGAGATGTCGCGGGCGTTAAGTTCGGCGCCCACTTGGCTATCCTCCTGGCGCCACGGTTGCGGGTAATCTCGCCTAGCGGCGAAGATGTCACCACCGAGATGGGGTTTGGTGAAGTAGTGGATCGATTTTCTGGCGATTATTAACCACGCGAGCAGCTTTCTGCGACTTATGTAACGAGCCTTGGATGCCGAGAGTACCTCGCCGATGAAGTAGACCGCGGCGCACTTTGAGGGCATGGCCCTCCTCGCCCGCTTCGACAGACGAAAGTGCCGCGCTTGACACAGGTCGGCGGCTATGTAGAGGGAGCAGAGGTTCACACGCAGACGACCGCCGCCGAATCGGGTGACGTCGAGAAGGCCTTCAATCGGTCAAGGGCCTCCTCGAGCCTCGTGGCGTCCTGCGAAGTGGTCGGATCTCTGGCGGCTTGTAGAGCGGCATCCGCGGCCGCTTGCGGCGAGACGAAGCGGCTCAAGGCTTGCTGGGCACCTGTCGACCACGGACGCCCTTTAGGTTCGTAATTGGCCCCATCTTCATGATCGCGGAGACCTTCACCGGTTAGCCCGATGCCGCTTTCGAGATATGATGAATCCGAGGAGTTTTCCTTAGGGACCCCGAAAACACTTCTTCGGGTTGAGTTTTGCGCGAACCGCGGAGGTTCGCAAAAGTCTCTTCTAGGCCTGATGAGGTCGTTGGCCTCTCGACTTTTACGACGATAAACGCCCACGACACCTCGATATTCACGGGCCGATCTGGTCTTCAAAACGGTGTACATCTACGTTAGTATGTCGCTACTGCGCTCTTCGAACCGAAGGGCATGGTTACGTAACAAAACGAGCCGAACGGAGTGATGAAAGAGGTGGCGAAGTGGTCGGACTCTTTTCATCGAATCTGGTGGTAGCCCGAGTAGGCGCTCTAGGAACGAGAGCCACTCGCACCCAGTGTGAATCAATGACTTGGTCAATCCGAGGCAAGGAAAATGGTCCTTGGGACATGCCTTGTTCGAGCACTGTGTAGTCGACACATTCTCCATTGCCCGTGATTTCTTTTACAAGGACAGATTGGCGAGCCACTCGGGGTGGCGTACCTCTTTATGAATCCCGCCCAAAAGCTTGGCTACTTCTTCCCCTATGAGCTCCTCATGCTCGTCGAAAGCAGTAGCAGCGTTGAGGCCCAACGGCGCTTGGTCGGATGTTCAGGTGTGCTCGGCGACCTCCCTTGGGATGCGGCAGATGCCGAGGTCTTCCAGCGAAGACATCCCGATGGTTGAGGAAGTCGACGTAGCGCGCCTTTCCTATTTGGCGGAGGGCGGACCCTACCCGCACGATCTTGGCGGGTCTTGGGGATCGATTGCGATCCTCTTCGTGTCCTCCGCGGACTCGAAGGACCCAGTCCCGACTTGCCGGAGCCGGGGATGGAGTCGCGAGGGCGCGTCGGTAGTTAGCCGAGCTTCTGCGAGACGATGGTCCGCCGAGGTTAGTTTCATAGAATCGCAGCTCGGCATGATTGAAAGCAAAATTTGGAAGGATGAGGACACGGTGATGATGCCCGCGGGCCCCGGATCTTCATTTCCGTTGGGTGTAGTTGGGGACCGCCATGAACTTGGCGTATACGGCCTCCCCTGCACGGCGTGGTAGGAACCCATGAACCCCACCACCTCAATGCGAGGATCTCGGTGCGAAGTTTTGGGTCCTCAGCGGTACCCGGCGGTCGACACGCCCTTGCCGGTAGGCTTGATGACCCGGATGACGCCGTGAGGGCGCCTTGCTTTCGGTCCGTAGGGTTGGCGGGGACGCCCAGGCGTCGAGCGTCTCGACACTCTGAGATGTTGAGGTCGTGCCGCCGCCCATGAGGACTTTGGTGAGCGTTTGATCCTCGATGGGGTCGACGACGAGTGGGTACCTTCCGGGGTGTGGGGACGCGGTCGGGGTGGTCCGCCTGATCGAAGGTGATCGGGGTTTCATCAACGGTGAAGGTACTTTTGGGACCACGGGGTCACCGTGTGCACCTCTCGGTGGCGAAGCTTCTGCGGCGTTTGTCTGGGCGTAGCTCTCTGTCCGCCAAGATCATAAGGCAGCCGTCGGGTTCCGGGTACCGGCACCAACTTTGTCCCCGGCTGCCTCCGGCGTCGAGCGCTTCTTTCCTTTGCCTTGATAGCGGGGTTTTGGAGAAAGTCTGCCCCTCGACTTCCATATTTGTGCTGACAAATGCCCGACGTTGTACCCGTGGCTATCCACCGGCTTTCCATTAGTGGAAGTGGTCGGGTGGTGCGCGCTCTGCCGTTTGTCGATCAGCTCCGCGGCGCGACCGTGTGGTCTCGCGGGCCTTCTTCCTCCGCCGGCCGTCGGCGTGGGTCGGCGCGTCCGGCTTCGGGCCGGTTCTCGCTGGCCTTTCGCTTTATTGAAGATGGCACCTCATCGCCTCACGGAGGCGTGGTTGGTATGGCGATGTCGAGCGAGTCCTTGGTGGTCCTAGGCTTGAGGCGGCCAGTTTGTGGACGAGGCCTGCATGTGGTGTCAGATATGAACGCTTCTAACGACGGCGTCGGCTGCCGCCGAGGGAGTTCGCAGACCGGGCTGGAGAAGCGCCGGATGTAGTCCCTGAGCGTTTCCCGTGCAGCCTTGCGAGCCTTCGAGTCTCAGAGTTCCTGTATGCTTGTACGTGCCACAGGAAGTTCCGACGAAGACGCTCTTCAAGTCGCCCGCCTCTGATAGTCCCGTGAGGCGGTACTCGAGCAGTGCTCGAGCCGAGTCCGCCGAGATAGAGGGGAGGTTGAATGATGAAGAGGTCACTAGAGGCCCCCCCGGCCCGACAGGCGAGCCGGTAATCTTCTAACCAGACGCCGGGGTTCGTCGCCCCCGTGTACTTGGCGATGTTGGCTGGTGCCCGAAATCGGGCGGGAAAATCCGCCTGGCGGATCTCCCGTGAGAAAGCCTGGGGCCCTGGGCCCTCGTCGGGGTGATTCAGGCGGCGGCGATTGTCGGCGACACAATGAGAGCGAGCAGCGACGTCGCCGCTTCTTCGAAGCGCCGAGAGTGTCGCGATCGCAATCTTTGCCAAAGCGATATGGGCAAAGGGTGTAGGAGGCTGGGCCGCTCGGTTCTTGGACCTTCTGCTCTTCGCTGAATGCAGGCTGTGGCAACCGAGCGAGACCCAAAGTGTGGCGTCGGGGGCGGTACATGCTGCACGGTAGCGGCGTACTCAGACTCCGTGAGGTCTGCGGTAGGTGGCCCCTGACCTCGGGCTCGTTAGGTTCGGGGATGCCGCTGGAGCAAAGATCGCGGCCGTAGGCGGTTTTAGCTCGAGAGAGGAAGCATGGGCGCTAATCGCTTTCCGCCAATCTGTTGGGTGTACGGATAGCGGCGCCACCTTTGCGCCTGCGGTGGCTCGCGGTTGACTTCGCCTGTCGGGTCAACGCGCCTTCTGCCGAAGTCCGCCGTCATCAGCTCAGCCTCGCCGGCGACGGCTGGTCGGGTAACCTTGGGATGATCCGCTTCGTCGGGTGCGGGCCACCTCGGTGCAGCCGAAGCGCCGGTGGCGCGATCCTCCGACTTTGGCGAATCAGCGGTCGGCCGATCGCTTGCACCGGCCACATTGCACTTTCATGAGGTCGGTTCCTCGAGGTCGACCAGTGTCAACCGGAGTCGCCATCGGTGGAAGCCTCCAAGATCTCATGGATGGAGACCGCGCGTGGTCGGCCATTGCTACTGGCAGACGCCTTCGAGAGAGCGCCGCCTCAAAAAGCGGCGCGCCAGCGGTGGCGGCGGGCGCTGGCGCACACGGCACCGCCGAGTGGAAAGTGGAGACCTCGGCAGAAGGTCGCCGGGCGTGGATGACGTGGCGCGAGTACCGGGCTTGGTCTCGGGCGTGGCAGCGAGCAAGGTTGAGCTCTCCCGCCGTATTGACGATGAAGTCGAGGGAACCAAACGGATTCGGCTCCGGCCGCGGAAGCGTTCGCGTTGTGGCGAATCCATCAAGGAAGCGAGTGGAAATCCGGAGATGATGGTGACGCGCTGGCGGCCCCTACAAGCGCCATAACCGGGTTGTTTCGAGAACCGCAAGTGAAATTTGTAAGTCTAGAGGGGCGCTAGGCTCGCCTCCTTGAATGGTTAGACCCCCAAGAGAGAGAGAAAGGAGGGTCCAGATATATGGTTGGTGAATGTCCCTACTCCATTCAGGCGGTGAGTGCGTGTTTGTATTGATCTCGATGAACCCGTGGATTACAAGCGAGGGCTACGCAGGCGCCTGCAATTACGGAGGTGAGCGAGAGAGCAGCCGAGCGAGGACTCGGAGCTTAGGGTGTGTGGGCCTTCGGTCGTTCAAAGGCGCGCTCTGTTTGTATGTTTGTCCTAGTGTGCGCCCCCTGTTGAGGGCCGGTTACTCTTGGAGGTTGTCGACTCTCAGGGCACGGCAGTAGCCCGTGGAGTCCATACTATGCGTTTGGCGTCCCTGTTGCGCCGGCGAGGCCTGGGCCCCGGGAGCCTCAAGGTGTGAGAAGCCCTGCAAGTTTGTGAAGGTTCAAGGTTGAGCAAGTTTGTGACGCCATGCGGCGTGAAAAACCACGACTAGTGGAAAGAGGCGGTGCTCGAGCGAGCCGGTCCAAGTGTGGGCTTGCCTCAACGTGACTAGGGAGACCGCAAGTCTCCGAACACCACGGAAAAATATCGGTTGTCTCTTTTACTTTCAAGTATTTACATTCATTGTGTATTGCTCAATTGCTTGATTGTAATTAGAATTGCTTAGTATTAATTGATAGTTCAATTTAGCAATTCTAGTGTAGAGACTTAATTTAGTTAGTGCACTAGTGAGCCTAGTTGATTTAGGCTTTAATTGTCAAAACCTATTTATCGCTTCCGCATATATCTTTGATTAGGTTTTGACTTAGGGGTGTATTAGAGCGATCGATTTTAGTGAGCGATTAATTTCGTAAAACGCCTATTCACCCCCCCTCTAGGCGCATCCTCGACCCTACAGGGGTGTGAGGAGCCATCGTCGCCGTTGATGCATGCACGAGAAGACGTCGTTGACGCCACTGCTGGCGGTCGTGCAGACGTGGCCACTACTACAGAAATCATCATCACAGACGGCTCGTCAACGTCATCAGAGACGGTTTTGTGAACCATCAGTAACAATAAGTTTGTGATAAAGGAGATCATCAGAGACGGTTTTCTACCCGTCTGAGAAAATATATATCACAGACGGTTGTATTAATAAACCGTCTGTGAAATTTAATTATCACGAGCGGTTCTTATTTGAAACCGCTCAGGATATCTAAATATCACAGACGGTTTCAAATCACAACCGTCGTGGTATGAACTTATCACGAGCGGTTTTAAATAAGAACCGCTCTGTGATGACTTTTTTTCCCACACTCCCAACAGTAACCTCCATTATTTATGGTGTTGTTCGAAATTTCCATCAATATTTCTACAACGATATTTATAAGGCACAACCAGTTATAGATTTTGTAATTGAATATCTACACTTCCTATATGCATTGTGGCAACAGTTTGTCCGATCAGGATAGACTTAAAATATAAACATTTGTAGCGCTTTTTCTCCCTTCTTATGATAATGTTGATGGAACTCGACTAATAAATCAACCAAGAGCCGCACGCAGCATGGCGAGGCGACGGCAACCA
Source organism: Guadua angustifolia (assembly GCA_036346375.1). NCBI lineage: Eukaryota > Viridiplantae > Streptophyta > Magnoliopsida > Poales > Poaceae > Guadua > Guadua angustifolia. The sequence continues at coordinate 40,017,750 of CM070506.1, read as the reverse complement.
CGGTCTGCTTGATCGAACCGGACACACTGGAGTGTGTGATCTGCTTCATGCCATATGAAGTGGCCTTGCGCAGGGTCACCGTCGTGCCACGGTGCAGAGTAGCCGGACGACATGCTCTTACGCAGGGTCACCGTCGTGCCACGGTGGGAGAACATGGTACTTTGGAAAAAATTGTAGATGTACTTGATAGATTACTCTAGGTAGGGTAATTATGTAATTGTTGGCAAGGTATACTAAGTGAAGTTACGCTGCCTTTCGTTAGTAAGGGCTCTCCTAGCTTGTATTGTTTAGCCAACTCAGCAGATGGATAGTCGATTTGTTTTTGCCTTTCTTTCTTCTGTTTGTCCTTGCCTTTCTTTGTTTTGTATGAACCCTTCACGGGAGAGGAATGGGCAGGAAAGAGGTCAACATTATGTACATCAAGTGGAGTCTACTCTACGACTGCTGATTTGGTAGCCAACTGATCAGACGATACAATAGGCGAATCAGATCGTTGTGGTTGTTGCATGACGTAGGGACGCACAGGAGATGTCATTTGCTAAGCCATTGGATGAATGTACCAATGGCATCCCCAAGTTTCACGATCTCGTCGTTTAGCGGCTTCTGTAGATCGACAATCTTGAAACTATCAAATACCCCGTCCACATTGACCTTGGTGAAACCCGGCGCTATCATGGTACCGTGCACCATGGTCCCCTTAGTGGATGGATACGCCATGCCCCAAGCAGCCGTAAGAGGAACGGTGCCATTGTTAATTCTCACTTGGAGATTGCACCGCGTGGCCACCTTAATGTCACATACAGGATAAGTCCCGCTATGTTCATCTATGTCACTTGGAGGAACGGATGCACAGCTATTGTTACGGGCAGTGGGGCTGACTTGCGGACATACTTCTGGGGCTTGTACAGTATTTCTTTCTTGATTGGTGAGCCTTTCCTCGAGGATTCTTATCCTTTCATAAAATTCTTCTCTCAGTTCTCCCCTCAACTCTTCTCTCAACTCTCCTCTCAACTTGTCCTCCAAATTCTTTATAAGATTTGACTCGCGCTCGGCTTTAGTTCTCTTCTTACTTCGGTATATGTGGAAGTCGTCTGGGAATCCAGTTTTCTATGGAACAAAAACCCCTTTGCCTCTTGTACGACCAGGGTGTTCCTTGTTTCCCAAGGCCATGGACAGTGCATCTTTCTCCCTGTCTGGGAAAAAAGAGCCATCGCTCGATTGTGTACTCAACGCTACCTGCAAGATCCGAACAAGTTATTTCACTTATGAAGTCATGGACTAATTACGTAAAATTGGTAGTTCGATTTATATATTACTGTGCGCTAAGGCACTTCCTCGTCATGGGGTTTACAAAGGAGACAGTTATGAGGACGTGGCAATGACTCGCTCTTAGCCGCCTCCGCACGTTGATCTGTGATCGATGCAAATGGCGAGATACCCTCCTCGTCCTCCCTATCCCATTGCGCTCTCTTCCCCGCGTAGCCAGCAGTGCCGAGTCTGTGGGGGTGAGTGTTCCTTGCCTGCAAGGCCTTGTTTGCTTCACTTTGACGCACGAATTCGTCTGTCGTCTTCATCTCAACAAAACGCCGCCACGTGTCCGCATCAATGAACCCATACTTAGAGTATGGATCTATATCCTTCTTGACGTAGTCTACGAAAAGCGTATGCTTGAAGGTCTTCCATGCCTTTCCTACCGCTAGCAGTGCATACCGTCGCACTAGGGGAGCGGATTCTTCTGGAATGTCGAACGATGAAAGAATTTCCGTCAGCAAGGCATTGCGAGCCTCAATAGTTAGCAACCTACAGGAAGATAGCGTGATCGGAACCCGTTCCCGTGCTACTATCTCGCACATACTCCGAAATGCATTCGCTACCTTTTTTGGCTTTCTAGGGGCCCCATCCTTTGGATCGATCTCTGTAATGGTATATCGGTCTGTTGGCCTTTTGTTTGGTTCTCTTGCAGCGCGGGTCGATTCTTCTTTTGAGGGCACATCATGTCCTTTAGACGATGGATTAGAGGACGACATCTTCTTTATAAGTTAAAATAGTTTCAAGCGAACTAAAAGAGAAGAACAAATAAAATCAAATTAGAGTGAATAAGTTTGTGGATACCATGGCTTGTTATTAGCCTTTTAAAAGAACTAGCCTAAATGGCTTGTTATTAGCCTTTTAGCAAAAGAAGCGAACTAGGAGGTTGCCGAACTTAATAAAAATTTCGGCAGCACCTCCCCTAAAACTAGGACATCCACACAGCAGACAAGCAGAAATAAGTGCGAGTATAAGAGCAAGACTTTGTTTATTATTCCTCTTAAGCATATATATGAGAATACATAATTCACACACAAGAGGTATGACATAAACAAGATAACACAAAGGATTAGCTTATAAGCAACTTTGCTCACAGATTATCTAAATTGATGGGTTGCTCTTAAAGAACCCTCCAACATCAATTTCAACAATATATCACAGGTATACAAATCGAGATTAGTGAATCTACATAATTCAAAGATCAAGTTAAGAAAATTGATTCACTAGAACTCAACTATGGACTATGAAAAGCTCTTGAACAAAGAGGACAAGCGAACTAGGAGGTTGCGAACTTAATAAAAATTTCGCAAAGACCTCCCTAAAACTAGGACATCCACACAAGACACAAGCGAGAAATAAGTGCGAGTATAAGAGCTGAATCACGCATGTGATAGCATATCACATATACAAAGCAAGAACATCGACCAAGTTGAATTCTAGACACAATGATCTAAAGTCTTTGAATCACGTATGAACTCACTAACTAGCATATCAATATAGCCTCATTTAATTGAATCATCATCGAGCAGCAGTAGTAGAACAAAATCAGAGCATCCAGATCGAGAAACGGTCTCTAGCTCGATGGCTAGTCCCCTAGAAATACTCGATCGGTTCACTGATACTCATAGAGCAGTACCAATCACCCACAGCTAACAGAAAGAAAGAAAGAAAGATGCTCAAGACACTTACACCGTAACAAAGACCGATCGATGTTGGAAGAGAGGCTGCACGACGATGGGGAGCACATCGCTGCGGGGGAGGTCAACGGCCGTGGGGGAGGTCACCGAGGGGGAGGACACCGAGGGGGAGGACGACGATGGGGAGGTCACCGAGGGGAGCACGGCGCTGGCGGGAGGACGACGATGGGGGGAGCATGTCGATGCCGGGAGGACGCCGAAGGGGAGGACGCCGAGGGGGAGGACGCCGGGAGGGGGAGGCCGCCGAGGAAGCACGTACGCCGAGGGGGAGGCCACCGCGGGAGACAAAATGTCACAAAGGGTTAGGGTTTGGCGTGCTGTGAATGAGGCCTGCGCGCGGGAGATATATATAGGAGAGAACATCACAGATGGTTCTAAAAGATAACGGTGCAGGATGTATTATCACGAGCATAGCTTCTATAACATAACATGCAGGATGTTGAGATATCACGACGGTTATATAATAGAACCGTCTGTGATGTTGAGATATTACGACGGTTATATAATAGAAATGCTCAGGATCTTAAGATATCATGAGCGGTTAGGTAACATAACCATTTGTGATAAATAACATCACTGCATCGTTATGTTAAAGAACCGCTCGTGATATATATCTTTCATCGACATTCACTTGTGCATTCGATTCGATCGACTCTTTATGCATGCCACTTTGTTGTATCTTCTAGGAAAGTTGTCTTTAATGTAATATAGACTATATTGTGGTTGAAGTGAGATTCTAATCCTCAATTCAAACCCTAAAATCTTGAGAGCAATCACATACAACTATTTCCATATTGCCAAAGTAGACATGATTCTGTTCTTGTTTGTCATAGTCTACATAATTTATTTCTTCTCATCAATTATGTCTGAATGGCCATCTTTGAATCATGTATTTGGAATCATATTGATATTAAGGAATAAATACTTGCTCTTATACTTGCATCTTTTCCATCAATCCAGATGCTTCACAAGCTACTTACAAAGATCATCACAATCCTATATACATAATTCAGATGCTTCACAAGCTACTTACAAAGATCATCACAATCATATGTACAAAGCATGATAGGTCGTATCATCTTTACAATAGCATTAATGTAATATTATTACATATGAAAATTAGTAAACATGATGACAATGCACCCTTCTCATAACTACGCCACCACATGCTTATTCTTTTGTATGAAAATTAGCCCTTTATGATGATCGACGCGTGTGTAGCTTGCTTCCTCATGTTGTTCTTCTGGGACCAGGATGTCATTTCCGATAGGTGGCAACTCATCAAATTGATTGTACTCTTCCTCATCTACTACATTCTCAACTCCGACAATTCTCCTTTTTCCCTGAAGAACTACGTGGCGCTTCTTGTTGGACGGGTTGGTTACATAGAAGACTTGAACAACTTGGTTAGCGAGTCTGAATGGTTCATCTTGGTATCCCACACGCTCGAGGTCCACAGAGTGATGCCATTCTTGTCAACCTTCACGTCCGGAGGTGGACCCAACGGCACCGAAATAGGGAATCTTGAAAAGTACGAGTCGAGCTCCCATATCTCCTCTATGAACCCATAGTAGGAGCTCCTCGTCAACCCAGCCGTATTATTGAATGCATCTATCACGGACACCGCTGTTCGGTTTGTGCTCTTCATATCGTGATATCTCGTGTAAAATGTGTACCCATTTAAGTCATATCCTTTCCATGTGACAACCGTAAAAGTTGGTCCTTTTGCCAACCATGTCAACAGTGTCATCCGACGAGCTCCCGGTGATAGGTCGCTCCTTCAACCATTTGTTGAGCTCAAGGTTATCTTTGTCTCGTGATCCAAGACTCGCCAGGCTTTGGATTCTCTTGCCTTAGCCATTGCTTGTGCTCGACGATATAGGCGGACACTCTGACCATGTGTTGCAAAACCGTGAAATGGGCTCGAGCATACGCAAGCCAATCAGTGTGATTGCTTTCCTTCCGATGGTCCCGATACCTCGAGCCTCCCCTCATGGCGAGATCGAGGCACACCTATCGGTTCGACACGGGCCATGTAATCGACGCAGAACTTGACGACCTCTTCATTGCATAACCTTTGACAATGCTACCCTCCGGACGAGATCGATTCCAGACGTGAAGACTTGAGAATTCCCATGTACCTCTCGAAGCGGGTACATGCTACGAGGAACAACGCCCGCATATCTTTATCTCTGTCACAAGGTGAACAATGAGATGGACCATGATATCAAAAAATGATGGAGGAAATACATCTCAAGATTACATAGAGTCATCACCACCTCGACTTGCAGAGCATCTAGTCCTTTGGGATCGATGACCTTTCGAGCGATTGTGTTAAAGAAATAACACGACCTAGTGATTGTCTCTCGGACCTTGACCGCAAAATACTTCTAATTGCGATAGGAGCATCGTGTCATCGAGACATGACAATCATGAGATTTCATGCGGTTAATTTCAAATCTTCCAACTAAACAAGTCTCTTCATGTTGGAGGAGTAACCGGACGGAACTTTCACACCATGCAAGCACTAGCACGCTTCAGCTTCTTTTCGCCTTTGACAGAGTATAACAAGCGTGTTCCAAGTACGCACGGCCTTTATCGGTTTTTTTGGTGCTAACTCGGGTCTTATGCCCATATCGACCAAGTCAAGCCGTGCGTTGATACCATCCTTTGTTTTACCCTTAATGTTGAGTAAGAAACCAATCACATCGTCACGACATTCTTCTCACGTGCATGACATCGACACAAATGGCGAACTTCTAGGTGCTCCCAAAGAAGGTAGGTCCTGAATATTGATCTTTTCTTCCACATGCTCTTTTCACGGGTACTTGATTTACGCCCTTTCCATACGCAACATCCAAATCCTTAACAATGTCATGAATATCTCTCCGCTCAACCGCCTTTGAGCTGAACCATTTTCGCCTTCCTTAGTGAAAAGTTGTTTCATCTTCGCGATATGGGTGATTCCTCGAAGGAACCTACGGTGACGCATGTACACGGTTTTGCGGGAGTGATTCACCATAAACTCTCGGTATCATCTAAGCGGTGAGTGCGTGCTTTGGTTCCTTTTGTACTCGGCCCGCGAGTTAGCAAGGTGGTAATCATTTATAGTGAGAACAACAAGCGAGGCAAAGTAAAGTTCTCTCATTTGTACGCATCCCATACGTGTACCCGGTAACCCAAGTGTTTTTAGATCTTCCACCAATGGAGCTAGGTACACATCAATATCGCTCCTGTGTTGTTTCGGTCCTTGGATAAGCATGAGACAACAAAATGTACTTCCGCTTCATACACAACCAAGGAGGAAGGTTTTAGATACTGAGATTCTGGGCCAAGTGCTATGTCGGTTGCTCATGTTACCGAAAGGATTCATTCCATCTCAGACTCAATCCAAACCTTATATTTCTCGGATCCGCACCGAATTCTTGAAAGCTTCTGTCGATGTTTCTCCACTAGATGGAATCAGCAGGGTGCCTTAGCATTCCATCGTTCTTACGATCCTCAAAGTGCCAACGCAACAGTTTTGCCTCCTTTGGGTTCGCAAACAAATGCTTCAAACGGGGAATTACAGGCAGATACCATGCCACCTTAGCAGGAGGACATTTTTTTACCTCAATGCTCTCGCCATCATCATCTGAATGACTCTTACGCTTGTACCGGGATGTGTTGCATACGGACATATATGCAAGTTTGTGTACTCTTTGCGATGCACAGATCTGATCGCTTGGACATGCATGTATTCTTTCTACTTCCATTCCCAAGGGACAAAGAACCTTCTTGGCTTTGTAGGTGGTTGTCGGCAACTCGTTTCCCTCTCGAAGCATGTCCGCCAATAGACGTAATATTGTTGTGAAACTCTTGTCGGACCAACCGTTGCTTGCCTTCAATTTGAGTAGTTCAAGCACGGATGATAACCTTGTGTATTTCAATTTGCACCATGCGAACAAAGGTTTCTCCGAGTCCTCCATTAAGCCATGGAACTTTCCATATTCCTCGTCATCAAGGTTTCTTCGCATCGCGTAGCATCTCGATCCAAATTGTCATCCCGCAACCTGTCCTCATCGAAGCACAATCGATATGATCATCCGACATATCATTAACTTCGTCGACGATATTAACACTACTTATCGCTTCCTGTATATTATGCTCTTCGCCATGGTGGTCCAACATGTATAGCCCTTTTGAAACCCTTCGAATCAAGTGTGCTTCGATCTGCGTTGAGTTTCGAAACATTTTCAGATTTTCGCAATCAATGCACGGACATGACATGAATTGCACCCCCTTATTAAACATATCCTCCTCTGCAGCTCTTTTGAAAGTGGAGACGCCATTAAGATACTCAACACTGTGACGGTTCTCAGACATCCATCGACGATCCATCTACGCTACACATGTAACACTTAATGTTAAATATTATGCACTGTGTAGTCGCGATGCACACATTCTTAAACTAATTATGCAATTACATACCTTAATTACATCACAAAGAAATAATTAACACAATTCAAATTAATCTTCAATATAATAATGAAATTAGAACCCATTACTAACCTTAGATCACCAAAAGACTTGAATTGATCTATAAGCTAGATCTAAACAATCTTTAAATTCTATCCTTAACAAGCTAGCTAGCTACATCATGATTGAATATTATATTATGCAAATAGAACCATTACTAGCTAACCTTATAGATCAAACAACCAACACATGGTTCTACAAGCTAGATCTAAAAAAATCATCAAATTCCTTCCTTATCAAGATAGATATTGAATATAATGCAATTAAAACACATTACTAACCAAATATCACAAACAACATATGGATTTAGCTACAATTAAGCTAGATCTAATCAAACAATCTTTAAATTAATTCTCTCCTAACCAACCTAGATATTGAATTGGATGCATGCAATTAGAGAACTCATTATTAACCTTAGATCACCAAAATCAAATTAATCTAATATCACCCTTCAAAATCAATGGCTTTCTTTCAAAAAATCGCCTCACTTCCACAGCCGCCACTTAGGATAGAAACCGAAACCCTATAAATGAAGTGGATGGATCGAGGTTCTGTTTTTACGGGCTCAGACGGTTTTATCACAGACGGTTTTATATTACAGTCATCTGTGATGTAAGAAATAGCACAGACGGTTTCTAAATATAACCGTCTGTAATGACTACTGTAGATATTACAGACGGTTGTGTTATATAACCGTTTGTGAAATCACAGACGGTTTTACTTTAAAACCGTCTGTAATGAGTACTGAAGCCATCACAGACGGTTATATTTAGAAACCGTCTATGATATTTCTTGCATCACAGACGGCTGTAATATAAAACCGTCTGTGATATCCGCACTGACGGTTTGAGTACATAACCGTCTGTGATGTTCCATATTACAGACGATTTTTCAAAACCGTCTGTGATCATGCGTCTGATATAAGCCTCGCTGTAGTAGCGCGCGCTTCGGGCACTAACACCGGTGTCTCCTCGGTCACAGATGGCAGTATTGTCGCTGCCTGTTTTTTCGTTTTTGATGAATAGTGCGCAGTGCATGGCGCAACTTCAGGCCAACCAGCATGGCAGGTTCTTGATCTGATTTTGCCACCTTCCACTTGTTTCAATCCGAGATCAAAGGTTTCTAGATTGATATATTTTGCTTTGATGGGATTGAACATCCTGATTGGCCTCTTTGTTAGAACATCGAAGGTTACTGCCTTTCAGGGAGGGAGGACACGGTGCATTGCTCATTGGCCAAAAAACTTGCAAGCTTTAATAAAGTACTAGATGAGTGACCGCGGTGTGCCACACGGCGATCGCTTCTCCCCCACGCAAGCGAATAGAGAAAACGCACGAAACGGTTGAAAGGATATAAACGTAATTACACTTTTTTGCTTTTATTTGGGGTCCTTTCATGAAGGATCCATAATTTTACTAAACCGAAAGGTTATTTTCGTAAAAAACGGTTGAAAGGATCTAAATGTAATTATGTGTTTTTTTCATTTATTTGAGGTTTTTTCATAAAGGATCCACGATTTCACTTAATTGAAGATTCCTTTTGTAGAAAAAGGTTGAAAGGATCTAAACGTAATTACAATTTTTAAAGCCTTTCATGAAGGGAGGTAGCTCCTTGTCCAGGAAACTTGCAGCTTTAACAAAGTAAGTATTCACATACTTCTCGCCCATGCAGCTCGGTTTCGCGCATTGCTGCATAGTGCATACACCCGCTGCTAGTCTGCTAGACTGACGGATCCATGAACGGAATCTGATTCTTTTTTTGAGAGAGAGAGAGTTACGGAATCTGATTCGATCTGAATGTCGCCTACAGTCCCACCACAGATTCATTCTACAAAATAAAACAGGATGCGCACCTAGCGTTCCTAAATTCATACTTTTGTTCCAAATTTCGGTTTTGGTTTATATCTCACTCCTCATTGAAATCCAAAATTTCAAAGAAATCTTGTTATTTCGGACAAAATCCGAACGAAATTCAAATCCAAAATTTTTGGACCGAATTTCGGGTGAAATATCCGAAATATTGGGTGAAATTGCCGAAATTTCGACAAATTTCAACTGAACAAAAAATATTTCAAATGATGTCAAAAAATTTTGATTTTTGATAGAGGTTCCTGACACATCCATAATGTTTCCATACAAATTTCAGATAATTAAGATGTCTGAGGAATTTTTAAAAATTCAGACATTGCTACTGTCGTGATAAAATGGTGACCGGCAAATTTGAACCAAATGAAAAATAGTTCAAACCATGTTAGAAAATTTTGAATTTTTTTGTGTATGGTTATGATGCATCACTAATATTATCATAAAATTTTTAGATGGTGATCAAGCTTCATAAATTTTTAAAAATTCAAAAAATGCTACTGCCCTGTAAAAAGGCTTAAAAATTTTGAATAAAATGAAAAATGGTCCAAACCATTTTATAAAACAATTTTGGATGGTCCTGATGTAACATTAATTTTTTGTAAATTTTTTATACGATGATCATGATTAAAGAATTTTTAAAAATTCTGACAGTGCTACATCCAAATAAAAGTGTGATGATCAATACATAGAATTGTTTAGCAAACAAAAAAGTTAAATTTTTTTGAAAATTTTACAGAAGGGTGATAAGAAAATGCTTAAGATCTCATAAAAATTTTGAATCATGATCACACTCTAGTGAATCTATAAAATTCTTACAAGGCGCAGTTCCATTTATGTTCTTTCTCTTTTTGATTTTTGAAATATAATATAACAAATGAAGTTCAATACATACATAGATTTAATTGACCAAACAAAAAAATTAAAAAATTTAAAAATTTTATAGAATGGTACTGAGGCAATTCTTAATCTCTCATAAAAATTTTAGATCATGATCACACTGAAGAACATTTATAAAATTCTGACAAGGTTATTATCCCAATTATGTTCATTTTTAAAAAAAATTTAAAAACAACAAACGAATTTGAGTTATTTTGAAAAAAATTTGTATTATCTTTCACTACTAAATATAGTACCATAAAATTTTCAGATCATTATAAAGCTTGTACAATTTTATACAAATTTGGTAGTGTTTCCGCCAAAATTTTAAAATATCTCAAAAATTCATTTTTTCAACAAATTTTCATAGAAGATGACTTTCTTAAGGGTTATTGGACCAAATCTGATCAAATTTGGCTCTAAAAGTTTAAAAATGGCCAAAAATCATGAAACTAATTATTGTAGTAATTTCAAAAATTTTAAATTCCTTTCATCCGAACGATAATTTGGATTTTGTGGTGGCCCAAAATCCAAAATTTCAGCAAAAAATCACCAAATTCGGTGAAATTTGTATCCATACTTCTATTTGGCTCTTGAAGGGCACTCCCTATGCGAAAACAAGGATGCACACCCAGCATTACTGAAATCGTGCTTCTATTTCGCTTTTTAAGGGCACTTTCAGTGCTCCTAGTCGGTCATTTTCAAGGATGAAACATATAGCATAAAGAGTGATATAGAAGGGTAGTTAATAAGAAAAGAGAAGGAAGCTATATCTCATGTAAGATACAATCTATTTGAGAGAACCAAAGAGCTACACTACAGGAAAACGTCGTTGATTCGTCGGCCGCCTTCAATTTCGTCGGCCTTTTTTAAGCCGTCGAAAATGACGGAATAAATTCGTCGGCCCGTGTAAGCCGTCGAAAATGAATGAATAAATTCGTCGGCCCTCTCTAGCCGTCGAAAATAAGCATATAATTTCATCGGTTTAATCAGGCCGTCGAAAATATGAAGCTAATTTAAATCGGCCGTAGTCAAAATCATTGCAGCCCTAATAACCCTAGCTACCAAAAAATTGGCTCATGTCGTCACGTCTAAGCAGCGCCGCCTTCCCCCTCCCCTCGCTGCGCCCCCTCCCCCCCCCTCACCGCGCCAACCCCCCCCTCCCCCTCCACGCCGACCCCCCCCCCCCCTGCCTGGCGTTTTCCCCTGCGGCGCTCTCCGGTCTGATACTCACATGACGCCGCTGCCGCTTGCCGCTTCGCCGCACCCACGTGGCGTCTCTCCCACGCGACGCTCTGCGGTCTCGCGACGACGACACCGCCGCCCTGCCCCCCTCGCGTCTTGCCGCCGCCCGACGCCGCCTCCGCCACGTCTTCTCCAAGGTACAGATAGAATCACGAAATTTTGTCTTATAGCAGCAATATTTGGTCATTTGTGCCAAATTTATGCATTTATTTGCCGGATTAGTGATGTTTATTTCGGTCATTTCCACGATTTAGTGAGTTTTGTGCTTGAGCTTAAGTTCTTGTAGTTTAGGACCTTTCGGTTGTGGAAGTAAGCAAGTAACACAGAGATGTTTCAGTTTTGGACCATATATAGGTATTTCGAATGCAAATCACGAGTTCATGATGTGTTTTGAAACCCTTGTCCTGTCCATGTTACACACGTAAACCGTAGAAGGAAAACTAGCAAAGCACATGGCAAAAACGAGTATACAAGAAGATATTAATGTCCATTTTAAGAAACAACATAAAGTGAATGATCTGGATCATAGACACAGATATTGGAAGAAAAAAGCAACAACAAGATAAAGAGATTCAAAATAGTACAGTTTGATCATCTGGTCTGTTTTACTTTAACTTTCGGACAAGGCCTCCAAAAGATGGACCATTAGCTTGTTGATGATATGTATGTGTATGAACATGTGTTGATGGTGGATGTCTGAGCGAACCACTAGTTAATAATTTGTATGGACCGGTAATCGTGATACTATGTGTATGTGCCGTTTATTTTGATTGTGTTGATAGTGAAATGGGTAAGATATGGATATTTTGTGATATGATTGATTGATAATATCATTGCTGAAAATATAGATGAATTTTGGTGAGAGGAAGGATCCTCCTCACAAAGGGGAGAAGGTAACTTCATTCTTTTGTCACAATTTTTGAAAAACTCAATCCTAAACTGTTTATTTATGTTCTCAGTAGGAAGTCCCGAAGGGCCCCGACTACGTGGCATACTACGTGACAACCAAAGGCCACCATACAACCTTGCCAAGCCTTTTGGATGAAGGACCAAAGATCCAAGGTTAATAAATCACGCCCCAGATGAACTTAGTTTGTTTTTCCTTCCCATATTTTGCAAATGTAAGTTTCGCAAAAATTTATCCAGATTAACTTTATCGCATCCTAAACAAGAGCAAATTTATAATATCAGTCAAAGTATGTATTAGCATGTACCTTTAGTCTCTTGCCATTAGGAGTCCATGCTGGATCGGTGGACAGTCCTATGCTCTTTTCATGAGTTATACTTGGCTGGATGGCCAAAATCCTGTTTCAGAAAAGCAAGCAGGTGATGAAGTTCAAACATGAAGTTGCATGGTATAACTTTGCATCTATGCTTTAAACTTTATACCTTTTTTATTATAACTATATTTGACAAAACAGCTGATGAGTTGTTTTCAATTTTGAATCCATCCCTGCTTTCTCAAGTTTCTTAATTAGATTCAAGTGCAATCTCTATGACCATCACCAGTGTATCTCTGCATAAGTCTAATGTGTCTTGAAAAACCGAATATATTTCAAACTATGAAGTTAGTTCAATTTTATCTGATTGTGTGAGCCCTCTTATGGGTTCTGTAGTCAACCTTGATACTGTATGGAATTGTATCCGCATTTGTATGCTTATTCCATAATTTCCATCACAATTCACAATTGAAGATCCATAAAACAGTGACAATAATAAAACCTAAAGAGCATGGGCATCTTTTTCAAGACTATAATAAGGAAAACCTTTTCACATGGTGTGTATATAACTGCAAATTGGTTATGCTTGACTTTTGTACACAAGTTTTTTTTTTGAAAACAAACAACGGGGGAAAACCCCGCCGAACTTTTGTACACAAGTTGGTGACAATGTATCATTTGGGAATAATATCTTAGTTGGTTTGCTTTGTACCATTTGTCCGCTCGAGCAAAACATTAGCCATGCAATGTCACTTTGTACTCGACGCTATTAATCAATATACTGAAGTCTCATCTTGCTACTTGTTTATCTCAACAGGCATGAATATTCGATGCGTGAGGAGGCAAAAACTAAGATTATTTCCGCCAAAGTGTGACTTTAAGCCTGGTTATTTTCAAAAGAAAAACACAGGATGTGTGCCCGAGCAAGTTGATGATTTTGTATGCTCTCTTGACCCTTCTATTGCTCTCATGTACATTTGTTACTGAGAGCTCGTCTCGCCTAGATCTCCCATTAACTCATGGTATGGAAAGCTGGAATTGTGACAGCTCCATGATTTCAGTATTTCAATACACACAGATTCTTGTCTGAAGGCATGCTTTTATCCTTACTAGGCTGTGAATTGGTTGTCCTTATCTGCTCCTAGCTCTGAGATTTCATGACCTCTAAGTGTGTGATATGGATTTTGTATCGTCTCCCTGTTTCTGATTAGCATCTATTATGTGGGTCTAGTGCGTTGTCTGTATAAGCATTCTCCCATCATTTGCTAGGGAATTTTTACATCTTGCTATCATACTTTGCTTTTTACTTTACCGAGCAATGTTTCAACGGCAGCTACTTTACCGAGCAATGTTTCAGTGACTGCATTTTCTGCTGTGCTCTACTTGTCATGTTCTTGTGATTACCATGCATGGCTGTGGTGCATTTTGGATGCTTCTGCTGCTACTTGCATCTCTTGATCAGCATAAGTGACGTCTGTTATGTTTTTTAGTTTATACCTGTGAAGAAAACAGGAACTCGGGAAAGAATGATGGTCCTAAGCTTCATGACTTGTAACAGCAGAACTGAAATTTCTCAATTGTTACTTGATGCTGACATGAACTAGCTGCAAGTTCATTCTCATTGTTATTTGATACTATGTGTATTTGATGCAAGTTCATTCTCATTGTTATTTGATATAGATGAATCTTCTGTTATTTTCTAGGTTTTTTTGTGAATTTCTGGGATTTTATAAGTTTTTCAAATTTTTTTTTGAAATTAAAATATTATTTTAAATCGGCCGTCTGTGCCGATTTAAAATAACATGACCGATTTAAAATTACAATTTTGGCCGCGAAAATAACATTTTGGCCGACCAAAGCACCTGCATTTTTCGTGGGCTAGGCCATTTAAAATAGCACAAAAACCGACGAAAAAAAAATAATTTAAATCGACTTGGTCGACGAAAATACCTACGCCACGTCAAGATCGGCGCGCTCGTGTCCATCGACTAATAATTTCGATGGCCACCTAAGCCGTCGAAAATAAATTTATTTTAAATGGGTTGTCGACGAAATTCACCGTATTTTAAATCGTTTTTTGTTCCAAAAGCCGACGAAAAATATGAAAAACCCACGAAAATAGCTATTTTAAAGTCGGTTTATGTATTTTAAATCGACTTTTGGCCGATTTAAAATATCATGATTCTCGTAGTGCTAGAAATAATTTTGAAACTGCACTATATATTGAACCATTTTAATTTTACTCGTTTTATGGTCCTGTATGGATCATTTATGCCATTTGAGAGGATCAAGAAGCTAGCTATATAGAAAAATAGGTTACAATTGATCTTTTCTCACGTGCAACAATAAATAATTTTGTTGGCCCTACATATACAACTATGCATAGTACTCCCTCCATTCCATATTAGAGGGCGTATAACATTAATTTTTCATGCAATTCCAATTTACAGGGCGTCTCTTTAATTAACGTGGGTAAATTTCCTCAGTTGCCTCGCTCCTCATTAACTTCTGCACACATGCCCTTCGTTCTCCACAACTAGTTAACTTCAGCATGCACTCCCACATTAACTTTCGCATGCATTAACTGACGCATGCAAACAACTAGTTGATTAGGGCATCTCCAATGGTACTAGCTATAAGAAATATCCATGTCATCTATAGATAGCATATAGACAACCTCTCTAATAGATTAGTTATAGCATTGTCTATAAAATTAAATATTGGCCCACATGTAATAGATAATAAGTGCCTTGGAATCAGTTGTAGCCTGATTATACATTAGTAGCCGGTCTATATCTCTCTCCTCATTTTTCTCTTCCACCTAAGCAAAATGCTGAGATGGCACGTTTATAGCTAGCTGAAGTGGCACCATTGGAGATGCCCTTAGGGGCAAGTTTGGAAACAAATTACCTGATGCCTTCCTCTTTGGTCTTTGCAAAAAAAAGTTATACGCCCTCTAATATGGAATGGAGGGAGTATTATGCATTGGGATAGTTATATCTAAGCATCTATTTAATGTGTTATCTTGCCTCCTAAAAATAGCTTTAGAAATAATGCACCAGGAGTGCCCTAAGACCATTCCCAGTGCATAGTTTCATTTTTCAGTTTCCAAGAGTGCCACATCAGCTTTTATCTAGGTAACCGTGTATCTTGAGTTTCATCTAGATGAAACTCTCCCACCTCCTATGAAACTCTCTCTATCTCTCTCTTCATAATTACATTGCCATGTTACCAAACACGATGATGTGTCATATCATTTAATGAGAATGAAACTCCCATTGTGAATGGCCTAATAAATAGATGCCAGTGTTTCCAGTGTCGCATAAGCTTAAATGCCGGGTTTAGATGCGGACATGACTGGTTTCAACCTCTAAGTACCCACAACTTACTCATTATAATTAGGCGTTAATTAACCCTAAAATTTATCACTGGGCTTAGATTTTCAAATTTCATTTTCGGATCACATCTTAGGGTGGCCAAAATCTAAAATTTTAGCCAAAATGCAGATAAAATTCAAAAACTAAATTTCAAATCCGATATTTTTAAAACCCTAAACTGAAATTTCGATTGAAATCTTCGGAATTTCGGTGGTTTTCACCCCATTGAAATGGTTTCTCGAGGTTAGAAATTTTTTTAAAAAATATGAAAAATCATATAAGCGTTTATCTACATTTTTTATCTGTTTGAATGCAAAATAATAACAATTTGCACATAAAATTTTCAATATAGGGTTTAGACCGAAATAAATTATTTAAGGCCAAAATCCAAATTAGAGTTTAGGCCAAAATACAATTTAAAGCTGAAATCCAAATAAGGGTAAGGTTTAGACCAAAATGCATCATTTAAGGCCAAAATTCAAGTTAGTGTTTAAGCTTAGTTTTGCATAATTTGTACTCCCTCCGTTCACTTTTATAAGGTTTATTTTTTGAATAGTTTTGCTCACAAATATAAAGTTTGTATGTAGATTTAATGAGGCCATTCCTTTTATATCCTTTATTTATTCTCTCTTAACCATATGCATTTATTTATTATCACCCACACAAAATATATCATTCATCTTCGAAGACAATTAAGTAGGAGCATCTAAGTTATTTTATCTCATACTTTGCTCAATTTTAACGCAACATTAATCCTTGTGTAAAGTCAAAATACAACTTATAAAAATGAACGGAGGGAGTATATGTATTTTTTTTGCAAACTTTTCACATGCATTCCTCGTAAAAGACATTACAATTCTCTAAAAAAAATGGTTTGAAATCCGGTCCAAAAAACATCAAGACCGGTCTAAAAATCGAAAATCTTGACAAAATTTACTGAAATTATTATAGCAACCCTAATTTGCAAATATTTTTATTCCACTAAAATTTAAAATCTCGGTTCCAACCGAAATTCAAAATTTCGTCCATATTTAGAACCCTCTCTGGGGTACGTATTATCGGTGCTCTGCGGGAGGAGGGGAAATGCATGCACGGGAATTTGGAGCCGCCCGTCACGGTGTGCAACACATGTCAGACGAACGACAGCGGCAACGAAAGCGCAGTGAGCACGGCTGTCCAGATTGTTACCAATCGCCGAGCTCTGCTTGGATTAACCCCTCGCTGCCGGCGGCTGCTCTATATACGAATGAAGCACTCGCCACCTGTCCATTTCGTCGTGTGATTTCGGATGATCTTGCGGTCACGGACTATGTGGTGTCTATCATGGTGTATTTGCATCTGAGTGCCGGTGCTCCATGATCCAC
Organism: Guadua angustifolia; assembly: GCA_036346375.1. Lineage (NCBI taxonomy): Eukaryota > Viridiplantae > Streptophyta > Magnoliopsida > Poales > Poaceae > Guadua > Guadua angustifolia. Next base: position 40,000,280 of record CM070506.1, on the reverse strand, counting down.
ACGCACAGACAGCGTCTGTGTTAGAGCATCTCCAACAGTGTCTAAAATCCATTCTCAAAACCTGATTTTGGGTTTGATTGTAAAAAGATCCAACAGTTCCTCTTTCTAGCTCCTCAAATTTTGGCACGCCTAAAAACAGCACCCGACTCATTTTGTGCGCTTGTCGCGCTCCCAATCAACATTATTTTGCATCCGTGATGGCCCACGGACCAATTTAAAGGTGTTTTGGGAGAAAATATAGAACTGGAGAACAAGGATTTTGTAGACCTAAAATTTTTGGGAAGGTCCCAATCTAAGAATATTGGGAGTCTAAATATTAGAAATTGTTGGAGATGCTCTTAGTTGGCTGTTAATTGGGCGCAGTAAAGTGGAGTACAGCGTGCGGGCCGTGTGGTGATATTTCTTGGCGAAAATGCACAATCTCCTCTGCATTGGTTGGGAAGACCGCAAGAGGGATTACATTACAAAACGAGGTGAAAAATCGCTCACCAGTTGACATTGATTTTCGACGGAAATTGATAGAAACGGAACAAATTGTAAAGACAGATTTTTTGAATTTAACAGTCAAAAAGCAACAAAAAATAATAATAAAACCGACCAATTGACCGATTTTTGATCGGTTTTGTACGATTTTTTGACTGGTTTACATAAAAATCGGCATACTCAAGGAAAATTAAAAAAATAAAGAAAATCATAATAAATCCCAATTAATCTATAAAACACCTCATAGAAATTTCAATAATTTAATTTTTAAATTCATTTAGTGCTTCTGGAAAATAAAAAACAAGTAATGAAAAAGAGTAGATACACTGTCAGATTTTTATAAAAATTTATAAGCTTGATTATGCTATGAAATTTAATGGTATCATAAAAAGTGCCAAGGATCATGTAACAAAATTTCAAGAAATATTAAACTTCATTTAGTGCCCCTAGAAAATCAAAAACAGAAGAGCATATGTAACATCCTAAAAAAATCATTTTAATTTGTTTAATTTATTTAATTTAATTTGGAGTTTATTTGAAATTTTATTGATTTTATTAAAGCTCTTTTAGTAATTCTCAGTTTTACAAAATGAATCTATGCAGAAAATTTAAAAGCTACAAAATTCCTAAAATAATTTTTCTGAGTTACAAATATTCCAAAGTATTTTTTTGAATTTTCCCAAGATTTTTAAAGCCTTTTTACTATTTTTACCAAACATACTTTTCTCTCAGCTCAAATAAATCCAAAAATAAGGGCCCCACATGTCATATGTTTCTTCTATCTTGATCCATGTACAGTACAAGCTCCTCTCTCTTTCCTCTGTTAGAGCTTGCAATGAAGATTTAAAATCTCCACGATTCTTCTACCATTTCTTTCCAAATAATTGTGCAGTCAAATCCCCGTTGCATCCTCCACGTTCTAAAAACCGTTACCCAAATTAAACCGCATGATTTGCCCTAAATCTCCATTAAACCCCATTTCTGGCCACGCCATTCCCACTTCAATTGCGCCCCCTCCGTTCCTCCTCTCGGGCTATAAAAGGGAGTATTAGGTGCACAACTCAACCCTCTATTCATTTTACCATTTTTCCAAGCTAGTTCGGTGTCGTTTAGCCGAAAAAGGCAAGAATTGTCGCCTTTTTTACTCCGGCCGCCGCCTACCTTGTTGCCGTCTCCATTGGCCGTCGGCTTCCTCTGGCGTCGCCGCCGATGGCGCCGACCTCGCCGTCGTTGCCGTCGATCGGTCATGCACGGCCGCCCCTCCCGGCGATTTTGCCCTCTGTGCATGAAGAACAGAGGCTCTGTGTGTTTTCAGCGAGCAGCTGCGGGGACAAAAAGAAAAAGGGAAAAAGCTGCTACTGACGTCATCATGGGTAGTAATATGAAAATTTCCAATAGAAAAATAAATCCACAAATTCAGAAAAATCTTTTTTTTTTAATTTTAAATTTTTAGGTGTCCATTTTCGTCCGTTCGAACTACATTTGGCTCTGTTTTTTCTAAATTATAAATTTCTCTTTTATGCTGCTTTGGTATTTTATTTGAATTTGGATGTTTTTTGCGTATAGATTTTGGAGAGCCAGAAGAGTTCGCCGCCGCCGATCTCGAGTATCAACCCTTCATGCAAGACAAGTTACACATCCTTAAACATATTGATCTCAGTTTTTAAATTATATTTTGAATTTAAATTATTGCATGCATAGTTTTAACAAAATAGTTTTGGTTCCAATTTTAAATAAATAGTTATTCACTGAATACCTCCTTTCCTAAACTTAGAAAGATGGCCACACCGAGCCGTCCGCTCGGCTCAAAAAAATTCTCGTGATTAGGTCCTTTTGTAAATTACGAATAGGTCCTTCGTGATTTTTTGTGAGAGAAAGATTTTTTTTCGTCTAAATTCGCGTTCGGATCTCTCGTGCGTCATTTTACGAAAAGAACCTCCCGTTAAATTCAAATCGCGAACAAGCCCTTTTCTAATTTTTAAGGATAGCGGACAGGTCCAAAAACGTAACATTCAGGTCCTTGCTCTTTACGTCTAGCTCCTTTCTCCGTTTTTCTCGGGAAAAAATGTTTTTGTCACTGGAAATATGTGTGCAGCTCTATCTCTAGACTTTTTCCCCACCTTGATTTCCCATCTCGATCTCTAATATTTTTTAAAGCATGTATTATTGCTCCACGAACGCGTCGGTCTCTGATATTTTTTTAAACATGTATTATTACTTCGTGAGCGCGTAGAGTGTTAAGCTCGACAAAAAGAAGGTTGTCATCTCTAATAGTTTTTCGCCCTTTTCCCTCTAGACTTTTTTCCTACCTCGGTTTTCTAGCTCGGTCTCTAATATTTTCTAAATAATTCGTCGAAAGAGATATTTCTACAGCTCTATCTCTCTACTTTTTTCCCCGTTTCGCTCAATAAACTTGGAAAAGATGGTCGCTTGCTGCTTCGTTTGAGCCGCTCGGCTCGAAAAAATTCTCGCGATTAGGTCCTTTTGTAAATTACGAATAGGTCCTTCGCGATTTTTTGTGAGAGAAAGATTTTTTCGCCTAAATTCGCGTTCGGATCCCTCGTGCGCCATTTTACGAAAAGAACCTCCCGTTAAATTCAAATCGCGAACAAGCCCTTTTCTAATTTTTAAGGATAGCGGACAGGTCCAAAAGCGTAACATTCAGGTCCTTGCTCTTTACGTCTAGCTCCTTTCTCCGTTTTTCTCGGGAAAAAATGTTTTTGTCACTAGAAATATGTGTGCAGCTTTATCTCTAGACTTTTTCCCCACCTCGATTTCCCATCTCGATCTCTAATATTTTTTAAAGCATATATTATTGCTCCACGAACGCGTCGGTCTCTGATATTTTTTTAAACATGTATTATTACTTTGTGAGCGCGTAGAGTGTTAAGCTCGACAAAAGAAGGTTGTCATCTCTAATAGTTTTTCGCCCTTTTCCCTCTAGACTTTTTCCCTACCTCGGTTTTCTAGCTCGGTCTCTAATATTTTCTAAATAATTCGTCGAAAGAGATATTTCTACTGACTCTATCTCTACTTTTTTCCCGTTTAGCTCAATATTTTGACGATTTAAAAATAAAACGCCTTAAAAATGAAATCCTTACGTAAAAACGACACTTGCTGACGTGTTACGCCGAAGTCTCTAATATTTTTAAAACGTGTTCTTTCTCCGCTTTTCCGAAAAAAGGTTTTCATCGCCATAAATATTTGTGCAGCTCTATCTCTAGACTTTTTTTCCAGCTCGATTTCCCATCTCGATCTCTGATATTTTTTAAAACATGTATTATTACTCCGCGAACGCGTCGATCTCTAATATTTTTAAAACATGTATTATTACTCATAACACATAGAGTGTTAAGCTCGACAAAAGAAGGTTGTCATCTCTAATAATTTTTCACCCTTTTCTCTCTAGACTTTTTCCCCGCCGCGGTTTTCCAGCTCGGCCTCCAATATTTTCCAAATAATTCATCGAAAGAAATATTTCTACAACTCTATCTCTCTATTTTTTCCCCATTTCGACGATTTAAAAAATAAAACGCCACCGAGAAAAAAAAAAAATTCTCTGGGAACGACACACGCTGGCGTGTTACGCCATGAAGTTTTAATATTTTTAAAACATGTATTATTACTCGCTAACAGCGTAGAGTATTAAACTCGATAAAAAGAAGGTTGACATCTCTAATAGTTTTTCACCCTTTTCCCTCTAGATTTTTTCCCCGCGCGGTTTTCAAATTTCGGTCTCCAATATTTTCCAAATAATTCGCCGAAAGAAATATTTCTACAACTCTATCTCTATTTTCCCCATTTCGCTCATTATTTCGACGATTTAAAAATTAAACGTCATGAAAAAAAATATTTTTATTGAAAAAAGACGACACGGCGTGATTATGCCATGAAAATTTCCTAGTTGTTTAAAACCACCTAGGAAATTGAAGCACCTTATTCCGTTGTAACCCTAAGACATATATACAAATATCAAAATGATTAGAAATATGCTTGGACTAGCTTAGAACCGAGATTACGACCTTTTGGGAATTTAAGCTGAATAAAGTTCTATTTAAAGGCTTTATCATTTTATATGGAATTCTATGTGGTATCAAGTTGAAAACTAAAAATATGGTTTAGACCGGGCAAGAATGATGGGTAGGTGGGTGCGTGAGGCACGTGCAGGGGCGGATCTACAGGGTATGCCCGGTATGCCACGGCATACCCTGTAGATTCGGCCTAATACAGTCTATAATACCGTCATTATTTTATACAGTCAGCTTGTAAAGGTCATAACTTTAGATCCGTAGGTCCGATTGAGCTAATTCTTGTTGGTTTAGTTTCAAAATTGAATCTAGTTTCTACAGTTAAAATTTCACATCAATCCAATGGTTGGATCTTCAGAAATTACTATTTTAGTTAACATGTGTCAGTCTGTTTTTCTGAAACCGAAGCAGTTTTTTATAATTTGTTTAGGGGTGATTTGAGAATCAATAAAAATTTGTTTTAGCTTCCGCACAATCATTCACCCCCCTCTGATTGCTATATTAGTGTATATCGATCCAACATGTAATTTGAGTGCAAGACTGCTAGTTGATTTATAGAGTAGAAACAAATATAATTGCTACTTTGCTAGAGACTAGAGAGTTGCTTGTTGATGCATTGCTTTTTTTGTTTGTAGAGTTTTTGAATTATAAAGAGTAACGGAGACATTGTATCTCTTTTCTAGAAACATGTAGCAATGAAGGCTGCTGCTGCTTCATCTTTTTTCCGGAAATATTGCAAAACGAGAAGCAAAGAGGGTCGCCATTGCTTCATCTCTTTTCCGAAAACATTGCATCTCTTTTCCGTAAACGTTTATTGAACGAGATATTTTCTTCGAATCGATGAAAATGATATAATCAAGAGTTTCATGGCTATTAGAAGGCGGAGGCCAAACAAGAAGTAATATTGTATTCTTTAAACTATTGTAGGTGCGTAAACTTCTTTTATGCATATTTCATACTTAAAATGTTGAACTATTTATATTATAATTTATACTTGTGTTATCATGTTTCTAGTTATTTTATACTGTGATACCTAATTTCTCGACAATATTTATAGTTGTTTATCGAATTGTTCATTTGATTTTACCGAATTATATATTATAATATTAGCTCGGCATACCCTAACTTAAAATCGCCACTGGGCACGTGGGTTGTGGAAAACTCACGTAGTCAATTAATGACTGGTCTGTGTTACGCTGAATGTAAAGCGTTACCGTGCTAGCACAAGTTTGGAATGTGATAGATCTGGCTATCCGTATTACAACATGCCATAGACAGTCATGCCATTAGGTTGCCACTTGGTACAAGAAGGGGCATCTGAATTAGACGGTTTAACCCTATCAATGGTGAAATCTTAACGGGTATGAGTACGTGGATGGAGCTTTATAGGGGTATTATCATGATTTTCTCAGCCAACCAACCAAAGAATGTGTTTATTTTGGCAAAAGAAAATAATCATGTTTTGTGGTTAAAGTTTTACAACCTTTACAAAATGTAAAACTAATCGATTAGCCATGTTCGTGGTTATGAGCATGCCAAGCAAGCCTTTTATGGAGTAGATTTTAATGTTTTCAACAATAAGTTTAAAAGTATGGTTTCAGATGGAGTGATTCCATTGAATAGGAAAAGTTGGGTTAACTCCAGGTGAGATTTCTGTGCTAAAATTTGTTACAAGAATATTTTTTTAAAAAATATACCTTTGAAAAATATTTAAAATATTAGAAAGCTTGATGCTTCACACTAAAATCAACCACATAACTTTCCTTTGTGTCCCTTACATTACTATTGTATTTCCCGTGTGACTTGCGGAGTACTTTTGTACTCACCCTTACTTACTCTATCTTTTTAGATGAATATCTCTATAATGGTGAGGACCAAGAAACTAGGCGGCTGCTCTAATTGATTGCCTGTGATGAATTTATTAGGTTCTACTACTAGTCTTATTTTGTTTTTGTTGTAATATTTTATTTGGCTTGTGTACCATAATTATTGTAAACTTTGATTATTAATAAAGTTTGTTGGATATGATATGTTATCATCTCTGCTGCGCATATTAGTTTTTTTGGACTAGTATAGAATATACAGAGGATTTCAAATGTGTTTTTCCGAGGTTCGACAACATATACAAAAATAGTAGCATCGTTAGAATTTTACAAAAATCCACAGATTTGATAATTATTTGAAAATTTTACAGCATCATTCCATTGTCTCATGACCTTACACAAAAAAATTTAAAAAATTATAACATGATTGGATAACTCAAGTAAATTAGAAATTGCTAACTCCTTTGTCCTTTTTTTCTTTGTTCTATTATATATATTCGGATTTGCTCAAAAACACTTCCCAAATTTGGTTTTTCAAAAAAAAATCATCCCATATGTCAAAAATCTATTAATACTAATTTTAGGGAATTTTGGATAAATTTTTTCAAACGTTTTGATTTTTCTGAATTCAATTTTTAACTAAACTGGTTTATCGATCAATTCCAAATATCAAGCTGGCTCGATATAGTTAATTTTCATTGATTTTTTAAATCCTAGATGGTGTTGCTACAGTAGCTGTGTTGCCGAACTGCTAGTTGCGATCAGAGGTCCCGGAAAATTGAATTGAAGCAGCACCGTAGTTACTCTGCGAGGACAAGTACGGCTTAGTGTCCGGGACCATGATGAAAGTAAGCAACCAGAGAACAACACTATTCCGACTGGACGCGTCATAAATGGACCGTAAGCGTCGTTCTCCAGCTTGCATGACGATTGTATCAGCGAGTACTGCTCAGCAACTTGCATGACGATGGTATCAGCGAGTACTGCCTAAGAAAAATGCAAGAAATATCCTGCTTAAGGGCTTCTAGGTGTTCCATGTCATCGCACATTCGAACAGGCATTTGTTGAACGAATTGAACCATGTGATCTTATTATTTTTCTTACCATTCCTCCTTTCCTTGTTGGGATAACTATATGTGGAGATGTCATTCCAAGTTCCATATCTGCATCTGTTGAGTTCAATGGATGAACTCTCTTTCGACATTATGCAAGTTGTGGACGAACTACATGGTGCACAGCGACGAGAAGACAAATAACGATATAGGAGCACGTCCCTCTCCGTTGTTTACTGCACAACTAGAAAGTCCACACACCGTCTTTATTTCCCTCTGGACTCTCAGCAACTAGGGTACGTAGCTCTCACAAGTTGACGGCACGCACCGAGTCAGACAGGGAAGGAGCGGAGAAATCGGTCGATGGGACTATGGGAGCACCGGAGCAGAGGGGCAGACTGTGTTGGTGAGGAAGGAGTTAATACTTAAGTCGTGGTCTGTTGGGCAAAGGGACCAGCAAGGACGCAACGCCCAACCACGCGCATCCCCCACTGTGCACTGCTGCTGCCGTCGTTGTCAGCAGCTAATTGTGGCCGTCAAGTCAATTAATGTGCGTTTGGTTGGGTGTACGAGGATAAATAGGATATGATGATATAGGATGGATGTGATGATTTTGGATAAGATGGTACATGAAAGATGTTTGGTTATCTGAATAGAATGATACAAGATTTTGTTTGATTGCTGGGATGAAATGATACAGAAGGTACAGGATGATGTTTGGTTAAAGAGAAAATTCCTTATTTGCCACTGAAAGTTGGCCGGATACCTAAAATGCTATCACAAAATTGTCCTTCCCTTCGCTGCCATCAAATCTCAACTTTCATCCTGTTTTTGCCATTCCTGTCAGTGGACCGTTACTTTGGCCGTTAACTTGTAACTAAAAAGACGATTATGCCCATCTTCATCCTCATTTAAATATATAAAATTTACTCAGAATTTTATGAATTTTTTTTGGAGATGATCTTAATGGAGTGCTAACATTTCTGTAAAAATTTCAAAGCATGATCAGCTCTGTAATTTTCTGGAAAAATCTTTTAATAATTCTGTCTTAATGAAAGAATCTAACCTTTGATTTTTTAGAAGTATTAAATAAATTCAAAATTTTCTAAAACTTTTTAGAGGGGTTCCTTGGATTATTTAGAACTTAAATAAAATATTTGTAGGCTTTTAAATGTTTTGAATTTAAAGCTTGAAAAATATTAATCCAAGGAACCCCTCCAAAAAGTTTCATAAAATTTTGAATTTATTTAATACTTCTGAAAAATTAAAATCTAGATTCTTTCATTAAGACAGAAATGCTAAAAGATTTTTCTAGAAAATCACAAAGCTGCTCATGCTCTGAAATTTTTACAAAAATGTTAGTACTCCATTAAGATCATCTCCAAAAAATTTCATAAAATTCTAAGCACATTTGATAGATTTAAATGAGGATGAAGATAGACAAAAATGTCTTTTCACATACAAGTTAACGGCCAAAGTAACAATACGCTAACGGGAGTGGCAAAAACGGGATGAAAGTTGAGATCTGATGGCAATGAAGGGAAGAGAAATTTTATGATGGCATTTTAGGGATCCGGACAACTTTCAGTGGCAAATAAACAATTTTCTCTTGGTTAAAGGGATGAGATTGGATTAAGGGGTGAGATTGGTTTGAGGGATGATGTGAGTGAATGATCCTGTCCTGCACCGATTGGTTCGGCCAAATTTTTCGTACAGGATAGTGCAGCATCTTTTTAGAATATTTTAAGAATTTGTACTATCTCATCCTGTACCACATGATTCCGTTCAATCAACTAAATGCAAAAACAGAACTAAATCCTGTATAGAACGATTCGGCTCACTCTCGTACACCCAACCAAACACACCCTTAGTACACGAACTTAATTACTGCCTTGTTGACCTTTTTACAGTCCTCAAGAGAACACTAGATCACGTACAGTAGTATAGATAGTACTTGTGTATAATATATCTCTATATTATCTGTAGACAGTATTAAAAATAACTTATATAATGTATCGTCTATAGGGGCTGTTTGGTTTGAGACCAAATTTGCCAAATCAAACCTTACCAAAAATTGGCATGCCAAAAATTTGATCACCAAATTGGTTGCCAACATTTGGCCAATAATTGGCAAAAAAATGAACTAGGGGTGCCAATGAAGAAGAGAATCTAGCTAAAATTTGGTTCCAAACAAAATGCTTGCCAAATTTGGTCAACACTACCAAAATTTGGTAAGGCAAACATTAGCAACAATTGGAAGCAAACCAAACAGCCCCAGCTTTTTGTAATGGTCTCTCATTTAATTAACAGATTATTTATACAATGGTACACAACATAGTGGAGTGTGCCCGAAATTTCGCTGAAATTTTGGAATTTTAGACAAATCTCGGTCGAAATTCAAAAACAAAAATTCAAATCCGGTTCATTTTCTACAGAAAAAAATGAAATTTCGGTGAAAGATCCCGAAATTTTGGGCGAAATTTCTGAAATTTCAGTATATTTGCACCGACTGAAAAGTGGATCAAATAACGACAAAAAATTTTGAATTTTTTTGGAGGTTCTTGACATATCAATGATGTTCCCATAAAAATTTCAGATTATTATCACATTTGAAGAATTTTAAAAAATTCAAACATTGGTACTATCTTGATAAAACACAAACCGGCAAGTTTGATTCGAATAAAAAATGGTTCAAACTACGTTAGAAAATTTTGAAATTTTTGTGAATGGTTATGATGTATCATTAATGTTCTCATAAAATTTTTAGATAATTATCAAGCTTCATAAATTTATAAAATTTTGGAGAGTGCAATTGAAAGCTAACTGACAAATTTCAACTGAATGAAAAATAATTCAAATTATGTTAGAAAATTTTTAAAATTTTGATCAATAGTCTTGATGAATCACTAATGATACCATAAAATTTTTAAATGATTATCAAACATTAAAAAATTATAAAAATTCGATACTCTTACTACCTCGCTTATGCTAATTTTGTTTTTTATTTTTAAAAGATAATAAATGAATTTAAAATATTTAAAAAAAATTTCTGTTTGATACTAGCTTCTTAAGATAGTACCATAATTTTTTCATAGCATGAAAAAGCTTCTTCTATTTTATAACATTCCAACAGTGTTTCTGCCAAAATTTTAAAATGTCTCAAAAAATAATTTTTTCGACAAATTGTCATCAAAGATCACTTTCTTATGGATTATTGATATAATTGAAGTCAAATCCGGCCATAAAACAGCAAAATCCAGATTTCTTTCTCTCTTTGGTTTTAAAAATATAATATAACAAATGAAGTTTAGTGCTTACATAGATTTGATTGACCAAACAAAAAAAGTTGAAATTTTTTGAAAATTTTATAAAATGGTACTGAGGAAATTATTAATCTCTCATAAAAATTTTAGATCATGATCATACTCGAGAAAATTTATAAAAATCTAACAAGGTTACTGTCCCAATTATGCTCATTCTATTTTTGATTTTTTAAAGATAGCAAATGAAGTTCAATTATTTTAAAATTTTTATGTTTGATTCTAAACTACTACAGATAGTACCATAAATTTTTTAGATTATTATCAAGCTTGTAAAATTTTATAAAAATTTGATAGTGTTTCTGCCTAATTTTTAAAATGTCTTAAAAATTCAGTTTTTCAACAAATTTTCATGGAAAATAACTTTCTTAAGGGTTATTTGACTAAATTCGATCAAATCCGTCCCTAAAAGTTTGAAAACCGACCAAAAATTATGAAATTTCGGTGATTACTGTAGCAATTTTAAATTTTTTTATCCAGCCAGTAATTTATATTTCGTGGTGGTCCGAAATCCGAAAATTCGACGAATTTCGGCGAAATTTTATTTCCTGGGTGTGGCCTCCGCCCTCTGCCACTTCAACTAATTAAACCTAATTAAAACTGTCCCAGACTAATTGAATCTCGTCACTAGCTAGACGTTTGCGCGGTTCTCCCACTTGCCCACTTGGGCACCTGGAATATGAAGATACTGTATTTTGGCTATTTGAAACCGTGCGGCGCTCGCACGCTGTAAGCCGGGCTAAGTTTCGCGAACTTACCTTATTTCGTACTGCAAGCTAGACGCTTGCATGGTCCGCACGCATTCTGTTCGTTTTGTTGGTCAGCATGGCGTCCTTCTAGTCCATATTAAGAGATTTTTCATACCAAAATTTATATTAAGCTACTATTAAGAAATACGAAAATTAAATACATCCACTGATAAAACTTTTAGTATTTCTCGGTATTATCTCAGTGTAATTTTTAGTACATTTTAAAGATTGTTAAAAAGTCTCATATTAAACTTAAAGAACTGCCAGACATGCTCGCCAGTCGGTCGTGCGTCGCGAGTGGATTAATCATGCCGGTCGTCGCCTTTCTCGAGCACGGGCTGGCCTGAGGTGTTGTTTGCGCAAATGGAGATATGAATAGGCAGTTAGGCAGTCGCGTGGGACAAATGTCCTTCTAGAAAAGATCGTCCAAGCCAAGCGCTTCACCAGTAATCGTTGCCTCCACTGAAGGAGGCTTTGGTGGGTAAGAAAGCGATGCCCATGTATGAACCCATTGGCGTGAAGCAAATCGTTAGTGCCATGCACGATGATCGAGGGATTAGTTGACGTCTGTTTGGCTAAGCACTACGCAGGCAGGCAGGAAGAGTGCTATCGTTCAGTGTCAAATTTGAAGTAACTTTAAGAAAAAGCACCGTAGCAGCTAAAGAGAAGGTTAAGCCGGACGTTACCCAGGTTTGAGACTTGACAGGAATGCGCTATTGGCATTTGGCAGTGATTACTAAGTTGTTTATTGTCCAATGTTCTTATGCACAAATATTTTTCTGAAAGAGTTTCCTTTTTCCCCGCTCCTGCATGATCAAGCAGGTCAAGACCAGCGTTTCAAATTTCCTTTTTGATCATATCTCGGAGGGGACCAAAATATGAAATTTTGGACGAAATTCAGTTGAAATTCAAAAAGAAAAATTCAAATCTGAAATTTTTTGGTCCGAGATTTCCGAGATTTTGGCCGAAATTGTTGAAATTTCAGCAAATTTGAACCGAACGAAAAATAGTTTTAACTATATTAGAAAATTTTGAAATTTTTTGTGGGTGATCCTCATGTATCATTAACATTACCATAAAATTTTAAGATGATGATTAAGCCTGAGAATTTTTAAAAATTGGATAGTACTACTATCTTGATAAAAGTCTTATCGGCAAATTTGAACTAAATGAAAAATGGTTCAAACCACACTATAAAATTTTGAACATTTTTTGGATGGTCCTGACGCATCACTAATATATCCATAAAATTTTCAGATGATGATCACACCTGAGAAATTTTTAAAATTCTGACAGTGGTACTGTCTTGATAGAAGTGTTACTCACAAATTTCAACCGAAAGAAAATTAGTTCAAACCATGATAAAATTTTTGAGAATTTTTGTGGATGGTCTTGATGCATCATTAATATTGCCACAAATTTTTCAGATTATCATCAATCTTGAGGAATTTTGAAAAATTCTAAAAGTGCTACTATCCTGATAAAAGCTTAGCTGAATATATATTACTTCCATATATTTGATTGAGCAATAAAAAAAGGTTTAGAATTTTTTATACTTTTAGAGAAGGCTTCTGAGGCAATTCTTAAAATTTCATACAAATTTTGGATCATGATCACACTTGAGCAAATTTATAAAATTCTAACAAAGTTACTATCTAATTTATGTTCCTTCTGCTTTTTATTTTTTAGATAACCAATGAAGTTCAATTCTTTTTATGTATGATCTTAAACAACTAAAGATGGTATCATAAATTTTCAGAGTATGATCAAGTTTGTATATTTTTATAAAACCTCACAGTATTTCTGTTGTTCTTATAAAATATCTCAAAATTTTAGTTTTTTTACATATTTTCATAAAAAATAACATTCTTAAGGGTTATTGACACAAATCCAGTCCAAAAGAGTTGAAATCTGGTCAAAATTACCAAGATTTTAGTGAAATTTGCCGAAATTAATGTAGCAATTTGATTTTTTTGATTTTTTTTATTCGAACGGGGTTTAGAATCTCATTCCCAGCCGAAATCCAAAATCTTGAACAAAATTTCAGAAATTTCGCCTTGATTTTGAACCTTGGTCAAGACACAGATCAATTGCTCTATACACAACATGCACAGCACCTAAGTCTAACATGATCATCACACATCTAGTGTTGTGAAAAATGATACGTGCTCGATAGACAGATGTGGTATCGCTAAACGATTAATTGTAATTTAGCTCACTAATCAAAATTTAATGGATAATTATGCGTTCTTAATAATATATTTGTTTACATTTAGGATTAATTAGAAATATTTTAAGTACCTATAGTTATTGTACATTATCACTCTACAAAAACATGTTTTACATTTCATTGTTTATACAGCGTATAAAAGGTACATACAATCAAGACTATGATATAAGGGGTGTTTGGGATACCCACTCCACCAAAATTTGTGGAGTTGGTGGAGCAGGGTATCTCTAGCTCCAGAAATTTATGAAGCTGGAGCTGTGGGAACATTAAAGTGTTTAGGTAGATCATCTTGTTTATATTTTAGATTAAAAATATAAACTTAATTCATTTTATTTTAGCCTATAAGTTTCAAATTTCGAAATGAGCCGAATCGAGCTCTCCCAAACAAGGCCATAATATTATAAACTAATTTATCATACTTAGTGAAAAAAATAAGCTTGATTAAACGAGAAAATGGATGATTAATAGAAAAAATAATCGATAAATCGGATTATGCAATCAATTAATTATTAAAATGTGTTAATAGTATTTTAATTAAACTATTTATGACAATTTAGTTACCGTCATCGATTAATCGACCGACTAATGGATCGAGTTGGCCTTTTTTCACAATAGAAAACGCAACTCGTTAAAAATGCATCAGTTTTGCTCATATCTAATGAACTGTTTAATTCTGAGACTGACCAAATTGTCTAGATGAGTACGTACGTGTCACACTTCTTGTACGCCAAGGATTGAACTCTCGATATTGTTATAAATACCGTCCATGACCGGAGAACGAAATCTCAATGAGATCTCGATATTTCAAACAAATTTTGACTGAAATACAAAAATAGAATTTAAATTCTAGATTTTTGCCACGCTATAGTCGAGATCTTGCTAATTTTGCTAAGATCTTGGTTGGTTTTGCTGAGATCTCGGTAAATTTGGGCGGGGTGAAATCCGGTTGAAACAAAGTCAAAAAATTTCATTTTTTCTAAAGATTCCTGACACATTGATGGTGTTGCCATAAAAATTTAAGAAAATTATAAAGCCTGTGAAATTTTTAAAAATTCAAACATTGCTACTGTCATGATAAAACGCTGATCAGCAAGATTGAACCAAATGAAACATGAAACAAACCATGTTGGAAAATTTTGAATTTTTTGTGCATTGTTTGAATGCATTACTAATATTTTCCTAAAATTTTTAGATGATGATCAAGCTTTATAAATTTTTAAAATTCGAACAGTGCTACTGTACTGATAAAAGCTTCAATGGCAAATTTCAACCAAATGAAAAATGGTACAAACCATATTATAAAATTTTAAAATTTTTGTGGATGGTCCTTATTTATCATTAATATTTATAAAAAATTTCATCTGATGATCAAGCTTGAAGAAGTTCCAAAAATTCTGATAGTGCTACGTCCTCATAAAAGCCAGATGATCAATACAAAGATTTGCTTTAGAAACAAAAAAATGTTTAAAATTTTTTAAAAAATTTCATAATGGTTATAAGGAAATTTTTAATAACTCATAAAAATTTTGAATCATTATCACATTCCACTGAATTTATAAAATTCTTACAAATACAGTGTACCATTTATGTTCTTTCTGCTTTTGATTTTTGACATATAACAAATGAAGTTCAATACATACATAGATTTGTTTGAGTAAACAAAAAAGTTTAATTTTTTAAAAATTTCATAAAATTTTACTGAGTCAATTATTATTCTCTAATAAAAATTTTAGATGATGATCACACATGAGAAAATTTATAAAATTCGATAAAGTTATCGTCCCAATTATGTTCATTCTATTTTTGGTTTTTAAAGATTAAAAATGAAGTTCAATTATTTTGAAAATTTTTATGTATTATTATACACTTCTTAGGATGGTACCATAAAATTTTCACATTAGTATAAAGCATGTAAAATTTTATAAAAAATTAATAGTATTTTTGCAGTTTTTTTAAAAAATATCTTAAAAATGGTTTTTCGATAAATTATCATGGAAGATCACTTTTTCTAGGTAATTGACCTAAATCCGTCAAATCCGGGTATTAGACTTTGAATTCTAGGCTCAAATCCCGAGATATCGGGCGGTTTGGACGAAATCTCATCGAAAAAAAGAGATTATTATAGCAAAACTAATTTTTTTTAAAAAATTGAATTCGACCATCAATCAAAATTTCATCCAGATCCGGAGAACAAGATCTTAGAGAGATCTCGCGAAATTTCGCCGAGATTTCTAACCAACGCATTCCGATGTCCGAGCGCATGAGCGGAAACACTGTTCGAGTCTTATGCGGCTATGCCACTTGAGTGTTAGTCTTTGACGGCTAAAGAATCAATATTTGCTCAACCAATAATGTGGCAAACCGGCAATATCTAACAATCTGACTAAATGAATATCTAAACCGCAAAAAAGGCCATGACGATTGCCAAATCAGGGCGTACCACTATACTTGCGGGCCGTAGACAATGAAAACTGCTCAAACTTTATAGTTGAGAAATACTTTTACCTTGAAAACAACTTTTACAACTCAAAATTAAAAGATCAGGAAGAATCATATACTACGAAAACTACTTTTACAAGATGGTCTCTAACTTTCCTCTACAAATATTCTCTAAATTTTACAGAAAGACGTGGATTTTAAAGATTTTATGATATTTATATAGTAAAAAACGACCACACCTTACTCTTAGGGGAAAAAAAGGAGAAGTATCATACAAAACTAAAAGAAGATAAAAGAATCAAACCATCATTTAGTGAGTCATAATTACTACTAATCAACATTATTGGATGATGTCCACAACATATCTAATCTTAAAAAAATCCATAGACCACAAAAAGCAAACTTTTATGAATAAGGGCCTATTTGGGGAGTCTGCTAAGTAAAAAAGTCGCTTTTGGTTTATCAATGAAAAGTCGCTTTTGGTTTGTCAATAAAAGTCGCTTTTTGGTTTGTTGGTCAGAAGCAATTGTAGCTTTTCTTGTTATGTTGTTTGGCGATCTAACTATTGCAACCGCAACTTTTGGGGGCCAACTGAGTGGAGAGGTAACAACATAATGAAGTACAATGACGTCCGATTGGGAAGGTGATATAGAGTCGAGAAGGCAGAGCGACCGTGGTGGGAGGTGGTCAAGCGAAGCTACAGCTGAAAAGCTTCTCCTCAGAAACTGCAGCTTTTAGGGATGCTTCTACTGTGGCTTAACTTCCTATCTACTTTGTAGCTATGCTGTACCCTAAATATACTAGGAAGTTAAGACTCCACTTGGAATGGGGGAGTTTTTCCGATTCATATGGGAATTAAACTATTTTTTTGTTTTTGAGAAATACTTGTAAAATTCATATGAATTCTTGTGTTCCATAAAAATGTTCACTTTTCAAGCCTCCTAAAATTTTTACAGAACTAGCCCATTGTAAGTTCAACCTTCATTAGTTATGGTTTTGGTGTTAATGACAAATCTAATCTTGTGTTAATGACAAATCCAATATTGAGTTTATCCCCTAATGCGATATTGTTCTTAATGATAATCTTATATCAAGACTAACTTGTTTATTTAGAATATCTTTGATTAGTCTCATCGCATTGAAAAATGGAAAACCCGAGGTATGTATGCATACTCATTATAGTATTAATTGCATACTTTGGATTCAAGTTAAAGTATGAACATTCCCATTGAAATAACCACAAAAGTGTGCATCATGTTTCCCAATCTATATATTATATGGATGCACATATTTAGGGGGAGTTCACACTCTAACTTGAAGAGTCAATTTAAATGATAAATGATAATTTAAATTGAGTTCATTTGTCCGTTATTCGTTAAAGAACACTTCATCATGTGTTGATGGTGTTTTGTGATTAATTAAGGACAAATGAATAGTTCTTAAGTATAATAAAGCATGAGTTGTATTATTGTATTTAAGACACAATTAAATCATTTCAATTAATTTAGGTTGTGCTCAATTGATCTAAAGGCATCCATTATGTGTTAATGGAGTGCAAGAGATAATTGAGATAACCATGCATCTTGGACTAACGGTTTTCATGAGTTATGTTTGAGTTAGGTCCAAAGATGAATGAGATGATGAGAACGGGACAAGGACGCCATCATGAGTTGATGGGCGCCAAGAGTGGATCCCGAAGAAGAGTCGAGTAGAGATCCCGGGGAGAAATCAAGTGATGATTATAAAGACCCCAAAGGGATTGCTTGTCTTGTGGCGGCAAAAGGTATAATTAGATAGGCTAAGGACTTTATAGTCTTTGAGTCTAAGGTTTTATCGCTGCATATTAAGAGGGTCGCTCCTAGCTTGAGCTTTATCATGCGTTGGTGATCTCATTCGCTGCTCACTCGAGCTCAAACCAGCTTGGATTTGGTTTTTGCATGAGGGTTAACCATTTGGCATGTGTTGCGAATGGGTTAAACTTATGCTTGGTTGTATTTGGTTTTCGATTATGCTTTGATTTGCATGTGTTGCAAATAGGATAAGCTAGTGCGTTGGCTTTTGCGTGAAGTTCACTTTTGCATGTGTTGCATTAGTTGACGCTTCATGTTTTGGTTCAAACAAATCTTTATAAAATGTGTTGTTGCTTGGAGCTAAGTTTTGCATGTGTTGCAAAAGGAGAGAGCTCAAGCATGATTTGTGTTTATGTGTTTGTATGGAGCTAGAGGCTTGCATGTGTTGCAAGTAAAGAGCTCATACTGTTGATTTGGTTTAAGTTGAAGTTTGTTTTGGTGTTGCATGGAACTAGAGAATTGCATGTGTTGCAATTAGAGAGTTCATGCACCTTAAATTTGTGTTGCTTGGAGCTAGACTTTTGCATGTGTTGCAAAGAGTAGTGCTCAAGCATGAAATGTGTTTATTGTGTTATTTGCAAGTTCACAGCGAATAAACCGAGGTTTATGAGTCAGGAATCCCGAGAGCATGTGAGTGGGGCTTGCAACGGAGTTGGCAAGTTGACCGGTCTTGTGTTGACCTTCACATGGCTAGGGGATTAATCTCATAAACTCGAGTTTGATTTGCTTAATACGATTTGCGAATAGTTCTTGAGTCAATTGAGAAATGCGTTTTTTGCAATTTGGGTTGAATTCTTTGAGCATGGGCTAAATTGGTGCAAATGTGTTTTGCACGGGTGTATGATCATGTGTTGATCATCTTGAGGCTCAAAGAATTGCATTTGGATCTTCGGAGAAAAAGTTTGTGAAAAATCCAGAATTGTGTGGTACGACCAATTGTCGTGTGGTGTGACCAACCATAGGGGTGGTGCGACCAATTGTCGTGTGGTGTGACCAACCATGGTGTGGTGCGGTGCAACCAACCATGGTGTGGTGCAACCAACCCTAATTGTGGTGCGACCAATCGTCGTGTGGTGTGACCAACCATAGGGGTGTTTGCTGATTTTGTTGGGCGGTTGGACCGGAGGTCCATCGGTTGGACCGGACGAGTGGTTAGACCGGGCGCCATGCGGCGTGTTATTTCGTATATATGCGTCTTGTCGGACTCGGGTCGGACCGGCCTCGAGGCGGTTGGACCGACCGCGAGCGGTCTGACCTGCCCTAGGGTTGCAAACCGGCGGTGCAACCGGTCTGCATCGCGGCGGGGCGGACTCGGTGATGCAAGCGTATGTGGTGTAACCGACGGCGGTTTGCGGATCGTCAGGTGGTCCGACCGTTGTTGTCCGCTTGATTTTTCCAGAGGAGCTGCTTTTCTCGAGTTTTGCGTTTGCTCGGGCGGTCGGACGGCTGTGCTCGGTGACCGGCCGTAGGCGGCCGACCGAGAGAAGGCTGTGCGACCGCCGTAATCTGCTGTTTTCCGACCGTTGGTCTCAGGATGACGGCCGGACCGCCGAGGTCGGCCGGACCGAAAATTGTCAAGTTCGCCGCTTGGAGCCCCAACGGCTAGTTTTCCTGTGGGCTATAAAGGGGACCTTGGGGGCAAGGGCAAGGTGCCGTGTTATTGAGAAGTGTTGTGGCTCTTGTGTGAGTATTTGGAGAGGTGTTGCATGTGTTGCACACTCTCATTTGGTTCTTGAGCTAAGAGTGAACTAATTGCATGTGTTGCAATTAGGAGTGGTTTGAGAGGCTCTTGTGCATGTGTTGCACTTGAGTGAGGTCCTTGTGCATGTGTTGCACTTGGTGATCACCGGAGCGCGATTCGTTGTGCTCGGTGAAGTTCAGCGAATGAGCGGCTTATTGCTCTTGGAGGTTGCCGACTCCTAGACGGGCGAGGCGTCGTGGCGCTGGAGCTCTCAAGGTTGTGAGAAGCCCCGCAAGTTTGTGAAGGTTGGGTTGAGCTACGCTACGAGCGTGAAAAACCACGACTAGTGGAAAGAGGTCGGTGCTCGAGCGGAGCCGGTCCAAGTGTGGGCTAGCCTCAACGTGAACTAGGGGAGACCAAGCAAGTCTCCTAACACCACTGAAAAACATCGGTTGTCCCTTGTCTCTTTACATTCAAGTATTTACCTTTTGCATATTATTGATTGCTTGAATTAGAATTGCTTAGTATTAATTGTTTGATCAATTTAGCAATTTATACATAGAGACGTAATTTAGTTAGTGCACTAATGAGCCTAGTTGATTTAGGCCTTAATTGTCAAAACCGATTTATCGCTTCGCATATATAAATTGATTAGGTTTTGACATAGGGTTGATTAGAGCGAATTGAATTAGTGAGCGATCGATTTTTATAAACGCCTATTCACCCCCTCTAGGCGCATCCTCGACCCTACAAGTGGTATCAGAGCCACGGTCACTCTCATTTTAGGCTTAACCGCCTAGAGAGTAAAAAGGATGGCGTCTAGCGGATTCGCACTCCACCGATTCATATATATTTGATGGCTCTAATTATGCTTCATGGAAATTATTTATGATTTCGCATTTTAAATCCATGAGCCCACAAATATGGTGGATCGAGATGTCGCATTTCTTCTCCACTAAATGATATTGCTCCAACTAAAGGAGAGGAGAAATGTCTACATCTCGACGCCAAGCTACTAACGCTCTATTTAGCATTGTGAGCGAGAGATATTCAATCTCATTTGCAATCTCAAGAGCGCTTATGAAATGTGGATAAAGCTTCAAGACTAATTTGAATCATCCGCATCAAGTGAGAATTGCAATGAGAATGAAATGTCGGTTGAGGATTCAACTTCAACATCAAGCGATGAACCGACAACTCCTTCAACCTCAACTTCCGCCTCAAGCGACGACGAATCTTCACTTATATCAAAAATTCGTTGCTTCATGGCAAAAGGTAAAAATGAGGTAAGTGATGATGAAAATGATGATGAGCCCTCTTATAATGATTTAATGGATATGTTAGAGGAGCTCAATAATTATCTTGGGAAGGAGAAAACAAAATATAAGATTTTAAAGTTAGAACATGAGTCACTTCAAAATGACTATAATGTTCTAAAAGAAAATTATGAGAAAATCCTTTTCAAAGAATTCACTAAAGCTAGTATGGATAGTGCTATTCAATGTGATTTAATTGATGAATTGCCTCACTCAAATACTATCACAAACAATTCATCAAATAAATGCATATCCACATCTAGCGATGATTTACCTTGTTGCTCTAATGAAATTGCTTCAAGTTCTTCTATGTGTTTAGATACTAATCTTGTAGAAGAAAATAATGAGCTCAAGGCTCAAGTCATTAAGTTGGAAAATGACTTGAAGAGGTGCATTAAGGGAAAAGCCCTCCTCGACGAGATCTTGAGCAAGCCAAGGGCGCCTCAAGATAAGCGAGGACTCGGCTACAACTCCAAGAGGGAGAATAGCAAGATGAGGCACAACGCGCGTCACTCGAAGACCATCAAGTGCTTCGCTTGCAACAAGAAGGGACACCTCGCCTCCGTGTGCCCAAATCAAGTGGATAATAAGGCCACAACATCAATAATGAGGCAAACCGGCAAGGAGCAAGTCAAATCGGTCAAGAGAGGGCCAAATAGCGTGACGTGCTTTAATTGCCGGGAAAAGGGACATTTCGGTAAGTATTGTCCCAAAGGTACTACCCCTAAGCCTATTCTCATAAATGAAAATTATTTGCTTAGGAAGGACAAGAATGGCAATGTGTTTGCCAAGCTTGTCAAACCCTATGCCCGCTAAAAATGATATTCATTTGCATAGGAAGAGTATTTCTATAAATGTATTTGCTCAAAATGCTAGATTTCCTAAGAATAAGAAAAATCATGATGATCATATGCTTAGGAAAAATAATAGCAAAACATTTGCTAGAAATACTAGATCCTCTAAGTGATGCATAATTTTAATTATCATATGCTTAGAAGAGATCAAACTAGAAATGGTTTTGCAAAATATCAATGTCCTCCTATGCCCTTTTATAAAAATACAAATACCTTGCCTAGGAGGAATAATTATCGCAAAACTGCTCCTAGTCATGTTAGTCTTGTTAAAAATACTAAAATTAGAACCATATGGGTTCCTAAATCTATTGTGACTAACATTGGTGGACCCAACAAGGATTGGGTACCAAAGACCGCCTAAAAGAATTTTAGGCAATAAAGAGATGGATTGGACGCTTGCACATCAAGAGGAGAAGGATTACATTTATCTACAAGTGGTGTCAAGCATGAAGATAATCAAGTCCATCATGAGCCAATGCCATCTCGGGTAACAAGTATTTAAATTGATTATTATTTAAACATATAGCCTTGTGTAGGTTATAATGCAATATTAATGAATATCAATTTAGATTACTTGTTATGGTCACTTGCTCTCGCCTCTTATCTATTCTCTTAATTGCAAATCTTGAGCAAGGTTTAGAAGTGGCACATTTAGGGGGAGTGTTAATTCATATTCATGTGTATCACATCCCTATGTGTGCCCATATTAATATAAGTACATATATATATATTTTTAAAACCAAACCATTTAGCCAAAAGTCAAAATTTTGTATACTATTACTAATCTTATGAAAAACTAGTTGAAAAATGTATACAAATGCTTTCAAAAGGTTTTCCAATGGTTTTGGCTTTACAAAAAAAAACTAATTTCAAAAGAAAATAAGTTTTTAGCCCAAAAACAAGTTACTAGTATCTCGATTTTGATTTAAATTTATAATCTTCATAGAATTAAAAGTAAAAGGATTTTGAAAATAATTCCAAAATGAAAATCCTAGAGTTGGTCATTCTTAACAACTTTCGTATTCAAAAGATTTTCAAAAGACCAACCTAGCAAAAGATATTTGATTTTGAAACTCGCCGAAAAACTACACTTGACCCATAATGGTCATATTCTAGCACTTAGTGAGTTTCTCCATTTGGATCCATTCTTGTGCAGAATTGTGATTCAAAATGGCATTTTAGACTCATACACAAAATTCAAATCCATATATCTTACCCCATGCTTCATTTGAATTTTTGTGTTGATTGAATTTGACTTGATTTCTATTGCTTCTTCAAATTGGACTATTTAGATCAAAAGTCAAAATTCATATTTAAAAGGCCCAAATTTGCGAAAATCTTTGAAAAAGTATTCTATTAAGTATTCCAAATGTTTTACAAGATTTCAAAATAAAAATTCTATGTTAAAATCTAATTTGGCTCAAAAACGATTTGATTTGAACCAAAATAGCCTAGATTAGCAATATGTCAAAATGATGGCATTCAAATTGGATTTCATGTCAAATCTTGGCTATAAACAATCTTGATACACCTATCTAAGCCATGAAAATCAAAATTGTATGAAATCCAAATTGAATTGCATTTTGAGGCTTTTTGTGAAAATCGATTTCCTTTTATGTCTCAAAGCTTAAATTGCCATATCTTTTAAAATAAAATTGATTTTGAGAAAATTCTTTTGCAAAATCTTCTAATTAGTCCAAAGTTCATCTCTGCAAAATTTCATATTTTTGGACTTCATTTGAATCATTTTTGACAAAATTTGCAAAAATCGGTGTTTCAGTCGACAAGTGCGGTTGGATCAAGATGCCATGCGGTTGCACCGCCCTTAGGGCCGGTTGGACCGGGCTCCAACCGGTTGGACCGGCCATGGGTAGGTCAGCTCTGAATTTTCAGATTTTTCAAAGTTTGTTTTTGGGATATCTTTTCATCGGTAATTCCTTTTTCAAAAATTCTTTTTGGAAATGATTCTTACTATCCCAAAGTTTATTTGTGCAAAATTTCAAAAGTTTCTCAAATTATTTGATCGCATTTTCAAGTGGTATCAGTTATGAGCACTTTAATTGGTTTAAAGAGTGATATTCACTTGATCTTTTGAAAAGACAAAACTTGTGCAATTCAAATGCAAATAACTTCATAATTCACCTGTTGAATATCTCAGGGAGTTCATTTATATCAAGTTTTGGGCACTTAATTGCTTCCAAGTGATATCATGTCTTTGTTTTGCTCGATACTAAATCTTTTTGGACTTTATTAATCTATTTTGAGCTTTTCTTCTTCGATACCGTAAGTACTTATTGCTCGAGAATATTGCTCGATACCCATCAATGCTATCGATAATTCTTTCAAGTGGTATCAAGTCTTTGTGATTTGATTCTAAGTGGTATCAATTGAGCATTTATTCATCCATATGCTTACAAGTGGTATAATTGAGATTCCTTTCTTCAAGTGATATCATGGTTCTCATTATTCATTTCTTCTAGTGATATCCTTGATTATATGGATTCCTTTTAAGTGGTATCATTGAATTCAATTATTTCCTACAAGTGGTATTTCATTGCCTCTTTGTAGTATCTTTTCGATACCCACATTCTTGATTAAGAATTTCCTCTCAAATTCAAATTGTAAGTTCAACCGCCTAAGACTTCTCTGTGTGAGAATCTTTATGTGTTGAAATACTTAAAAGAGGAAAATCTATCGTTGAGCTTTGTTCTTAAATCAAAATTTGAAAAGGCTCATTTCCTTTGGATCTTCAAGCAAACCCTTGAGATTAATTTTACAAGTGGTATCTATTGTCTCAAGTGGTATCTATTTCTTCTTGGGTTCCTCGCTTGACCCGTTTAGGTAAATTGTTGGATTCTTCAAGAGAATCATGTTGAAAAATTGCAAAGCCTAATAAAATGAGGAGTGAGTTATTTGAATGTGTTTCAAATAAACCGTATGCGATACCCTTCTTTGCTTTTCATGCTTATTTGTTTTTACAAGTGGTATCCATATTTTAATGCAAATCTTTACAAGTGGTATCCATAATTGCAAGCGCTTATTCTTCCTTCAAAGTGGTATCCAAAATCCTTAATATGGTCTCTTTTCGAATTTTCTTCTTTTGGTATCGAGGCCATATTTCAAATGAAAACTTGTTTTATTCCTTGTATATCCTTTTCATTTGGGATTTTATTGCCTACCTTTTTCAATTGGTATCTAAAATCTAATTCACTGCCAAGGTCATTAGTATCCTTTTAAATTCTTGTATGACCTTCATTAGATATGACCCCTGAAAGAAATTGTTAAATGCCAAAAGGGGGAGATAATGATAAATCTTATTAATGATATATGTTTGCTAAAAAGGGGGAAGAATGTATTTCAAGTTAATCTTTTAGTTTTTCTATTTTTGGTGCTTAATGCCAAAAGGGGGAGAATTAGGAAGCTTAATGTCATTTGGTTTAAAAAGTAAGCTTAATATGATTAAGGGGGAGAATTAATTCTCATATGCATTCCAAATTCTCAATGCTTATATTGTTTACAATATGCATATGTATTCAAATGGCTTAAATTCTCTCGATATATTAGTTTTAATCCAAATGCGCTTATTAAGCTTGGATTTGTCATTAATCACCAAAAAGGGGGAGATTGTAAGTTCAACCTTCATTAGTTATGGTTTTGGTGTTAATGACAAATCTAATCTTGTGTTAATGACAAATCCAATATTGAGTTTATCCCTAATGCGATATTGTTCTTAATGATAATCTTATATCAAGACTAACTTGTTTATTTAGAATATCTTTGATTAGTCTCATCGCATTGAAAAATGGAAAACCCGAGGTATGTATGCATACTCATTATAGTATTAATTGCATACTTTGGATTCAAGTTAAAGTATGAACATTCCCATTGAAATAACCACAAAAGTGTGCATCATGTTTCCCAATCTATATATTATATGGATGCACATATTTAGGGGGAGTTCACACTCTAACTTGAAGAGTCAATTTAAATGATAAATGATAATTTAAATTGAGTTCATTTGTCCTGTTATTCGTTAAAGAACACTTCATCATGTGTTGATGGTGTTTTGTGATTAATTAAGGACAAATGAATAGTTCTTAAGTATAATAAAGCATGAGTTGTATTATTGTATTTAAGACACAATTAAATCATTTCAATTGATTTAGGTTGTGCTCAATTGATCTAAAGGCATCCATTATGTGTTAATGGAGTGCAAGAGATAATTGAGACAACCATGCATCTTGGACTAACGGTTTTCATGAGTTATGTTTGAGTTAGGTCCAAAGATGAATGAGATGATGAGAACGGGACAAGGACGCCATCATGAGTTGATGGGCGCCAAGAGTGGATCCCAAGAAGAGTCGAGTAGAGATCCCGGGGAGAAATCAAGTGATGATTATAAAGACCCCAAAGGGGATTGCTTGCCATGCAAAGGTATAATTAGATAGGCTAAGGACTTTATAGTCTTTGAGTCTAAGGTTTTATCGCCGTGCTATTAAGAGGGGTCGTTCCCTAGCTTGAGCTTTATCATGCGTTGGTGATCTCATTCCGCGTTCACTCGAGCTCAAACCATTTGGATTTGGTTTTTGCATGAGGGTTAACCATTTGGCATGTGTTGCGAATGGGTTAAACTTATGCTTGGTTGTATTTGGTTTTCGCATTATGCTTTGATTTGCATGTGTTGCAAATAGGATAAGCTAGTGCGTTGGCTTTTGCGTGAAGTTCACTTTTGCATGTGTTGCATTAGTTGACGCTTCATGTTTTGGTTCGAAACAAATCTTTATAAAACCGTGTTGTTGCTTGGAGCTAAGTTTTGCATGTGTTGCAAAAGGAGAGAGCTCAAGCATGATTTGTGTTTGCGTGTTTGTATGGAGCTAGAGGCTTGCATGTGTTGCAAGTAAAGAGCTCATACGGTTGATTTGGTTTAAGTTGAAGTTTGGTTTTGGTGTTGCATGGAACTAGAGAATTGCATGTGTTGCAATTAGAGAGTTCATGCACCTTAAATTTGTGTTGCTTGGAGCTAGACTTTTGCATGTGTTGCAAAGAGTAGTGCTCAAGCATGAAATGTGTTTATTGTGTTATTTGCAAGTTCGTTGTGCGAATAAACTGAGGTTTATGAGTCCGGAATCCCGAGAGCATGTGAGTGGGGCTTGCAACGGGAGTTGGCAAGTTGACCGGGTCTTGTGTTAACCTTCACATGGCTAGGGGGATTAATCTCATAAACTCGAGTTTGATTTGCTTAATACGATTTGCGAATAGTTCTTGAGTCAATTGAGAAATGCGTTTTTGCAATTTGGGTTGAATTCTTTGAGCATGGGCTAAATTGGTGCAAATGTGTTTTGCACGGGTGTATGATCATGTGTTGATCATCTTGAGGCTCAAAGAATTGCATTTGGATCTTCGGAGAAAAAGTTTGTGAAAAATCCAGAATTGTGTGGTACGACCAATTGTCGTGTGGTGTGACCAACCATAGGGGTGGTGCGACCAATTGTCGTGTGGTGTGACCAACCATGGTGTGGTGCGGTGCAACCAACCATGGTGTGGTGCAACCAACCCTAATTGTGGTGCGACCAATCGTCGTGTGGTGTGACCAACCATAGGGGTGTTTGCTGATTTTGTTGGGCGGTTGGACCGGAGGTCCATCGGTTGGACCGGACGAGTGGTTAGACCGGGCGCCATGCGGCGTGTTATTTCCAGAAGGCGGTGCGTGCGGCCGGACTCAGGTCGGACCGGGCCTCAGGGCGGTTGGACCGACCGGCGAGCGGTCTGACCGGCCCTAGGGTTGCAACCGGCGGTAACCGGTTCTGCATGCGTCTTGCTGGCGGCCGGACTCGGCAGACCGGGCGGGCGTGTAACCGGACGGCGGTCGTGCGACGGCCGTGGTCCGACCTACCGTTGTCCCTTGATTTTTCCAGAGGAGCTGCTTTTCTTGAGTTTTGCCGCTTTGTTCGGCCGGACCGGCCGTGTTCGGCAGGACCGGCCGTAAGGCCGATCGAGAGAAGATGCGGGCGACCGCCGTAATCTGTCTTTTCAACCGCTGGTTCAGGATGACGGTCGGACCGGCCGAGGTCCGGTCGGACCGAAAATTGCTGCTGCTTCGCTTGGAGCCCCAACGGCTAGTTTTCCTGTGGGCTATAAAAGGGACCTTGGGGGCAAGGGCAAGGTGCCGTGTTATTGAGAAGTGTTGTGGCTCTTGTGTGAGTATTTGGAGAGGTGTTGCATGTGTTGCACACTCTCATTTGGTTCTTGAGCTAAGAGTGAACTAATTGCATGTGTTGCAATTAGGAGTGGTTTGAGAGGCTCTTGTGCATGTGTTGCACTTGAGTGAGGTCCTTGTGCATGTGTTGCACTTGGTGATCACCGGGAGCGCATTCGTTGTGCTCGGTGAAGTTCAAGCGAATGAGCGGCTTATTGCTCTTGGAGGTTGCCGACTCCTAGACGGCGTAGGCGTCGTGCGCGGGAGCTCTCAAGGTTGTGAGAAGCCCCGGCAAGTTTGTGAAGGTTCGGGTTGAGCCTACGCGCGAGCGTGAAAAACCACGACTAGTGGAAAGAGGCTGGTGCTCGAGCGGGAGCCGGTCCAAGTGTGGGCTAGCCTCAACGTGAACTAGGGGAGACCGGCAAGTCTCCGAACACCACGGAAAAACATCGGTTGTCCCTTGTCTCTTTACATTCAAGTATTTACCTTTTGCATATTATTGATTGCTTGAATTAGAATTGCTTAGTATTAATTGTTTGATCAATTTAGCAATTTATACATAGAGACGTAATTTAGTTAGTGCACTAATGAGCCTAGTTGATTTAGGCCTTAATTGTCAAAACCGATTTATCGCTTCCGCATATATAAATTGATTAGGTTTTGACATAGGGGTTGATTAGAGCGAATTGAATTAGTGAGCGATCGATTTTTATAAACGCCTATTCACCCCCCCTCTAGCGCATCCTCGACCCTACAAGTGGTATCGAGCCACGGTCACTCTCATTTTAGGCTTAACCGCTAGAGAGTAAAAAGGATGGCGTCTAGCGGATTCGTGCACTCCACCGATTCATATATATTTGATGGCTCTAATTATGCTTCATGGAAATTATTTATGATTTCGCATTTTAAATCCATGAGCCCACAAATATGGTGGATCGTAGATGTCGGCATTTCTTCTCCACTAAATGATATTGCTCCAACTAAAGGAGAGGAGAAATGTCTACATCTCGACGCTCAAGCTACTAACGTTCTATTTAGCATTGTGAGCGTAGAGATATTCAATCTCATTTGCAATCTCAAGAGCGCTTATGAAATGTGGATAAAGCTTCAAGACGAATTTGAATCATCCGCATCAAGTGAGAATTGCAATGAGAATGAAATGTCGGTTGAGGATTCAACTTCAACATCAAGCGATGAACCGACAACTCCTTCAACCTCAACTTCCGCCAAGTTTAATGCATTTAATCTTCACTTATATCAAAAATTCGTTGCTTCATGGCAAAAGGTAAAAATGAGGTAAGTGATGATGAAAATGATGATGAGCCCTCTTATAATGATTTAATGGATATGTTAGAGGAGCTCAATAATTATCTTGGGAAGGAGAAAACAAAATATAAGATTTTAAAGTTAGAACATGAGTCACTTCAAAATGACTATAATGTTCTAAAAGAAAATTATGAGAAAATCCTTTTCAAAGAATTCACTAAAGCTAGTATGGATAGTGCTATTCAATGTGATTTAATTGATGAATTGCCTCACTCAAATACTATCACAAACAATTCATCAAATAAATGCATATCCACATCTAGCGATGATTTACCTTGTTGCTCTAATGAAATTGCTTCAAGTTCTTCTATGTGTTTAGATACTAATCTTGTAGAAGAAAATAATGAGCTCAAGGCTCAAGTCATTAAGTTGGAAAATGACTTGAAGAGGTGCATTAAGGGAAAAGCCCTCCTCGACGAGATCTTGAGCAAGCCAAGGGCGCCTCAAGATAAGCGAGGACTCGGCTACAACTCCAAGAGGGAGAATAGCAAGATGAGGCACAACGCGCGTCACTCGAAGACCATCAAGTGCTTCGCTTGCAACAAGAAGGGACACCTCGCCTCCGTGTGCCCAAATCAAGTGGATAATAAGGCCACAACATCAATAATGAGGCAAACCGGCAAGGAGCAAGTCAAATCGGTCAAGAGAGGGCCAAATAGCGTGACGTGCTTTAATTGCCGGGAAAAGGGACATTTCGGTAAGTATTGTCCCAAAGGTACTACCCCTAAGCCTATTCTCATAAATGAAAATTATTTGCTTAGGAAGGACAAGAATGGCAATGTGTTTGCCAAGCTTGTCAAATCCCCTATGCCCGCTAAAAATGATATTCATTTGCATAGGAAGAGTATTTCTATAAATGTATTTGCTCAAAATGCTAGATTTCCTAAGAATAAGAAAAATCATGATGATCATATGCTTAGGAAAAATAATAGCAAAACATTTGCTAGAAATACTAGATCCTCTAAGCTGATGCATAATTTTAATTATCATATGCTTAGAAGAGATCAAACTAGAAATGGTTTTGCAAAATATCAATGTCCTCCTATGCCCTTTTATAAAAATACAAATACCTTGCCTAGGAGGAATAATTATCGCAAAACCATTCCTAGTCATGTTAGTCTTGTTAAAAATACTAAAATTAGAACCATATGGGTTCCTAAATCTATGTGACTAACATTGGTGGACCCAACAAGGATTGGGTACCAAAGACCGCCTAAAAGAATTTTAGGCAATAAAGAGATGGATTGACGCTTGCACATCAAGAGGAGAAGGATTACATTTATCTACAAGTGGTGTCAAGCATGAAGATAATCAAGTCCATCATGAGCCAATGTTATCTCGGGTAACAAGTATTTAAATTGATTATTATTTAAACATATAGCCTTGTGTAGGTTATAATGCAATATTAATGAATATCAATTTAGATTACTTGTTATGGTCACTTGCTCTCGCCTCTTATCTATTCTCTTAATTGCAAATCTTGAGCAAGGTTTAGAAGTGGCACATTTAGGGGAGTGTTAATTCATATTCATGTGTATCACATCCCTATGTGTGCCCATATTAATATAAGTATATATATATATTTTTAAAACCAAACCATTTAGCCAAAAGTCAAAATTTTGTATACTATTACTAATCTTATGAAAAACTAGTTGAAAAATGTATACAAATGCTTTCAAAAGGTTTTCCAATGGTTTTGGCTTTACAAAAAAAAACTAATTTCAAAAGAAAATAAGTTTTTAGCCCAAAAACAAGTTACTAGTATCTCGATTTTGATTTAAATTTATAATCTTCATAGAATTAAAAGTAAAAGGATTTTGAAAATAATTCCAAAATGAAAATCCTAGAGTTGGTCATTCTTAACAACTTTCGTATTCAAAAGATTTTCAAAAGACCAACCTAGCAAAAGATATTTGATTTTGAAACTCGCCGAAAAACTACACTTGACCCATAATGGTCATATTCTAGCACTTAGTGAGTTTCTCCATTTGGATCCATTCTTGTGTAGAATTGTGATTCAAAATGGCATTTTAGACTCATACACAAAATTCAAATCCATATATCTTACCCCATGCTTCATTTGAATTTTTGTGTTGATTGAATTTGACTTGATTTCTATTGCTTCTTCAAATTGGACTATTTAGATCAAAAGTCAAAATTCATATTTAAAAGGCTCAAATTTGCGAAAATCTTGGAAAAAGTATTCTATTAAGTATTCCAAATGTTTTACAAGCTTTCAAAATAAAAATTCTATGTTAAAATCTAATTTGGCTCAAAAACGATTTGATTTGAACCAAAATAGCCTAGATTAGCAATATGTCAAAATGATGGCATTCAAATTGGATTTCATGTCAAATCTTGGCTATAAACAATCTTGATACACCTATCTAAGCCATGAAAATCAAAATTGTATGAAATCCAAATTGAATTGCATTTTGAGGCTTTTTGTGAAAATCGATTTCCTTTTATGTCTCAAAGCGCAAATTGCCATATCTTTTAAAATAAAATTGATTTTGAGAAAATTCTTTTTGCAAAATCTTCTAATTAGTCCAAAGTTCATCTCTGCAAAATTTCATATTTTTTGGACTTCATTTGAATCATTTTTGACAAAATTTGCAAAAATCGGGTGTTTCAGGCTGACAGGTGCGGTTGGACCGCATGCCATGCTGTTGTCCGGCTTGATTTTTCCAGAGGAGCTGTTTCTTCGGAGTTTTGCCGTTTTGCCTGGCGGTCGGACCGGCCGTGCTCCGGTGTGACCGGCCGTGCGGTCAGACCGAGAGAAGCGCGGTGCGACCGGCCGTGTAACGGTCGTTTTTCCGACCGTTGGTCTGTGATGACCGGTCGGACCGGCCGAGGCCCGGTCGGACCGAAAATTGCTGTTTCTGCCCGTTTGGAGCCCCAACGGCTAGTTTTCCCTTGTGGGCTATAAAAGGGGACCTTGGGGGGCAAGGGCAAGGTGCTGGTGTTATTGAGAAGTGTTGTGGCTCTTGTGTGAGTATTTGGAGAGGTGTTGCATGTGTTGCACACTCTCATTTGGTTCTTGAGCTAAAGAGTGAACTAATTGCATGTGTTGCAATTAGGAGTGGTTTGAGAGGCTCTTGTGCATGTGTTGCACTTGAGTGAGGTCCTTGTGCATGTGTTGCACTTGGTGATCACCGGGAGCGCATTCGTTGTGCTCGGTGAAGTTCAAGCGAATGAGCGGCTTATTGCTCTTGGAGGTTGCCGACTCCTAGACGGCGTAGGCGTCGTGCGCGGGAGCTCTCAAGGTTGTGAGAAGCCCCGGCAAGTTTGTGAAGGTTCGGGTTGAGCCTACGCGCGAGCGTGAAAAATCACGACTAGTGGAAAGAGGCGGGTGCTCGAGCGGGAGCCGGTCCAAGTGTGGGCTAGCCTTAACGTGGACTAGGGGAGACCGGCAAGTCTCCGAACACCACGGAAAAACATCGGTTGTCCCTTGTCTCTTTACATTCAAGTATTTACCTTTTGCATATTATTGATTGCTTGAATTAGAATTGCTTTGTATTAATTGTTTGATCAATTTAGCAATTTATACATAGAGATATAATTTAGTTAGTGCACTAGTGAGCCTAGTTGATTTAGGCCTTAATTGTCAAAACCGATTTATCGCTTCGCATATATAAATTGATTAGGTTTTGACATAGGGGTTGATTAGAGCGAATTGAATTAGTGAGCGATCGATTTTTATAAACGCCTATTCACCCCCCCTCTAGGTGCATCCTCGACCCTACACCCATATGGAGATTTTTTTAAGGAATGGTCCTATTCCGCATAGAGAGAGTGCGACATTTGCCGTACCACCCATGCTATAGAAAATCCAAATTCCGCGCTCTTGTTCCACGCCATTTCAAATTCAAAAAATAAATCATGTGCTACAGTACATAAGACTGTAGCAATTCCATTCTATAGCACCGAGGGATTTCCTCACCGTGGTACTTTAGCACGGAGAGAGACTATTTTTTTATTGTTTCTAAAGAGCTATTTTTTAAAAAAATGGCCAAATATGCTAGCAGTTATGTTCAAGACATGGCCTAAATGTTGAGCTAGAAAACCTCTGGAGTTAGTAGGCTGTAGGCCACACTCCACCGGCCAAATAATTTAGCTAAGTTGTGAAAAATTAGCAGTCTATATACCAAGGATCTATTTAGTAGAGCTCTAGATTCTGATTCTTCAGCTCCAGGTTCTGACTCTCTATGGAATTGATTCTCTGGTGGAAGTGATTTCTGTCTAAGAAATAGTTATGAACTTGGTGGGGAGGTTCATAACTGGAAGGTTGTGAATTAGGTGAGGAGCAGAGTTTTTTTGACTCTCAGGCTGCAAGTTAAAAAACATAAATCACTTTTTAGATTTCTATATAAAGCTGGTTGATTTTTTCTTATTTGATAGAACTCTTCAGCTTCTCATACGCACCCTAATATATTAGCCTATATATCGCACAATTGCGTGAGGCAAATAACACTGCCCATATTAAAGGTGGAGGGGTTCACTTCATGCAAAGATCATTAGGAAGTTTTGAAATTGTATTTAGGTCTTTTATCAGTTTTTTTGTAAAAAGGCCATTCAAACATTTTGTTTAAGTTCCTCCAAAAATTAAAAAAATTCAAAAATATGTTAGGTCCTCTGATCACCTGTTTTGAAAAGAAAAGACGTGGTTTCGCAAGTTCGAGGAAAGCTTCTTCTTGAACCCTTTTGAAAAAAAACTTACGGTTTTAAAAAATTTCATTCCGGCCTCGACCATACTCTTTTCTAAAAAAAAAAAATCCTCGATGTTCAAAAATTGCCCCTAGCCTTGGAATGAAATTCACCCGGCACGACGTACATCGCGTGGCTCTATTTGTTTCGCAAAGCAAAGTCGAAGGCTTCTCTAACCAATGCATTGATCCACATGCTGTTTGCCGAATTTTTTTTAATAATACATTTTTTATTCAAAATTTTAAAAATATACCACCGGAAAAAAATCTCAGAAATATAGACCTGTCGCCCGTCCAACGAGCGACAAGGGCCTAAATAGAAAAATACACGGGCGACAGGAGGCCACGTCCCCCAAGCCTCGTGTCGCCTGATCAAATAGCTACAGGACTATGTCGCTTAAGCGAAATGGCGACAGTTGCTCGTCGCCCTATGAAATGGCGACGGTAAATAAATCGATGAATGGCTGGGCAACACGCACCTCTGTCGCCCAGCCATATGGCGATACATAATTTGCAAAAAATATTAATTCAGTTAGATAATTTGTTTACATTTCATTGATTTAGAATTTACAAAAAAAATATGTCTAATCGTCCACAAATATTATAAGATATTGGACGAGGGCAATTAGATGGAATTTTTTTAAAATAATATATTTTTGTTAAAAATTTACAGAAATATTATATCGAAAAATTTTTACAGAAATACCCTATAGTCGCAATTCCAAATTGACATACATCTTTGTCTCAATAGTCGCAGTTCTGTCGCGGATTGTAATTGCGACTCAAATCACTCGCGCCACGAAACCGTGGAAATCGTGGGCACTTAAGGTTTTCAGACCCTCATGGACAGTAGGATCGAGGCCAAAAAATATGAGAAAAATCAATAGCGACCTACGCAACGTGTGCTACTACTTACGTATGGGCAAGATAGCGACGCGTTCCGGCAGGAAGTTGCGAAATCGAAAAAGGCACTCGCGCCATGAAACCACGTAAATCGTGGCCACTTAGGGGTTTTCAGAGGGCCACGGGACAAGCGGACACGCCCCAAAAATCTTGGAAAAATCAAGGGCGACCTACGCAACACGGGCTACCACTTACGTATGGGCGAGATAATAGACATTGCCTCAGTAGGAAGTTACGAAAATCGAAAAAGGCACTCGCGACCATGAAACCACGTGGTTACGACGTCGAAAAATTTTGAAAGCGCGTGTCGCCTGTTGGTTGGGCGACACGACCGCCACCCGTGTCGCCTACCATCATCGATTCTCTTCTTGTCGCTTCGTCACGCGGCGACACGACTCTTTTCGCCTTTCACGGGCGACAAGCACCGCTTTCGCCATTTTCGCCGGGCGACACGAAGTCACGTCACCACCCGGCCTCCTTTCGCCCATGTATTTTTTCTATTTAGGCCCCTATCGCCCAGCCAACCGGCGATAGGTGTATATTTCTGAGATTTTTATTGTCGGTGGTATATTTTTGAAATTTCGAACAAAAAATGTATTATTAAAAAAAATTCCTGTTTCCCTTCCGCGATAGGGTGTCCCAGTCGCTGAATAGCTCCAACTGTCAGCTGTTTGGCAGACTTCAGATTCTAGCTCCGCCTTAGATTTGAAGTTTGTAGAATAAAATAAAGTAAATTAAGTTTATATTTTTTGTCTAGAATATAAATAAGATGATCTATCTAAATACTCTTAATATATCCACAGTTTCGATTTATAAATTTTTAGAGTTAGAATTATCATATCTCACCGACTCTAATTTTATTTGATTTTGACGTGACGGACTCATATTTCAGAGGTATATCGTTTGATCGCCAATCCCACCCACCTTTTCACCGGCCGTGAGCAAATTCCACCAGCAACAGGTGGCTCCCGGCCTCCCACCACATTCTCCGCGCCCACACGTATAACGAACCTTCTGGACACTGGCCTACTGACATGTGAGCCTAATTCTATCGACCTATTTTTAAAGGCGAGACGATATCGAAAACCCCTCACGGAAAATGAGGGAAACTGGCGGCGAAATACTTTTCATTTTGTTGTTGGTTTTCGGCGTGAGGTGGCAGGCAGGCGCCACCGCGCACTCATAGTCCCATCGGTACCTTATCTCGGCGCCGTATAATTCGGCCGAGCGGTTCAGTCCAAAAGGTCCAACCTCCCAGCACTAGGTCGTCTACCACCTCCTCCATTTCGGCATTCCGCGCTTTCGCCGCGAGAGATCGAGAGGGAGCCCGAGAGGAGATGGGTCCGGCCGGGCGCCGGCGATATCTCGCCGGCGGGGCTGCCCTCGCCGCCACGGCGGTCGCTCTGATGCAGGTGGGTCTCTCTCTCTCCGCTTTAGCGGGTGGTGCGTTGTGCTGTGGCGGTGGCGGCGCCAAGGGGGCGAGGGGTTAGGGTGGGGTTCTCTCTGCCGCGTGTTTTGGTTGGGTTTTTGGTCCTGCTTTCGGATTTGAACCCTGCGGCGTATCCCTGTGTGGGGTTGCTAATTTAGTTCCGTCCTACTATTTTTGCATGGCTTCGTCAGCACGCAAGTTTTTTTTTAAGTACTCCGGAAGTTCTCGGTTTCGATGATATGGAGGAAGTGCGATTTTGGATCATGGTAGGCTGCGCTTGGATATTACTTGCGCAATTTTACTACGTGCTTTGGTGTTTACCAATGCTTTGACGTTAGTGCGAGTCTCCATTGGATGTTGCTTTATAGGTGGGTTGGGACTTGGAAGCATCCGGGATTGGAAATTTGCTGCATGTCCGGTCAATTTACAGTATTAGTTCCTGACATGGATGATGGTTTTGGATTGGTGGTCTGAAACCATGTGGTTTTGCCTCATTGGTGCCCGAGTGATTGGTTTTGGTTGCGTTGCTGCGTTTGAGAAGCAAATTTAGTTCAGTTTAGTTCATCTCGATTGTTTGGAGTTTAGTTCAATTTTGGGTGTCTATTGGATTGTAGCATGCGGTGCTTGCCTCACTGTTCGGATTTTTGTTTTCGGTTTCATATTTTGCCTCGAAATGTGTGCTGTTGCCATATAGATTGAGAAGTTTTACATGATTGAAGTATGCCTTGCTTCCCTGAATTTCGGAATTTTTCATATTTTATTCAGAACGTGCTCTTTAGTAGGCTGTCAGAATTGGGTGTGATTTCTTTTTGGCAATCTGAAACTCTCAAATTTGGGTAGCATTTCAGATTAATTCGAATAATGTGGAACTGCCAGTTTTTCACTATTCTTCTCCAAGTTACTAGATAGCTATGAGATATTGAGATTAATTCGAATTTTATGTGGAGCCGCCAGTTTGCCACTGTTTTTCGAAGTTACTGGATAGCTAACTCAGTTTTGCTTGAAAGCTGCAAGGTCTTCACAATCTAGCTATTTTTCCTAGCTCAACTGAATTTCCACACGGGCTTTTTAAGCCTGTCAAAACCTCAGATTTGATATTGCAAAATTCTGCGCTTCAATCTCTTGGATTTCAAAAGACATGACGTGAAACACATTTCTGCCTGTCTTTTGAGCATCACTCTACAGTTCAATTCGATGCTGTTTTATCTTTTTTAGAGGCGTAGCTGTTGGATTCTCATTTCTTAGCTCCAATTATTGTTGTTAGATGTCAAGTGGTTGTCTCTATACATGTCCTTGTACAGGATTGGAACTTTGGTATGGACTTATGAAAAATCCATGCTCTGTTGCTCCTTAGTTGTACTAACTGATTTGGTGGCTTCACATGAAACTTTAATTGCATTATTAATTGCTGTTTCAACAATTTTAGTGGGAGTATAGGTGAGGTGCCAAGAAGATACCGATTTTATGCTAACTTTTCAGAAGTTGCTAGGTTGTTGTCTTTGCATAATCGACAGTACCTATTTGGCTACTCAAAAGTGATTTCGTCACTTTATATGTCTGAAGCCGCTGGGTAAAATTATGGTCATGTTGGCCCCTAGAGGGGCTGAAACCATATCAGGATTATGTAAGAAGCTGATTTGGTTGCACTTTGATGTGATGCATGCTTGTCTAATTAACATGCTTTGTCCATAGTGTTATAACCTTTTTTTCCGCAATGATGCAGATAGTTTTTCTTGTGCCTCCCACAAGCGCACAACAATCCAATGGTACTTCAAGGTAATTTGTCAGAGTGACATGTGTTCAACTAAGAGTAACATTTGTTACATTACCTATGATACACTCGATAGGGCTTGGAATAGGCTACTATATTTGATGTGCTTAATGTGGTATTCTGTATTTTCATGGAGCCCCTGGTGCTCATCTTGTTGTGTTTGCTTCCTTAGGGTAGTATCTGCAGAAGGGTACTGTTCCATGTATGGCATTTGTGCACATCGAAGTGATGGGAAGGTCTTGAACTGTGTGAATGCAACCAAAGCTGTCAAGGTGACAATACGGCCTGGTTGCTATTCAGTTTGAAGTATAACCTAGCAGGAGAGACATTTCCTGTTCCTCACCCTCCAATGTTGTTTTTATACAGAAGCATAATAGTTTGCCCATCTTATCTTTTGCATAAATCATGCATGATTACACCATTATGGTTTACTTGTTTATCAAGTGCTGTTATTGCCTTTCCAGCCGGACACTTTGTTTTCTACAAGGATCCAAAGTTTGTGCCCGACTATCACTGGTGATGTCTGTTGTACAGTAGATCAGTTTGATACATTACACCAACAAGTCCAACAGGTAATAGTCCTGACCGTTGGAGAATGATATGGACTATGTACTTGAACTAGCATATCAATGTGGTAGCATCACATCCTTATTTGAGAGATCAAATGATCACTAGGGAAGTTGTGTTATACAGCCAAATTGATTGTACTTACTCTTCGGCAAAATAATTTTACCATTGTATTCCTATTGTACTGATCACTGATGTAACCTGAGCGTGATCAAGAATATATTTAAAAAAGTAGACCAATTCTGGGAGCATGATCTAGTTTGACTTGTATCTAGCAGCAATTAGAGCCTCTACCAACAAATCCCTTATTCTAATTGTTGATTATCTGTTCTTGTTGGTCTTTGTTGTGTTATTCCCTCTGTACTTCCTAGCAAGTTGTACTACAATTAAGTGGTTACATGCTGAGCTCTTTATATCCCATTGCATGTAAATTAGCGTTTCATTCCATCATACTCTCAACAACCATATTCTTTCACCATTCTATTATGGCAACTCTGATATATATATATATATATTTGAAATCTTTCTTGGTTAAAAAATTTGATTATTTTTCGTATGTCCAATGATCTAGCATCTCCTTGGTGATCTGTATTCTAACTGTCTCTGTTCAACCAAAGAAAAGTTCACTCAGTTGTAACTTGTGACTTCAACGGTTTTGCAGGCTGTTCCATTTCTTGTTGGATGCCCAGCTTGCTTGAGGAATTTCTTGAATCTTTTTTGTGAAATGTCTTGTTCCCCAAACCAAAGCCTCTTCATTAACGTGACTTCAGTAAAACAGGTCTATCTTTTCTTACCTTATCTAATTTTGTTGCTAAACATTATTTTATGTTAT
This sequence comes from Guadua angustifolia, assembly GCA_036346375.1. NCBI lineage: Eukaryota > Viridiplantae > Streptophyta > Magnoliopsida > Poales > Poaceae > Guadua > Guadua angustifolia. Next base: position 39,960,725 of record CM070506.1, on the reverse strand, counting down.
TTCTGCATGTGCCTTTTTTTCACATATTTTTGGTATCATCTGTTTTCGTTTACATTGGTTAAACTGCTGAACATATTGAAATGAAATGTTCATAGATAATTCATTTGTTTATTCAAAATAATGAGCTACAGTGTTCTCTGTTTTTCCTTCCCCAGGTTAATAACACTATGACTGTTGATGGCATAGATTACTATGTAACAAGTAACTACGGTGAAGAGTTATATAACTCTTGCAAGGATGTTAAATTTGGCAGTCTGAACACACGTGCAATGGATTTTCTCGGTGGGGGTGCTAAGACTTACAAAGGTAAAACCGATAAATCCTTTTGTGCTGATGCATGTGAAAAATTATCAAGTAATAGCAATTACAGTTCCTGTATATTTTTGGGAAAAACTCAATTCTGGTATTATTAATTATAGAACTTGCAATCCAGATGCTCATTTGAGCTCCTTTTCGGTTGACACTTGATACTTTTATGCTTTGGTAGTGCCAGGCTGAGAGTAGACTACGTAATTTGGATGCATTCGTTCTTTGCAACGTACTGTGGCTAATTGCTAATTTTTGGCTTCTATGCTTGCTATTGCAGATTGGTTGGCATTTATTGGGCATCAGGCGAATCCTTCTGAGCCTGGGTCACCTTATTTGATAAAATTCCGATCTGACTTTAGTGATTCATCTCGGGTGAAGCCTCTAAATGCTACAGTTTATTCTTGTGGAGATCCATCTTTGGGCTGTTCATGTGGCGATTGTCCTTCAGTTTGCACAGGATCCTTGTTGCCTCAGTTGAACACAGAAACCTCCTGTTCAGTTAAAATGGGCTCTCTAAAGGTAGCAACTATCTTGTTATCTACAGTTATGCAAAAAAGCAGAAGTAATTTAAGTCTAATGTACCATGTTTTCTATTTCTTTTAGCTATTTACAGATGTTGCAGTGCTACTTGTGTTAGTAAATAAATGAAGATTTGTATTAATGATAGATGAGGGGCAGAACTTCCCTTGTTAATTGGTCTGGCACCTGTCAGTTGGTCTTGATTAGATCAAGTCAGATGGACATAGGTGATACCACTACTAGTACAAAGCAAATGTCACAGGACATGTGCTGTCATAGTTATGCCATCGATTAGATGTCAATGAATGGGTGTGGATTCTGTGTTTGCACATGCCTGTACCATGTGCCTGCGGGAAGTTGTAACACCCCAGCATCTCAAGTGCTTAGAATATTACCACAACCAACTTTTCGCTAAGATCAACAACCTTTACCAAAATTTTAGCAACTCTTCTTTAAAGAATTACCATATATGACACACCATATTGATAGAGACAACAAAATAAAATGATCAAAACTAATGAACAATAATAAACTTGTGATCACACGTCCAAGAACGCCCGAAACCATGCGCTCAGGAATGCTCAAGTCCACACGCTTGGTAACGCCCGGACCCCCATATCCGTGAGCAATCTTACCTTTGGTGATGACAACAGGAATAATCATAAATGAGATAAATGAACATTTAAACTTCTTGCAATAAGAATATATATAACTCAACTAAGTTTCATAAGATTATTATTATGATATAATTGTTCAATGACTAAACCAACTAATCGGATTATGACTCCATGATTGAACAACTATCGCTAAGTAACTTTAGTGGATGATGAACATGTGGAGTGTGCTATTCCCATCCCATGCATATCGGCTTCATTGTTCACCTAAAACATTAAATAAGCAAGTGTGAGTCCACAACTCAACAAGTACATAATAAAACATTAAACGATATCAAAACAACAGTCAACACATTATTCAAGATCAATTACAATTTATATCAATGAAATACAAATGCTCATGCGCATGTCTCTTCGCTTCAGCATATATTGGTATAGCAGAGTACATCACTTGTTGGTGTGTACTCAGGCCCGCCTTCTTTCATGCGATGACATCAAGCCCGTCCTCTTTCATACGGGGACCTCAACTCCACTCTTGGTAGAGTGCCCACACAAAGTAGTCTATGGATGCCACTCATGTCATCTATCTCTATGTCGTGAATGCATACATATGATGGCATATTTTCTTTCATGGTATGAATCATCGATAAACATGTTCTACCATCCAATCATCATCATTTAATCATCAAGAGTAAAACAACATTATGAAAGTACTCATAATTAACACGATAAATCAACCATATTTATTAAGCATCAAGTCAACTAACCGTCTACCATTCTGCCATGCACTTGCCTTTTTAACCACATGAGATGGGATAATGAGGGGTTGGTGCTAATCTCGAAGTTACACCTCCTACACAAGATAATTTAACAATGTGCTATAACAGTACATAACAACAAACATGACAATACTGCTTCTACAGCCAACCCTAGACCTAACTTTCCCTCCCGCCAGACAACTTCTCCCTTGTTGTTCTGACGGTCGGATGCCCATAACTCCTAGATTAGGTGCCCAAACATAGCAAACCATATAAGTTCTAGAAACTACACAAAATTGCCTCCAATGTTAAGTTGGCCAAAGCTTTACATTAATTCGTTTACTACTCCCTCTCCCCGGTTTGTAACCTTGGAAACTATTTTGCTGCTTTTCAGGGCACCAGGCTTAATAATTTCGTATCTATTTTTACACAACACCAAATGTAACAAACCATAGCATCTTTGGAATCTATGGAAAATTACCTAGCTTTCTCTAGTTATGGACACAATTTAATTCGGCCAACATCTAGACCTAATAAGCAAATTAACACTACTGTGTCCAGCAGAGACTATTTTTTGGACAGCAGCCTTCTCCTAGCCATAACTTTCTACATCCAAATTCAAAGTTTGTGTACTTGATAGAAACCTTAGACGGTTAGCTATGGTTTTCATAATTTGGTCAATCCATGAAACATACCGTGGATGCTCCAAAACTAACCCTGAAAGCAGAGACCACGGTTAATCGAACCCCGACTACTACCAAACATCTTCCCGGTGCTATCCAACTCCCCATCTATAGCTAATATGCCCACAAGACCGCTCCACTACAGCGCCAATATAAGGAACGTCGCCCTAGGGTTTATACTTTCGTCTCGAGATTTATCGGAACGTCGAAAGTGGTAACCCTCAGCAATCCGTGCGCGTTCCCTACTCCTTCACGCTTCATGAAACTCCCGCTCCATGTCCCTCAAGATCCTCGACACCTCCTGCACATGGTGATGCGAACAGATCCTAAGTTGGACGCACGGTTTAGTGAGAAATGCGAAAGATGAGGAAAGGCACGTCAGGACGTGTCCTGGCACGGCTAGTGTGGCGGGACGACACACCTCAACAGCGGTAGAAGGGTAGTGCAGCGGGCATGGTCGGTGTAACAACAAAGAAGGTGGTCATGCGGCGGCTAGGGTGGCCCTGTGGTGCAGGTAACAACAGTATAAGTGTGGCTTTTGGGTGAACTTGGTGCAGCGGTGGCTAGGGTTTTGGCCCTGCCTTCCCCCTGCCCCTTATAAAGCTGGCTGGCCTGACTCACCGTTTTGTTTCTTCTTTTTTTTTTCCTTTTACCGGATATTACAGAAGTACAATAAAATTTAACTCTTACAAAAAAAAGCAGTACTATATCTTGATAAAATATCATAGCTGCTAAATAAGTTAGTTGGTTACCATGTGTTTAATATGTTGAATTACACATTGTCTACATATAGAGGATAATCATTTTTCTATTCTTGTTTCTCTTGTACAACTTAAAATACTGCTGCATTCTTGAACTTCAAACATTAGCTTTGCTGAGTAATAATCTTTTGGATTATAAGTCATAAAGGTTTCTGGATGTTTTCTTTACTGTGTACCCCTTAATTCTTATTCGTTTTGATATCTACAGGCCAAATGCTTGGACTTCTCACTAGTGGTTGTGTACCTTGCTTTATTATGCACATTTTTATTGTGGGGATTGTTATACAGAACACGGGGAAGAACTGGCTTCTCCTCACAAGCAAAACCATTGAAGAATGCTGAAGATAAGTTGCATTCAAACAACAATGGCAAGGCTCTTGATAACTCCGTTCAGGTTCTTTTCTGCCAAATAGCTTGCTTAATTAGAGTATTTGTCTTTGGTTCCTACTAGCATTTTTCTCTAGTCTTCAGATTTTCAAAAGATGCTGGTACATTTTCTGTACCTAGACCGTACTTTAGATGTAATTACTCCCAAATTTAATGTTATTTTCTGGTGAATCTCTTATATCAGGTGACTGAAGCTGCATCCTCTCCTGTCCACCTCCAACCAGCCCATCCTTCTATTGTCCAAAGTTACATGTCAACTTTATTTAGGTTCGATTCTGTCTCCAGTTGTATTTAAATTTTTTTGTAGTGCTCGTGTATAGGCATTGTGTTAATCTGTTCAAAGTATTGCAGGAGGCATGGAGTTTTTGTTACTAGACATCCTCTTCTTGTGTTATTTGCATCCTTGCTTGTCCCTATCCTATTATGCATTGGTCTTATTCGTTTCAAGGTTGAAACAGGACCGGAAAAGGTACCTAATTTATCACCAATCACCATTATATCAATCTCAGCATTAGCATCTTATCATAGCAACAATTCTTTTACTGTTGCTGAAATGCTGTCAGTTGTGCATAATGGAAGAAATTTAAATTTTTATAAGATTGACATATGTTTTTATTATTTTGTGTATCTGTATTTAAGACCAATTACTTCAATCAGTTCGATATAAGTATTAGTCGTTCTGTTACAACTCATAAATATTCATTAGATTTGAAGCATAGAAATAAAAAATGGAAATCAGGAATAATTTCCATGTACATTTTGTCCCAATTACTTCAATCAGTTCGATGGAAGTACTAGACATCTGTTACAACTCACAAATATTCATTAAAATTAAGCATAAATAAATGAGAGAAGAAAACCACAGATAATCTTAGTGAACATTTTTGTTTGATTATTATACTTTAGAATTTTGTTGTCGGAAACAATGTTTTTAATCTATTTGGACTTTGGTGGTGTTCTATATTCTCTATGCTTAAGGCCATTTTCAGATAACTTTCTTTTGTACCTTTCCAAAAGTACATATGAAAAAATCAATCATGCTCAAAGTAGTAGGGTGACAGACGTATCTGTGTTGAATAATTAAAAAAATTAGGTATTAGCAAATATATTTCAGAGAGCAACATTCTCTTACTATGGGATTATCCTTAAGGCTGTAACTGTGATGTTGGTGTAACTTATAAGCATATACAGGAATATATATAGCATTTGTGTCTGCTCCTTAAACGAATGCTTGTTTTGAAGAAAACGGAACAATTACTCATGGTCAACTAGATGAACTGACATCATTTAGAACTAAAAAAAATCTAGTATTTGTGTCTACTCCTTAAACGAATGTTTTTTTTTAAGAAATGAGAACAATTACGATCATGGTCAACTAGATGAACTGTGTATATTTCAACGGTTTCTGATTTAATTCCATTTCTTTTGGCAGCTTTGGGTTAGTTCTGGAAGTCGGGCTGCCGATGAGAAGCAATATTTTGATAATCATCTTGCACCATTTTATAGGATTGAGCAGGTATTTTCAACTCGTGACTTTGTTTTTGTTCAACTAGGTTAACATTTGTTACAAGTTGTATATTAAGTTAGTTCCTGCATATCAACCAACTATTTTCTCTGTGTTGATCTTGACCTCTTATCTGTGGCTTTCTTTGTCCTTTTTTTTAACATTTGAAGATGAATAAATACTAAATTATTCTGTCGACTATTGTCTTAACTGCAGCTTGTATTAGCCACTTCTGCATCTGGTGGGTCTGAAGCTCCTACAATAGTAAATGACAACAATATGAAACTACTGTTTCAGGTTCAGAAAAAGGTATTAAATCCACACTGTTATGTGAATTTCACACTGCAACTACTTTGTTGTGCTAATGCCTCTTTTTAATTGCAAAGATTGATGATCTACGTGCAAATTATTCTGGATCAACAGTATCCCTTGCTGACATCTGCCTAAAGCCACTTGCTACAGACTGTGCTACTCAAAGTGTTTTGCAGGTGGTGATTTAGTATTGTCCAGTCTGTAAATTGAAACCAACTTGTTTTCTCCATAATATACAAATTCCTTTCTACTCCTATCTTGTTTCCAGTATTCTTACTTCCTTGCAATAATATTAAACTGATGGCTTCAATGTTGCAGTATTTCCAGCTGGATCCTAAAAAATATGATGATTCGGGTATCGAACATGCTAAGTTTTGTTTTCAGGTAAATCTGTACAGTTGAAATTTCTTATGATTCTGTGTTTTTCTGGTTGTTATAATTACAATTCCACTCAACTTGGAGATTTCAAGTAATCAAGTTATGCCATTTTGATTCTATTACCTTTTTTTTAATTGCAACATAAAATCTATAAACTATTGATGATGGTGCGTGCAGTACATCACATTGAACATTGATTACCGGGATACTGGTTAGGTTTGTGAGCTGGTTGAACATTTGATTATTCGGGATACTTGTTAGGTTTCTCAGCTAGTTGCAATTGGTAGTATCTAAATACTTCAGAATATCTGCTGTATTGCAGCATTACACTTCCGAAGAGACATGTTTGAGCTCTTTTCGATCACCTATTGATCCTAGTACAATACTAGGTGGTTTTCCTGGAAGTAATTTTACCGAGGTAATATGCTACAACACCTTTTTGGTAAAAAAAACATTTTGCATGTTCCATATCTTCATATCCCACTTTTCCTTATCAACTTACTATTGCTTGGCAGGCTTCTGCATTTGTAATAACATATCCTGTGAACAACAAGGTTGAGACAACAGGACAGGAGAATGGAAAGGCTGTGGCTTGGGAAAGGGCATATATTAATCTTGTCAAGGTTGGCAAGTCACATTTGACTTCCAATCTTACATGCTCAGCAAACAACTGTCCTACAGTTTGTCTACCTTTAATTGATACCTGTTTGATACAAGTCAATCCTCCAACATTAATTTTTAAGCAGCTCACATGTCATATTTCAGTACTTCTGCCCCTGCTTAAAGAATAAACCTTGTTTGAGCATTAGTAAAGTAAAACTATCCAAAGCTTCATATTCCTGAAGCAGAGAACATTGAAGTGCACATGGCTCTCTACATCAGAATATACAGCAATGGGAAATAACTCAGATAATGCGAATTAAGAGTATTCAGATTTATATTCTCGAACATTAAGCAGGAACATGATTGTTTCAGTTGTTCGTTTTCTCCTTTCTTAATATAGCGCTTTAGATATGCTAAGCTAAAACTTGATGACTTGGGAAACTTTTTCAGGAGGAAATATTGCCAATGGTGTTAGCACAGAACCTTACATTGTCCTTTTCATCCGAGAGTTCCATCCAAGACGAATTAAACAGGGAGAGTACAGCTGATGCAATCACAATAGTGGTAAATATACCATATGTGCAGAATTCATTTTCATTGTGGAGGACATCCCAGTTTGCTTGCATATTGTGATGTTTCTTTGTGCCCTTTGATGGAAATCAGATAAGCTACATTGTGATGTTTGCCTACATATCATTCACACTTGGAGACCGTCCTTCTCGTTTGCTGTCGCTATTTGTTTCATCAAAGGTATGAATATGATAAGCATTGATAGGAAATTATTGTATATGTCACTCCTGAGTTTCAAAATATTGTAATGCGAGACAATATAGGTCCAGACCCCATATGTCTGTGAGACAGTGGCAAGTATATATTATATAATATTTTTTGAAATTCGGAAGTGGCACAGGCATATACAAACTTGTCCCACGATAAACTCTTTTGACATACATGGACTTGTTAGAAGTATATTTGTATAGGGTGTTTTTTTGCTATTTGTACATGTCTTATATATGGCCTTGAGGCCCATGGAATAGACACAAGCCCATTCCAACAAGACTAACCTGTTCCTCATGCTTGCATTATTTAAGAATTATCTAAAATATCTTGTCCCATTTATTTATGTTTTGTTGACCTCACATTAGCTGGTAAATACAGCGGTTGAGCGCTATTTACCTGCTTGGTATTATTGTAGCTGGCCGGCCAACATTTTCATGTGGTCTTTGGTCTCTGTCACATATTTTTAGAAGTGGGAGATGTCCAATGTGACACCATAGATTCAATTTTATGTTCTACATTCAGTATATATCAAATTAATTATTTTTGTAAATTTGCCAGTAGTATCACACAATTTAATACAACTCATGAAGTCCAGATAACTTTTTAAAGAAGAAAATTAACAAAAAAGAAAAGAAAAAATAACTACAAACGGTTAGCTTGAACATTCTGTAAAGTTGCATAAAACATTTTGTACAGTTGTTTCTTTAATACATTAGTAGGGCTCTCCCCAACTGTTTCCCATAAAAAACCAGCTGAGAAATTATGACAAGAAACTTGTCTTTAGAACTCTTATATAATAGTTTGGTCTCATGTTTCTTTTGACGAGCTAATTTATTCATCATATACCAAAAGTATGTGACTAATTTAACTATGCAAAATCTGTCTTGCATTATTGTGCATTTGGAGTTTACAACATTTGACAAGATAGATTCCAGGTACTGCTTGGCTTGTCTGGGGTTGTCCTGGTGATGCTGTCAGTTTTAGGATCAATGGGATTCTTTAGTGCTATTGGAGTGAAGTCAACTCTGATTATAATGGAAGTGATTCCTTTTCTTGTGTTGGCAGTAAGTCTTCTGTCTCTAGCACAATAGTGACTGATTGTCTATTCTTCAATCCATTCTTTCTAATATTTCTTTTTTGAGTTGCCGAATCAACCAAAAACTATCATGCATTTATGTTCTACACACTATAGTTGCAACGTAGCTTATTCATGTTGATTATTGAACTTTCTCTGCTGGAAAAAGGTTTTCCATGATACTATCATCATGTAGTTTATTTTTTGTTGAATACTTGATGTTTAATCATGGGACATTGATTTTAGCGCATGTTTTTTGGCATATGTGAACTCAGTTGATGTCTATGACTATGTTGAATTGCCTGTCATGGAGCACTTTGTTTCCTTTTTAAGGCATTTCTTCTTGCTGCGTCCACCGTATTATGCCCTTTTTTCTCAATGGGAGTTGGTGGTTGATTAATACTTCTACTTCATTTGATCTCTCCTTTTTTCAGAAGATAGGGGTTCTAATCACTCTACAACTGGATGAAACTGACGGTTGTGATTGTTGTTAGGTCGGTGTGGACAACATGTGTATCCTTGTGCATGCTGTCAAACGCCAACCTGATGGGTTGGTATTGGAAGAACAGATAAGTAATGCATTGGTGGAAGTTGGACCATCCATTACATTAGCCAGTTTGGCTGAAGTATTAGCTTTTGCTGTCAGCGCAATCAATCCAATGCCTGCGACCAGAGTGTTTTCTATGTTTGCTGGTTGGTTTCTTTACATTTCCTTGTTTGTAGCCCTAATTGGCACTTCCTTTTGGAGTTTCCAACCCACTCTCATGTGCAGCATTGGCGGTTCTTCTGGATTTCCTTCTCCAAGTGACAGCCTTTGTAGCCCTTATTGTATTTGATTTTAGGAGGGCTCAAGATGGCAGGATTGATTGTGTCCCTTGTGCAAAACTCACATCAAGTACGGTTGCTGGTGATGGTAAGTCAAATATAATTTGGCATTTGCTTTGCAAAAAAGCAGGCTAGAAGGTATAGCAGTAAATGCTTTTTCATTTTGACTCATCTCTAATGGTCTCCTTTTTTAATGTCTTCCAAAATTAAGGTGGTGGCCATGATGGGCTTCACTTACTTGCACGATATATGAAGGTAAATATTTAGACTTTTTTGCTAGAGTAAATGATGTTCTTATCTTCAATGAAGTTCAGTTTTTTACCACGTTTTTTATTCTCAAGATTTTCTTCTATTTTAATTGATATACTAATAGGTTCTTTGTTTTATGTAGGACATCCATGGACCAATTCTCGGTTATCGGGCAGTGAAGTTTATTGTGATTACTGTATTTGTAGGATTTGCTTTTGCAAGCATTGTAAGTTCTCTTGTGTTTTGCATGCACAGCGTCATGATTATTGCTATCCCTCCTAATAGCTTCTGCCAAGAGGTTTATATCTGGTTAACATATGAGTCTGCTACATAGAAGCCAAGTCTACTTAATTTGTTTTGCAATGAATTTCTCTGATGGAAGTGAGATCAACAACTTAAGAGTTCCGCCTCTTAGAATTTTTGGTGACCTTTAATATGGAATCAGCTATTCATTTGTTACAGAAGGGTAGCGTGTGTTCTTGTCTAGTTGCATGTCCAGTAGTTGACTAAATGAGGCAAAATGTACCTTTGCTTCATTTTTTCCTTTATTTTGAGAGAGACCCTTACTTGCAACTTGTTTTGTTTTGTTTTGTTTTGTTTTTTCAAAAGAGAACACACAGGAAGAACTATGCATCTTTTTAGTTAAGGTAGGAGATGGGACTCGAGATCGTGACCTCAACCACAGCAAGTACTTTATCACTTACAATATGTGGTGTTTCTTTAACTTGTTACTTCAAAAGATGCTATCATATTTTAGTTGATACAATAGCAGCTTGCTCAACTGAATGGGCCAATGGGCCAAAAATATACATGTACAGCAGAAGGTAAAATAGCGAATAACACCCTATACAAGTCTACTTTAACACCCCCCCTCAAACTCAAGGTGGATCCACAACATTGATTTTGGAGAGATGAAGATCATGTTGCGCCTTAGTTTGTGCCTTGGTGAAGAAATCCATGATCTAAACCTCAGAGGGCACATATTGAAGGGTAACCACCTGCTGCTGCACCTGAGATTGGACATAGGAAGCATCAACACCAATGTGCTTGGTGAGCTCGTGCTTCACCGGATCTCGAGCAATGCTGACCGCGTCGATATTATCGGAGCAAACTGTCGTAGGTGTAGAGACAGTGACCAAAATCTGCCAGGAGCCACCGTAACTAAGTCACCTCAGCCGTCACAGAGGCAAGCGCTCGCAACTCAGCCTCAGTATTGGAGCGAGAAACTGCAGTCTGCTTCTTGGTCTTGCAAGCAATCAGAGAAGAACCAAGGAAGACACAATAAGCAGAGAGAGACTTACGATCAGAGAAATCACTAGCCCAGGAAGCATCTAAATAGGCCTGGAGCTTCAAAGGGCTGGAGCAAGAGAAAAACAGACGGCGAGCAATGGTACCACGAAGATACCGCAAGACTCGAAGGAGGTGACTGTAGTGTATCTGAGTAGGAGTCTGCATAAACTGGCTCAGGATGTGAACAGCATGGGAGATGTCAAGACGAGTAATGCCAAGGAAAATAAGACTCCCAACTAGGTGGCGGTAGCGAGTAGGATCCTCAAGAGGAGTGCCGTCAGTAGGACGAAGCTGAAGATGAAGCTCCATAGGAGTGGCAACAGTACGCTGATCGGTGAGACAAACCCGATCAAGGAGATCCTGAATGTACTTCCGCTGGGAAAGGTAGTAGCCCTCAAGCGTGGAAGTGACCTCAATCCCAAGAAAATATCGAAGAGGACCCAAATCAGACATCCAAATCGCCATCGAGACGCGCTTGACAAAGGCAACGATCGAGGATCATCACCAGTGATGAGCATGGCATCCACGTAGAAGAAGAAGAGTACGACCACGAGGAGAAGTGTGAACGAAGAGAGCAGGGTCGTGCTCACTAGCAACAAAACCAGCAGTAGTGCCCATACAGAGAACGACGAAGGCGCACACGTGGCCATGTGGCACAGAATAGCCAGGAGGTGGGTGCATGTAGACCTCACGTAGCTCACCGTGAAGAAAACATTCTTCACATCAAGCTGGGAGATGGTCCACCGGCGAACAGAAGCAACGGCCACAAGTGTGTGCACAGTAGTCTTGTGAGCAACAGGAGCGAAGGTCTCCTCATAGTCACGCCCATACTCCTGCTGAAAATCACGTGCAACGAGATGCGCCTTATAGCGCTCAATAGAACCATCAAAGCGAGTCTTGATCTTATAGACCCACTTGCACGTGATAGGAGTGACAGAAGCAGGAAGAGGGGCAAGGTCCCAAGTGCCGTCAGGCTCTAGAGCAAAGAAGCTCCTCACCATAGTGATCTGCCACTCAGGATGAGTAATAGCATCGCGATAGGAAGTAGGCTCAGAGGAGACGGTAGCAGGAGCAACGAAATCGTAGCGATCGGGACAAGGAATCGTACTCTGATCACGAAGAGCGTACTGCGGTGAGGGAGCAGGAGAGGTACGCTCGGAAGGAGCAGAGGGAGAGGACTCTGAAGTGGGAAGGAGCTGAACCTAGAAGGGAGGAAGAACTGGGAGGAGGTGGACGACGAGTGTAGTGGAAACGGACAGGAGGAGGCGTAAAGGCAAAGGAAGTCTGCTGAGGTGGCGAGGGAGAGGGTGGAGCAGCGTACGAAGGGTCTGGAATGGAAGGTGAGGGTGATGGTGGCGAGGATGGAGGTAAAGGTAGGGACAGAGGAGAGGGTGGTGGTGAACAGAAGGAAGCATCAGGTAGAGTGAGGAAGGAGAGCGAATCAGATGTAGAGTGCGAGCTAAAGGAAGGATCACAAGTGAAGGAGCGAGACTCATCAAAGGTGACATCTCGGGAGACCTGGATCCTGCGAGCCACAGGGTCCCAACAACGATAACCCTTGCGCTTAGCATCGTAGCCAAGAAAGACGCACTCAACGGATTGAGCAGTTAGCTTCATCCGCTCACGGGGCTGAAGTACAAAGACAACACACCCGAATGCACGAAGGTGATCAGACGAGTCCTACTAAAGAGACGCTTGAGGTCCTTAAGAGCAAGAGAAGAAGGTCAAGGTTCACAAGGTAGACAAGTGAGAGAGACGACCTTAGCCTAGAAGGGCGGAATAGAGAGAAAAGATCATCGCCGAAAGGCCTCAAGAAGGTGACGATGCTTGCCCTCAGAGACACCATTCGAAGCGTGAGCACCAAGATAAGAGTCTTGAGGAAGGGTACCGCTCAAGGAGATATCGACGAAGAGAGGTGGATAGGTACTGCCAACATGAGTCGAAGATGGAAGACACGAATAGGCGAGTAAAAGCGCAGGCTGCACCATAGCAATAAGGCCTTGTAGGCAGACAACACCTGATGCCTAGAGGTCAGAAGATAGATCCAAGTGTAACGAGAGAAATCATCAATAAAGATCACATAGTAACGATGACCCTTTTCAAACAAAGGAGCTGGCCCCATACATCGAATGAACCAAATCAAACTATCAAGAGACACCGAAGTCATGGTGGGGTAGGGTAGTCAGAGTCGCTTCCAAGCTTACACATTATACAGACGTGGAGGTATCACCCGGAACCTTCCCAAGAACACCACGACTCACAAATAAGGAAAGACGAGACCCACACATGTGACTTAAACGATGATGCCACTGAGCAAAACTGGCGGAAGCAGGGGTGGCGAGGACAGTGACATCGAGACGAGGTGGCGAGACATCGATCGGCCAGTCTTTGGAGGTGGACGTGACGGAACCGAAGGGAAGGCGAAGCCAGTCAAGCTCCCAAAGACGCTGAGAGTCACGGACTCGACACCCGATACAACCGTGGTCCCGGTGAGACGATCCTGAATAGAACAAGAGTCAGCCTCAAGAATGATACGACAATCAAGGTCAGCGAGCTGGCCAGCAGAGATAAGCTGTACATCAAGGCGAGTAACATGTGAAACAGAAGGAACATTAAAATAAGAAGTGTGAAGAGTGCCCCGATTAGCAACTGAGAGAGAAGTGCCATCAGCCGTTCTGACAGACATAGAGATAGCTTAAGAACTCAGTGGGCCAAGGTGAGTGGGATCAGATGTCATATGAAAAGATGCCCCAGAGTCAAGAATCCAGGGTAATTGTATACCTAAAGGAAGACTGGCAACTGGCGGTCCTGGAGAAGGTGTCGCCCCCAGGCGGCGCTCCATGTGCTTAAGGCGCTGAGTCACACCTTGTATGGCTGTCAGCAGGGCGTCAGGTGGACGAGAGGCACCAGCTCCACCACCTCCACCCTTGCGGTTCTGAGGCCGCCTCCTGCACTGCTCAATGGTGTGCTCTGTCTTCTTGCAGTAGTTACAGTGAACCACTGCACCAACGGTACTCGCCATAGCAACGGAGCCTCCTACAGTCTTTGGGAGAGAGCGATCCTGAGAGATCCACAGGAGAAGGTGTGGAAGTGATCAAGACCGACGAGGAGGACGAGCGAACGCCACGAAGACAAGTCTCCTTAGCATGGACCAGAGTGAGTGCCTCAACCTTGGATGGTCGAGGTGAACGGGCCAGCAGCTGAGCACGGAGCTGCTTAAACTCTGGTCGAAGTCGACGGAGGAACTCAAAGAGGCGAACAACACTCTTGTGGTCTCGATGAAGGCCACAGCAGTCGCAGGTCGGACTATAGTGAGGCTCCAAAGAGTCAAGCTGACACCACACATCAAGAATGGCGATAGAAGGCATCGTGGAGAGTCTTGGCGATGAAGAGAGCTCGCCAACTCATTTTTAAAAAAGGATTTGAGGAAGGAGTAGAGGTGTAGAGAGCATCGCCAGTGGCGGTTCTGGCTGGAACCGAGCTCACATGACGCTCCCACATCACCGAGAAGAAGGAAGAGTGGCTATAGATCCATGCTCAACCTTCATGCTAGAAAAGTAGTCGGCTGCCTAATGCAAAACTACCATGGTGAAGATATTCAACCAGGCACTCAGGATTCCAAAGGGGTGCACAGTGGCGAGACAGGCAGATATAAGAAATTAGAGCAGAGATCATGGGCAGTGTCTCATAATCATGCTATGCTTTAGAACTATCAAATGACTGATTCTCTACTAGGAAATCTCAGTTGTAGAAGTAGTGGCAAAGCTCCTTCCTATAAGGTGTAGGTTTCCTTTGAAGATTCTCCCATCTGTTCCATTCAAAACCTGTAAAAGCCCATGGTTATGTTCAGGCAGGCAGAACCTCCTTGCCTGCCATTCACCTAGGATGAAATAGTTGATTGTATTGTGTGGGAGGGGGGCCTAATCTCAAATGAGACATCTGCACCTAGTCTTCTTATGATGGCTACTGGGTCTTAAAAGTAATGAGTTTTGTTTTTCGTTTGTGGTCAATGTACTTACTATGTAAGGCAAGATGTTCTGATATCAGAGTCATTCTGGTGGTGGTGTTTCTATGAATTTCCTGTTTCTCAGTGACTGAGTAAACAGTCTAATAAATCCCACCACCACCTTTTTGAAAGACATCTGCCATTTATGTTCAATGGTTTGTGTTTCCTAACCTTGGCTTTGGTGTAGGCGTTGTTCATTGTGATCGAACGTTGTGACCGTTTTCTCCTCTTAATACAAAGATAAAACACTTCTCCTGTGTTTTCTTGGAAACAATATGTTATCACTCACTTGTAGTGCTTCCTCTGTTCTAATTAGGCATTGTCAACTAGACTGCAACCAGGATTGGAGCAGCAAATTGTTCTTCCACGAAATTCCTATTTACAGGTTTGCTATCACTTGCCTTTTCTATTGCTAAGTCTTAATTGCTTGATTGCATCTGTAGGGAATTCTTGTTTCCTTAAGAGCATGCTCACTGTATATTTTCAGGATTATTTTGATGACCTCGCAAAATACATGAAAGTTGGACCGCCACTATATTTTGTAGTGAAGGACTTCAATTACAGGTAAACTAGTTGTAAAATAGCGCTGCTGTACTTCTTTTCTGTATGCTTTAAAGAAAAGAATCATGTTACATGCAAATTGTTATCTTGGAAAACAAAAAGGCATGCCGAATGATTCCTTAACACTGCTTTCTTACCTTCCAATCTAGTACAACTCGTCTTTATATTTTCCAGATACGACAGAAGTTCAAAAATAAACCAAGTTTCTCATATTTCTGCATGGGCTGTTAATGCTGCCTTTTGAAAGTGGTGATCTAGTTGAAATAATACTTTGATTTCTAATATGTTTTACATTGTTTCCAGCTCTGCATCGGAACATACTAATCAGATATGCTCGATCAACCAGTGTAATCCAAATTCTCTTTTGAATGAGGTATAAAATTGTTTCTATGCTTAACAAAGTTCTTTTTCAGTAATATTCAGTACAAAATGATTGCTTTAATAGCTCAATTTAGTTGCCCAATACATTTGAAAGGTGAGCTTTACAATAAGGCTTTCAGCTCCTGCTGCAACTTACCTGATGCAATTCGATAAGCATTGGATATAATGGTTCATGATTTGTTGATAACACCGTGCTCCATTTAACATGGTGGTTGCAACCATGCAGATAGCAAGACAATCTTTATCTCCTGAGACAAGTTACATTTCTAAACCTGCTGCTTCATGGCTTGATGACTTCCTAATATGGATGTCTCCTGAAGCATTTGGATGCTGTCGAAAATTTGTTAATGGAAGTTATTGCCCTCCAGATGATCAGGTTCGGGACTATTCCTTGGATTCTTTTAGGAGTGCATATTTGTATTGGTTGGGAAAACCAACCAATTCTTGTCTGAAGCAGAGTGGAGATTTCGCCCTCTGGTCTGTTGCACATTTGTTTAATAACAGTTGAACTTCTGCTTTGCAGCCTCCGTGTTGTCAACTTAATCAAGATTTAGGTTCATGCCGTGCAAGTGGAGCATGCAATAATTGTACAACGGTATACTCTTTTGAATTTTGATCTCCATTCCTTTTAGCGTATTGATCAATTTCAGATAGTTGCATTCGTACTGCTGTGTCCTATTATGTGTAATGGATAAATAGTATATGTCGGCCACAAGTCGCACATTAATATATGGTAATGTTTTTTTTGACGGGGAATATATACAGTAATGTTAAGCGGAAGTGAAATATTTCTAATATACTTGGTATGCTTTTGTCTCAGTGTTTCCTACATTCAGAGTTGCATAATGGCCGTCCATCCACAACTCAATTCAAAGAGAAAATTCCATGGTTTCTCGATGCACTCCCATCAAATGATTGTTCTAAAGGGGGGAAAGGAGCTTATTCTACAAGTTTGGATCTCAGCGGTGTGTAGTATATTGCAATTATGTACCTTATTTTGCAATTATGTACCTTATTATAACTTATTATCTTGCTATCTTTGAGGTTTTGAAATTGCATGTAATATATAAACTTTGAATGCATTTTAATGTATTGAAGTATAGTATTAAATTTCCACCAAACATACTTGCATTTAAATCAATTGAAGTATAAAATTAAGCTTTCACTAAACATACTTGACAACCCTGTTTCTTTCTCAGGTTACGAAAGCGGCATTATACAAGCATCGGCGTTCCGAACATACCATACTCCCCTTAATAAACAGGTAATGGATTATCATGCAGCCCATCATAATTATCACCATTTTCCTCTCTAACAATGTCAAATGTAAGTAATGTTGAATTTGTTTCCTTCAAGAGTGACTATGTTAACTCATTGAGAGCTGCTTGGGATTTCAGTTCTAAAATGTCCAAAGTTTTACAGGTACTTTGCGTCTTTGCCTTCAATTTTTTTTTAAACTAGGATGATATTAAATTATTATGGACATACAAAAAGTAATGTTTTCAAATATAAACAAGTTGGAGAACTAGCTAGAGAATGTAACTAAATACTGTTCATTGTCTTGAGGTAATTCTAGGGCTTAAAATAAGATTCTATGTTTTTCACTCAGCCATTGTAACATATGATGCAGATCAACTACTGAGAATGGCTAATTGATGTGTGAGAAGCCCGATCTTTCACGGTACCACACATGATAACTTGCAAACCATTTTAATAGATAGAATTGCAAGGGCTTCCTTCAGCACAATATGAAAACGACGAGTCTTCAACTTGCACAATCAACTCTCTCCCTCTTCTCTCGTGCAATAACTCTCCCCTCTCTCATCTCACAACAATCACACCAATCATGGTGCACAATGGCTTTTCTTTATTTCATATAACTTATAAGTTTTAGTATTTGGTTAAAATGGGGTGTGTCCCTAGGCCTTATATTGGTACGTAATCCACTACCAAAACACATCAAAACCGACTCAAATTCAACTCCTAAACGTATACAACTTGAACTCTAAGAGATAAAAGAGATTATAACTTAAAAACTTTAAATTCGGCCAACCAGTAGGCTCATACTTGTTGGCCGGATTAAAGATAGAAGGAAGCAAAATTGGAACTTCTCGCAATGGAAAGATATAAAGATAATCTTCTAAGCTTTCAGGAAAGTGCAAGAGCGTCACAATCCGAACTCGGATGTGATAATTATGTACATTTTAATTCGGCATGTACTGTCAATCCGAGTTGATTTCTTTCTTTCCAAACCGAGTTGTCTCTTTCTTTCTCTCCCATGACTTAGGCTCTACTTTTCTCTTCCAAAATCATGTGGCAAGCCAGATACCCTCCATCCATGCGGCCATGCTCATGCGACCCATGTGGTCATGCCCTTGGTTGGCCCATCTGGCCATCGAGCCTTGGCTCAGACAGCCATAACTAGCACATGTTGTCTCTATATGATTTACACATTGCCGGCACAATATACTTCTCATGCTTTAGGGTTCCAATCATTCTCCCTTGGCTATAAGTTTGCACTTTGTTTCATTGCTCAAAACAACACTACTTTGGTCGTTCATCTTGATTTGCACCTTAGGAACACAATATAGAGAAGTGTTGGTAATTGGGGCTGTATCAACATACATCAAGAGAAACAAGTGAGTTTCCTTTGTGAATGAATATTTAATAGATTAGTAATGTCATCTGCAGTGGTACTGTTCACATGAATAACTCTGATTCACCGACAATCTACCAACAGTCTGGGATCATTACAAGTAACTTATTTGGGCCCTCTACTGAGCATATTATCCCTAGATTTTAACTTAAATGTTAGCAGTTATTACCTATTTAAAGAGAGAGGTTTGTGTAGTAGGCTTTGTATTTTCAGCTAAGTTTTATGATATGATAATTGCTTTTTTATTCATAGTATTTATTCTGAGCTTCTGCTTGCGTACTATGTCTAGATTATACTTTCTAACAAAATCTTTGATATATGTTGGTTGTGCAGATGCAAATATTCCCTTATTCAGTGTTCTATATATTTTTTGAGCAATACCTGGGCATATGGAAGACAGCTATCATGAATATATGTGTTTGCCTCGGTTAGTTACTAAATTCACAAATATATGTGTTCTCACAGGGATCTCATTTTTAATATGTGAGAATTTTTCTTGGTATCAGAGAGAGCCTATAATCTCTCTCCTAATGTGAATTTGCAATATAGACATTTCCTGCCAGACATGCTTGATTATTTTGATATTTTCCCAAGAATTGGGTCATCAGATTGCACTGAAGAATGAAATGTTGATGAGTGCCAGCTGGTAAACCGCCTTTATCAGCTAGAACTGGTATTAGCAGACAGTATATTCAGTGAATAGGCTTCTATACACAAATTAGTCAGAGTTTAGGAGCTGTTTTTAATGATTTGAGCTGAGTAAGTTTTGTTGGAATCCAACGAGTTCCCAGCTTTAGTGGACCTGGCAAGGTCCTGGCCTGGTTTTTGCAATGTGCAGTCAGCTTTTTGCAATGTTCTGTCTGTACTAGACCAGTTACAAGTCTCCTGTCTGAATGTTTCATTACCAGTCTTCAGAGTTACAATAGTTGATACACACTACCGAACTTGAATTCTATATTTTATCCCCAAAATAATGAACAACAAGGCTAATGGCCCATGGTTTCTCTCCATTTACTAACTCAAGATGGAAATTGAACGCAAGGCTTTGAAGTTCTAGGCTCTGAACATATTATTTAGAAACTAAGCTATCCATCGTCTGTAAAAGGAAACATACTTTCCGCCAGTGGCAGAGCTAGGCCTTGGGCAACCTGGGCCTTGGCCCGTGGCCTAACATGGGAAGCCCAGCCAAAAACAATGGCTTTGGGCTGGACTTGTTGGTAATTAGCTACTACTTCTGCCTTGGCCAGCCGAAAACAGTGGCTAATTAGCTACTTCCCCGGCCTTGGCCCGAGGCTTTGGGTTGGGTTGGCTCCGCCCCTGCTTTCTGCCATGTAGTTGTTTACACGGTAGGTTTCTTTCACTTGGAATTAACAGCTGAATATAATCATGACAAATGTAAGAATCTACTTCATAATTTTTGTACTTTCATCTGACACGGTTCATTGTTATGCAAAAAATTAACAGGCACAGTATTTGTTGTTTGCTTCATAGTCACCAGCAGGTCAGCAATACCTTTCAAAAACCTAGATCTAACTATTTTGTGTTGCTCTTCAATTGGCTAGATTGTGATAATTCGTTATCTCTATCGGTTTCAGTTTATGGGCTTCGGCAATCATTTTAATTGTGCTGTCCATGATAGTCTTGGATTTAATGGTATGTTTGACCCTCCTCTATCCAAGATCAAATACTCCTAATCAAAATTTATTTTCGTATTAATAGCAATAAGCTGCCTCTAATGAACAGTAAACCATATATGCCATGTTCAAATAAAAGTGGTTGTGAAGTGAGGGAATTGATTATACCCCCCCCCCCCCCCTCCCCCTTTTAGTTGGCAATCTAGGATATACCCTCCTTCCAAATGTAATTGAGTATCTACCCCTTCTAGATTGCTGACTAAAGGGAGGGTAAATAATAAATAAAGTGAGGAGGCCCTTGTTGTACTGGGTGTTTGTATATGTAAAGCTAGTGTTCGACATTAAGTAGTTACAGCACAATTTGAAGTCCTTAGAAATGATACTACTTATTATAGTTCTAGAAGTTCAATTTTCAGTGTTAAATTGTTTGTTGTTATTGTCATTATCAAAGTGTAACATTTCCTTTTCATTTTCCTCCAAATTATTGGCAGGGAGTGATGGCGATCCTTGGCATTCAGCTCAATGCAATTTCTGTTGTAAACCTTGTCATGTCAATAGGAATCGCTGTTGAATTCTGTGTTCATATCACGCATGCCTTTATGGTAGGTGCATTTTATATTTGGAAGTACCAGTTCTAAATCTTTCAATTTAGTTGAGTTCTGTGGTTATCGGGGAGAGTTATGGTAGTTTATTGCTATGCATTCTTGAAGAAAATATTATTGCGCATTTGAAAGATTTAGCAGGGAGAAGTATCACACTTTTTAGGCACCCACTTCTACAGAATTGTTTGTGTTGTGCACTTGAACTCACCTTGAAAATCTTTTAATCAGTTCTTCCTACCACTTGAAAGTTATACCATTTGCATCTAGCTATCTAGCAGTATACTGTGAACGTAGTTAAATTTGACTTGACTGTCTGCATGGCACTGGAGAGGAAAAAAAACGATAAACCAGCTCTACTGAGACCCAACCCATTCATACCCAATAAAGTAGAACGATAGAAATAAGTACTGATGTAAACCTACTTATCAATAAATTTGTTCTCTCTATGTTTTTCTTGGCAGTTTTTTCCCCATGTCATGCCTAAAAACCTTGATGTTCCCTTTGACATACAGATAGGCATTGGAGACAGAGAAAGCCGTGCAAGACAGGCTTTATCGACGATGGGTGCTTCTGTATTCAGGTTAGCCATCTCATTATTGCTTACATTGAGAGACAATATTGAACTGAATAAGGAAATAGGAAGAGCATTTAAATAAGTTGTATTGAATATGGTGAGTCATATCTAGTATTTTAGCATTTGGAAAGGTGTACTACATGAATCCTAATAGGATTAGAACTTCTACTTTTTTTAAGAGTAGGATTCCTACTTAACTTTTGGAGGATTGAGGGGGCTATATAAGCTCATGGGGTGGCTATGGAGAACCCAAGCAACCAAGAAGTCAGAAACTAACTTATCCAAAATAAGAGGCGCACAAGAGGATTGTAGGTGCTAGGCAGTATCCTTGTTACCTTATATAAGAGATTGCTAGTTGTCTTATATAGGGATTGTTTGTCTTGTATAGATATTATCTTATATAGGCTTTCCTTCTATACGCTCTTGTGTGTGTGTATATACTGGTCTATTGGCCTCATGTTGAATACAAGTGCTATCCATAACATGGTATCAGATCCAAAGTTTTGGGGTTAGGTTACTCACCAGCACTGCACTTGCGTTTTTCCCCCCCGGCTGCTTTTCTCGTCACCTCTTCTTCTGCCTGGCGACCGTTCGGCGTCGCTTCTCCCTCCAAGTCAATTGTCGCGCAGGCTGTCTCCCGCATCACCGCCCCCACGCCACACATTTTAGCTTCCGGCTTGGCGTCGTCTACTAGCGCCAATGTAGAATTTTGGTGCGACGCTCCGTCCATGCCTCCGTGTCACGTGGCCCCTGCGCCAACTGACTCTGCTGCGGCCGCATTCACTCCGGCCGTGCCTTGACTTGCCTCCTTCACGACCGGCTGCTCGCGCCAGCGGCAAACTCCAACGGCGCCACCTCGACACCAACACCGTTCTTTATCTAGATCAGCACCACCAACGACCGCATCGGCAGGTCTGCACCGTCCTAGCCGCGCTTGGGCCTCGCGAACCCCGACCACCCGGATCTTCACAGCTGCTCGGAGTCCTCAACCTCCAATCACCGCCTCCAGCTGGGCCTGCTTGTGCGCGCCTTCCGACGCGCTGTCTCCTGAGCGTGCCACCGCTGCACCCGACGCTGCTTCGGATCATCGCTCATGGGAGAGGAACTGAAGAGATGTGCCTATGAAGAGCTCTCTCCATCCGGACTTCAATCGGTTTGATTTAAGCCGATTTAACTGTTCAGCTGTAAAAAAAAGTCATCTGCAAGTTCTTCGGGCACCGTCTCTGTTCCTCGCTGCACGGTTATCTTCGATGGTCTCAATTATCACGATTGAGTTCTACATATGCGCCTTCACATGCGTGGTTCAGCGTCTGTGGGAGTATCTTACTAGCGAACTATCTTGTCTGCCTCGTCCTACTCCCCTTACCACGCCTGTCATTCCCAAGGAGGCTGATGATGTTGCTAAACAAAAGATGTCTGATGACTATGCTGATGTTGTGGAGTCTCTTCAGACTTAGTTTATTGCCTACAAAATATGGATTGATGAAGATGCTCGTGCCTCGGCTATTTTGGTTGCTAGCATGGAGGTGCATCTTACTGGTGATATTGTGTTATGCGCAAGTCCTTTGATCATGTTTATTATAGGAAGAAGGGGACTTAGGGAAGTCCTGATACTGCTTAGGTTATTTCCTTAATTACGTTAGCTGTTTCCTTTTCAGATTGCTATCCTTAGTTAAGTCAGTTAGGGATAAGTTTGTTAAGATTTTTCAACTCTATATATATGAGGAAATAAAGAGGAAAAGGGCATACTGATTTTGATGCCTCAATTCCTGGCGTGAGGCGGTGGCTCCGATAACAGCCAACTTATCTCATCTGTGCGCAGTACCGGAGTTCCAACGGCGGGCGGCACGAGCGTGAGGCGGTGGTTCCGAAGGCCAGGTACTCGAGCGTACTCGCAAGGTCTCTCGGAATCTGCTCATAACATATTGTCAATTTATCTTTGGCACAATTAATGTGGGCACATCTTCACGATCGCTATGAGCCTACTGGGGATTCTTTGTACTTTGTTGTTGTGCGACAGGAGGAGTCGTTGCAGTAGGGTCATTCTACTATGGATGAGTTCTATTCTCAGCTGTCCTCGGCGTGGCGTCCGCTTGATTCTCTTGGACCGGAGGTTTACCATACCTCTCAGTGTTGCCAGCATCAGCACTCTCACTTGGAGCTTCGCTGCATCTACGACTTTCTGACACGTCTTCGGGTTGAATTTGAGTAGATTCGTGCCCAACTGCTTGCTCGCCATCCTCGTGTGACTTTGTTGGAGGCTCTTGTAGCTATTCGTACTAAGAAGACTCATCTTCGTGGTGCGGGCCAGCTAGTATCTCCTTCAGTTCTGGCGGTGCCTCGTGCTACTCCACCACCAATGGCACCTACTCCAGTGTCGGCCACTGGTAGTGGGGGGCTTCACTGCACCTACTGTAATAAAAATGAACATGTGGAGCAGTTCTGGTATTGGAAGGAAAAGGATCTTGCTCGCCGAGGTGGACGTCATTCTAAAGGCACTGGACTCCTGTGTGCCTCTCCTCTCAGGCCCCTGCTGGTTCTGACTCTACTCAAGAGATTCTTATGCTGCTATGTCACATGGTTGCCTCTACACCGTCAGGTTCTGCTGGTTCTGCTACTCAGTCTTCCAGTGAGAGACCACCGTCCTCCTCATCAGGTATCAAACCATGGATTCTTGAGTCTGGAGTTTCTTTTCATATGACATCTGATCCGACGAGTCTATTCCATTAGTCCTCTTATTGCTCCTATCACTGTGCAGTCCGTAGATGGTACCTCTCTTTCTGTTGCAGGGTGAGGCACTCTTTTATCTTCATCTTTTCATGTTCCTGCTATTTCTCATGTTCGCAAACTGACTATGCAGCCCATATCCACTGGTCAGTTCACTGATCATGACTGTCATGTTATTCTTGATTCTGACTGTTGTCTTCAGGATCGTCGAACGAGGTCTCTGGTTGGTACTGGCCCTCGCCACCTTACTCTCAGCGCCTCTGGGAGCTTGACTGTTTCGTCTTCCTTTCATTGCCCCTGCCAGTCTCAGCCTCAACTGTTTCTGCCTCCGTTGCATCTTCTATCGGGTCGTTTGCTCAATGGTATCACCATTTAGGGCATCTTTGTGGGTCACGTCTATCTTGTTTAGTTCGTCGTGACCTTTTAGGATCTGTGTCTGGTGAAATCTCTTTAGATTGTGCGGGTTGTAAGCTTAGTAAACAGCTACAACTCCCGTATCTTTCTAGGCATCACCGTTTAGGGCATCTTTGTGGGTCACGTCTGTCTTCTTTAGTTCGTTGTGGCTTTTTAGGATTTGTGTCTAGTGAAACCTCTTTAGATTGTGCAGGTTGTAAGCTTGGTAAACAACTACAACTCCCCTATCGTTCTAGTGAGTCTGCATCCCAACGTCCTTTTGATCTTGTTCATTCTGATGTTTAGGGTTAAGCTCCTTTTGTTTCAAAAGGGGGTCATACATATTATATTCTTTTTAGAGATGATTTCTCTCGCCACACTTGGATATACTTCATGTCCTCTCGTAGCGAAGCTTTATTTATCTATAAGAATTTTGCCACTATGATCCGTACTCAGTTTGACTCCCATTCGAGTTCTTCGTGCTAACTCAGCAGGGGAGTATCTATCAGGAGCCCTTCGAGCTTTTCTTGCTACGCAGGGCACTTTTCTCATTTTTTCTGTCCTGGTACTCATGCTCAAAATGGTGTGGCTGAGCATAAGCATCGTCATCTTCTTGAAACAGCTCGTGCTCTTTTACTTGCTTCCGTTGTTTCACCTCACTTCTGGACTAAGGCTGTTTTCACTGCCACTTACTTGATTAATATTCAACCTTCTTCTGCTCTTCATGGTGGGATTCCGGTGGAGCGTCTTTGTGGCAAGCTTCCTAATTGTTCTAGTTTTCGCATCTTTGGGTGTGTGTGCTATGTCATCCATGCTATGTCCTCCTTGCACCTCATGAACGCACCAAGCTGACTGTTCAGTCTGTTGAGTGCGTTTTTTTCGGGCTATAGTGTTAAACATAAGGGATATCGCTGTTGGGATCCTGTTGGCCGACGGATGCGGATCTCTTGGGATGTTACTTTTGATAAGTCTCGTCCCTTCTACCTGCATCCTTCTTTCACTCTAGCATCTCTTGTCGAGCCACTTTATTTTCTGACTTTTTCTGATACTCCTGTTGTCACTTTTCCTTCACGGTTGACATCTCCTTCGCCGGCCTCTTCACAGGAGTTCACAACCTGTGCCTCCTCTAGCTATTTCTGCTGACATTGTTTCGTCTTATCCTTTATACTACACTCGTCGTCCGCGAGTTGAGAATTCTTCTGATGTGTCATCTTATCCTGTTGAGTCTCCTTCAATGCCTCCTCGCTACACTCTTCGCGATCGTCAGTCTATTTGGCCTCTTGAGTGCCTTGGCTTTGCTAGTTTTGTTCTTGCCGAGCTGACTTCTTACCATCATGCTGTTATTATCAGGAATGGCAGTATGCGACGGCAGAGGAGCTTGCTGCCCTTGAGTGCCCTGGCACGTGGGATCTTATGCCACTTCCTCCATATGTCCGTCCCATTACATGCAAGTGGGTCTATAAAGTTAATACTCTCTCGATAGTTCTCTTGAGTGCTACAAGACTCGTCTCGTGGTATGTGGTTTCCAGCAGGAGTATGCTCATGATTATGATGAGATTTTTACTCATGTGGCTCATATGACCATTGTTCGCACTCTTCTTAGTGTGGCTTCTGTTCGTACGTGGTTTATCTCTCAACTTGATGTCAAGAATGTCTTTCTTAATGGTGAACTACATGAGGTCTTTATGCAGCCACCACCAGGATATTCTGTTCCTGAGGGCATGGTCTGTCGGTTTCGTCGCTCTCTTTATAAGCTCTAGCAAGCCCCTCTGCCTAGTTTTGAGTGTTTTTCTTCTGTGGTCATTGATGTTGGCTTTTCTGCTAGTGTTCACGATCCTGCGCTGTTTGTTTACACCTCATCTTGTGCACAGATTCTTCTTCTCTATGTTGATGATATGATTATTACTAGAGATGATTATCAGTATACTGCCTTTGTGAAGGCACATCTTAGTGAGTGGTTTCTTATGTCTGATCTGGGTTCTCTTCGTCACTTTCTTGGGATTGAGGTCTCTTCTGCACCCGAGGTTTTCTTTCTATCCCAAGAGAAGTATATTTAGGATTTTCTTGATCATGCTTCTCTCACCGATCAACGCACAACTGAGACTCCTGTGGAGCTCAATGTTCACCTTCGACCTACTGATGGTGAACCTCTTGAGGATTCTACTCGTTATCGCCATCTTGTTGGGAGTCTTGTTTATCTTAGTGTCACTCATCCTGACATTTCATATCCAGCTCATGTCTTGAGTCAGTTCGTTTCTGCTCCCGCTTAACTCCACTATAGTCATCTTCTTCGTGTTCTACGATATCTTCGTGGAACTATTTCTCGTCGTTTTTTCTTTCCTCGCTACAGCTCCTTTCAGCTTTAGGTATACTATGATGCTACCTAGGCTAGTGATCCTTCTAGATCGTCGGTCTCTTTCTGCTTGTTGTTTTTCTTGGTGGTTCTCATTACTTAGAAGACTAAGAAGTAGACAACAGTTTCCTATTCGAGTGCTGAGGTTGAGTTGCGAGCTATGGTTCTTTTGACAACATAGGTTACTTGGCTACGGTGGCTGCTGAGGACTTTGGTGTTTTTGTTTCTACACCAACTCTTTTCTTTGATAGTACAGGTGCAATTAGCATTGCTCGCGATCCCGTGAAGCATGAGCTCACCAAGCATATTGGTGTTGATGCTTCCTATATGCGGTCACAGGTACAGGATTAGATTGTGGCTCTTCAGTATGTGCCTTCAGAGCTTCAGTTGGCAAACTTATTCACGAAGACACAGACTAGAGCTCAGCATAGTTTTTATCTCTCCAAACTCAGTGTTGTTGATCCACCGTGAGTTTGAGGGGGTGTTAGACAGTATCCTTGTTACCTTATATAAGAGATTACTAGTTGTCTTGTATAGAGATTATTTGCCTTGTATAGATATCGCCTTATATAGGCTTTCCTTCTATACGCTCTTGTACATATATATACTGGTCTATTGGCCTCATGTTGAATACAAGTATTATTCATAACAATAGCCTAGGTTATTCTTTATTACTAAATTCTTGTATAGGGCAAGGATCTGAGGATCCTAAAAAGTTTGAGAGGATTGTGAGAGCGCGAGAAACCCTTGTACCCTTTTGAGGTTGTGCTTCAAGAATTTGTGGTCGGCATCTCCAAATCTCTCTCATCGTGGTTGCTTCAATGTCGTTACTTTGGTTCTCTATTAGATTCAACTTCATTCTTGAAACCTGTGGCATCAACGCACTCTAAAAGCATCAACTTCGCACCGCCGCTTCTCTAAACGCCTTAATAAGCGCATCTTTGTTTCTGTAATAAAGTAGACCGCTCCTATGTCACTCATGTCGAGATAGGCAAGCATCGCGTCTACCTTCGATTCTTCGCATGATCCATAACTCATGCCCTTCGAATCGGGTTCCTTTGTGATGTTTGGACTTCCCCATCCTTGATCATGCGGTTTTTCATATTACTTGGTATGTTTGGATGATTATAGCCACTCTTGTTGTTGGGTTTTCACTTCGAAAAAAATCGGAGGTCCACCAACACTTAGTTGAGCTTGCTGCGCGCTGGCAAAACACAATTCAGCTCTCCCGTCAAATGTTTTTCGGTGACAAGCGGATTTGAATTCATCAACTCGCCACCACCAAATTCTTCGCTGCTCAAGGCACTCACCTCCGCTCCTCTGTCCCTACACATCACCCCAAAATGGCAAAGCCGACGCATCATCCGACACTCAACAATTCCATTACGTACCATGCTCCTCCATGCCTACCTACCTCCCGCATATTGGGCCGAGGGACTCTGACGACTGCTACCTCCATAATAGGCGCCCATCCTCCTCCATTCAAAGATGACATTCCATACACTCGTTTGCATAATCAGCCGCCAACCTATAACCATCTGCGTGTTTTTGGGTGCCTCTGTTACCCCTAACATGCAAGCAACCTCCAAACATAAGCTCGCCCCTCGCTCCACGGCATCGTCTTCTCGGATATCCCCTCGCACAAAGGTTACGCGCCTCGACCTATCGACATCGTCGCATCATCATCTCGCCATGTCATATTCAGCGAGACCGCTTTCCCTACGGCCACCTCGGGCGCCTCCTCACGCCTCCCACGACTTTCTCTCGGCAGCGATATGGTTTGATTGCCTTGCTCTCTGTTGTTGCAGTGGGACTTCTCCTCGACGCGAGTGGTCACTCCATCCTCGGATGTTGGCGGCCACCCGGCGTTGCGACATCACATGGATCGCCCGACACGGCGGGCATGGTCGCGTCCCGCTGGACCCAGCGTGGTCCCACTTTCACAGGTCTCCGCCGCCCCATGACCGAAAGCCGTATGCGAGCGCGTGCGCCCCGACGACCCTCCCGATGCCCGACACCACCGGCAGGCGCCCTTACGCGGCCGCGCGCAGATCGCTACTCGCTTCCGCCATGCTGCGCCACCGCGCCCGTACCACCCGCGCCATGGCGGGTGCCATCCTCGCGTCGGCTATGAAGGGTGGCGGCCACTACATCATCCTCGCCGCCGCGATTCCGGCGAACTACATGACGCAATGCCGGCGGCGCCGGGCGGCGTGCGCGATGATGGATAGTGAGCCCTAAATCGACAACAACACTGGCGACTCGTTCGCCCCGGCGCCAACATCGTGATTTTGAAGTGGATCTTCGGCACAAGTTCCATGCCGATGGGTCCTCGCTGCGCCCCAAGGCTATTTGGGTTGTCAGAGCTTCTCCAGTATGAGGGCGTCGACTCACGGCGAGACCTTGACCGGTTGTCAAACCGCCACCATCTGATTCATACTCGGCATCGCGCGTCCGCGCTGGCGATTCACGGTGGCGGGCGTGAAACGCCTTTCTTCCACGGCAACCTCGAGGAGACCGTTTCATGTCGGCCGCCGCCGAGATTCGACGACGGTGCCCCAGACCACGTCTGCCGTCTGCGAAGTCCTTGTATGGATTGAAGCAAGCTCGCGCGAGCTGTACCGGTAACCGCCACCTTCATCCGGCATTTCGGCCGTCGCCTCCTCCTCCGACACGTCCCTTTTCATTTTACGAGAGGGGCGAGCCTCTACCTCTCTTTGCACGTCGGCGACATCGTTCTCACCGCCTCGTCCTCGGCCTCCTTCCGCGCGTATGGCTCGGTGAGCTCAGGAAGTTCGCCATGGCGGATCTTGGCGCCTCCGCACTTCTCGGCATATTTGTCACACGCTCCTCGGATGGCCTCTTCCTCTCCCGTGGCTACGATCTGTTGTCGAGCTTCTTCGGCCGGGCATGGTGAGTGTCATCCGGCAACCGACACTGTTGACACTCACGCCAAGCTATCCGCGACCAGCGGGTTTCTCGAGAAGGGCGCATCTGGTCTGAGAGCCTAGCGGGGCTTCTCAGATCCACAGACGGACGGACTTCGTCTGATCGGCCTATCTTTATTCAGCGGGTGTGCCTCTTCATGCCGCGCCCGCTTGAAACCTCGCTGCGTGCGCTTATCAAGCGCATCTTCCACGCTTCGTCCGAGGACTCTCTCTCGGGTCTTCACATTTGCACCGGCTCTGTTGACCTGTTGGTTGCCTCTCGGCCCGGCTGGCGGTGTCGGAGACTCGGCAGTCCCCTCCAAACCTGCGTCTATCTCGGCGATAATCTGGTTTCACTGGTCCTCAGCGCCGAGACCACGGTGTCGACTCAGCCGCAAAGCGAGAATATCGGGCGTAGCTCACGTTGTGGCGAATCTTCAGCCGCTCGGTTACTCCGGGAGCTCCACATCCACCGCCCTCGCCACCGTTGTCTTCGCGACAACGTCGATCACCGTCTACATGACCGGCCAACCCGTCCACCACAAGCGAACGGCACGCCGAGATCGACATTCGCCGTCATGAAAAGGTGGCCCTTGGTGAGATCGGGTTCTCCATGTGCCCTCACTCTCACGATTCGCCGACATCATGACTAAAGGGCTTAAGCGGCACTCTTTCGAGAATTCGATCCGACCTTTGCGTCAGGAGCTCTCCCGCTGTGAGCGGGTGTTAAACACTAGATTATGCCGCAGACTCCTTACCATATCTTTGCGGCATATCATAGCTATAATTAGCGAGATGTAAATCAGGAATAGCGTGATGTAAATCGGGGATTAGTTGCTATAGTTAGCGAGATGTAAATCAAGGAATTACCTTGCCTTGTAAAGCAAGGCCGGTACCCTATATAATAGAAAGCGCCCCCATCGGAGGTGTGGCCAATGCCCCAAATTCTAATCTTCTCATGCTGCGCTCGTGCCATATCCACGTGAGCTTTGATCCGATCCGAGAATTTTGTTGTGTATAAGTGGTATTACAGTGTAATAAGTACTATAGAGCCAAGCCCAGATTAATCAGATTTGTGAGATCGATAAAGCATCAGGTGGCACAAAATTGAGATCGATGTCGACGATGTGGAATCAAGTGGAGAAATTTGATGGCGGAGGAAAATTTCAGTGTGTAGCAATGTGTGGTGAAAGATATCTTATCTAGAAAAAGTTAATCGTTGCTCTTGAAGGGGATAATTCGGAAAAGGCATCCATTGAAGACTATAGGCTAATAGAGTGGAAGGCTGTCAGTACAATCCGTCAATGTCTCTTCGATGAGGTAAAGTACTTGTAATCAAGGAGAATAAGCTGAAGAAATTATGGAAGGGCTTAGAAGAATTGTATATGGCAAAGCCGCTAACAAACCGGTGGGTTCTGAAGCGACAACTGTATAGGTTGCACATAGAGGAAAGTACACATTTTGTTGACCATCTCAATATTTTCAACAAGCTTATCATACAACTCTCAACTTCAGTGAGATAGTTGCATATCTATTAGAGGCGGAAATCTTGAAGAAGTCATCAAAATCTTCATCTTTAGGTGATCAAGCATTGGTTACAGTAGGTGTTGCAAGCAAAAGCAAGATTTACATGAAGTAGGGCAAGAGCAAGGGCACACGTATATGCTATCTATGTGATGAGAAAGGTCATATGATAAAGGGATGTCCGGGTTTGAAGCAAATGAATGGTGCATGCTCAATAGTGGCAGCAAAAGATGATTCAAGCATACTTATCGTCAGTCAATCAGGTACTTCGCATGGATTGATGTTGGATTCATATTGTTACTTCTATATATGTTTGCTGAGAGAGATATTTGACGAAGAATCTTTATGCTTGACGCATATAACTGTCCATTTGGCTGATTGCAAGGAGTATGTAATTATTGAGGTGGGAATATTTACATTGGAGATGTATGATGGAGCATATCACACATTGACGGGAATTCAGTATGTTCTTGGCATAAAGAAAAATCTAATATCTGTGAGGTCACTTAAACTCAAATGTTGTGAGGTATCACTTCGAGATGGAGTTATGCGAGTTACTAGCAAAGAGCAAGCGATCATGAAAAGTATATGGAGCAATGGAGGGGGCCGATTGATGGGTAAGCCTAAAGGAAGGGCAACTAATGTGAGGTCTAAAAAAATCCTGATTAGGAGAAGGAAATTGTGTTGTTAACGGTAGATAATGAGATCCCAACTGCGATTATGTGCGGAACTGCAAAAACGGTTGCAAAATCTAGCAGACACAAAGGTGAAGCTGCGAGCTGTTGGAAGAAAGATGTGGTAGGACCAACTATGCGGTACCAACGAGCAAGTGTAACTCGGAAGCGGTACAAACCTATTGTATAGAGGGTTGTAGGAATAGGATGTCTGGTTAAACAAACTACACAAAGAAAAAGCCCTCAGATAGAGGGTTCGGGTGGCCAAGCCTAAATACCAAAGCACACATTATGGTGATGTGCATGAGCCCCTATGGTTGTGGCACTCCAAAAGATAGGAGGAAAAACAAAAAATTGAAAAAAGTGTGGAGCCGACTTGGAGCAAGTTTTTGGAGGATCACGGTGATTTTAATGAATAAGAGTCAAGGTGGAGATTGTTAAATATAGTGACTCATATCTAGCTTTTTAGGATTTAGAAATATGTGCTAAATGAATCCTAATAGGATTAGGATTCCTACTTTCTTTTAGAGTAGGATTCCTATTTTCTTTTGGAGAAGGCGTAAGGGGCCTATATATACTCATGGAGTGGTTATAGAGAACCCAAGTAACCAGTAAGCCACAAACCAAGTAATCCAATGTAAGAGGCGCACGAGAAGATTAGATGCTAGGTTATTCTTTAACACTAGATTTTTGTATAAGGCAATGATCTGATCGAGGATTCTAAGGCCCTGTTTGTTTAGGCTTGGCTTTTTGGCTTAAAGTCAGGTTTTGGATTTAAGCAACTTAAAAGCTATCGGCTTTTATACGTGGTAAATGTGGATAATTTTACCCTAACTTTAGTGGTATTAGTCTAAAATTAAACCTCGATAAGCCAAAAAAGCCTCCTCTCTGATGGCTTTTGGCATTTAGTTATATAGAGTCTTATGGTTTTTGAAAAAGCCCAAATAAAAAGCTACCAATTTGGTTATTCTTTAGGTTTTTGCCTTTTAACCCAGTGAAAAAGCCCATACAAATAGGGCCTAAAAGGTTTGAGAGGGTTGTGGGAGAGCGACAATCCGTTGTACTCTTTTAAGGTTGTGGTTTGAGAATTTGCAGTCGGCTTCGTCAAATTCTCTCATCATGATTGTTTTAACGTCGTTACTTTTGTTTTCTATGAGATTCAACTTCTTCGTTCTTGTGTCCGTTCACGCTTGTGTTGTATCTCATAAAACTTTGTTCTAATCCGTGGGCTGCTACGCATAAGGGGTATCAGAGTGTAACAAGTTGCTTACAGCTTGTGCTTGTTTGCTTGAGTTTTATGCGTTGATGTGCTTGAGTGAGTGTTACATATAAGCACTTAACAGTTTCGATTTGAATGTGCATTTTGCGTAAGAAAATTTTCCAATGTTGCAAATAAACTCACTATTGGAGTCCAATTATAGTTGTTTGTCACATTTCCGCATCTGGTTGCAGTATTTATACTTTTATATTATCTTGGTGTTACGCACGTCTTGTTTTTTTTCAGTGGAATCACCTTGACCAAACTTGTTGGAGTTATTGTCCTACGCTTTGCAAAATCTGAAGTTTTTGTGGTAACTATATCTGAACCCGCACTTCTTAGCCCTGTATCCTTGTAAGAGTTTGCCTTGAAGCACCTTTTTTTTATGCAAATGACTACAGGTCTATTACTTCCAAATGTACTTGGCACTTGTCCTCGTTGGCTTTCTGCATGGGCTTATCTTCCTACCGGTTAGCATCTTAATCATCTGCCATCTCTTAATAGTTTCCACACATTCCTATAAAGAGCTTCACCCTAAAATTGATGAATCTTCCAGGTTGTGTTGAGTTTATGTGGCCCCCCTCCAAAAGCCTTGAAGCCAGTTGGACAGAATCAACCTCCAGCTTCGAGTTAATAGACGACATATCGATGGAAAAATATGCCAGTTTCGGATTTTTACAGTGCATCCATGTACGTCCATCTCACCCGGTGCAGGAGTAACAGTGCAGTGTACAGCATTTCTACAGTTGAAAGCAATCTGATAGATTCATAGGAAAGATGTTGTGCATTAGTTAAACTCAGTTTACAGAACTAGATTAGTTGGTGTCACCACATGGAGAAGGAAACCCAGGAGGTCTATACATGTAGACCAGTATAGCTTGTTCGCTACAGTCAGCTGGTTGGTGGTTTGTATTTGTTTCATGCGAGAATCCAAGTGCCCATGCCTGGTAAGCTTGTTCGCTACAGTCGGTTGGTGGTTTGTATCTGTTTCATGCGAGAATCCAAGTGCCCATGCCTGATACCATTGAGTTGTTTCGTCGTTTGAGTTGATTTGTAGATTGTACCACTATCCAATTATAACTTCTACTTGCAAGAGGCGCCTTTTTGAAGTAGTGCTTTATTGTCGCCTGAATGTGCTTGCGTGTACCAAGAATCACACAGAACAAATGACAGTTGTTTGAGCTTTTGTCCATACTAGATATGTGGGTGCGGCACACGGTGTGCCCACTGTTACGCGTCCAGCGGGTGAAAATTGTGTGGTTCACAAAAAAAGTAGTTTCAGATTTATTTAGGAGGGTCTTCTCGGGAAAAAAAAGGGGTTTGGATATAATCCCGAATTTTTCGGGATGGGCTTCTTGAAAAAGAAGGGACCTAGATGGAATTTTGAAATTTCGAGGGGCCTTCTTGCCACGGAAACAGAACAAGATGTAATTTTTGGGAATTTCTAAGAGGGTCTGATCGGGAAAAGCGGATCCAGACGTAATCTTGGAATTTTTAGGGGACTTGTGCGTGAAAAAGGAATTTCGGGTTTGTTGGGGTCTTTCGCAAAAAGGACGACTTTTTGCGAAAAAAGACCTAGATTTTAGAATTTTCAAACAGCCAGTGTGAAAGAAAATGAATTTTGACATTTTTGGGGGGGTCTTTAAGGAAAATAAGGACCCATATATAATTTCCTGGGAGCCTTTTGCAAAAAAATCGGCACCAAAATGGTTCTAGATGTAATTAAAAAAATCTTCGAGAGGGTCTTCTTGAAAAAAATCAAATTTTGGAAATTCTTGGAACCTTTTCGCCAAAATGCGGGAGACACACGGTAGGCGTGTGCCCGCGCCACGCATCGCGGGCAAAAATCCGGGTGGGGCGACGAGCATGCGTGGACGAGCAGAGTCGAACGCATGACCTCGGCTTTGACAGCGACACGCGTTCCTGCTGCGCCACTTGGCCCTTGCGTTCGAGTGAGGACGACAAATTACTTAAGTCGTATTACAGCGGGCGCAAACGGGCGACGCGGCACCACGGTGAGCAATCACGTCGGTTCGAAATCGACGTGGTCACCCTGTGATGTTCCGCCTCACCTGGGTACAGATCCAATCGAGAATACAGGGTACAGAGAAGACCAGGAGAGGAAAAGGGGGAGGAAGAATACTTGGGCGAGAAGAAGAACATGAATAGAGGAGAGGAGAATTAGATTCTATTCATCTCGCTAATCTGTATCATTTCAGATTACATGCTTTTATACTTCTGAACTTACTTTTTACCGACCATAACACAACCCAAGTTACCGCTACAGTAAATTTCGAAAACACTATTCATTTTCATGATCAACTATGCACCGTCCAATTACACTTAATATTCACAATCCACTCGTTCATTCTTCTAAGGCATCATCCGCTTTCCCGTCTGGTATCACACTGGTGCCGTCTGCTTCCATCTCCCGCGTAGCTACCCTGACATCACCCCCTCCATGAGAATCTGCTTGTCCCCAAGCACTGGCTTTAGGAAAACGTTGCTGAACCACCGAAAGATCCTCCCAACTAGCCATGTCCGCAGGAATACCAGTCCATTTGATGAGAGCTTGAGTGATTGCAGCATTTCCTTTCTTGACTAAATGCCTGTCAAGAATACTTTTCGGCTCCGCATGTTCCAGATTCAAATTAGCAATAGTGGGTAAATTAGAAAACACTGGCGTATAATCTAGGACAAAGGTTTTGAGCTGAGAGACATGGAAAACAAGATGCACTTGACTCCCTTCTGGCAAATCCAACTTATACGCTGCTTGGCCAATCTTCTCTAAAATGCGGTAAGGACCAAAATATTTGAATGCCAATTTGGGAAAAGGTCTATTGATCACCGACGATTGTGCATAAGGCTATAGTTTCAAGTATACTTGTTCGCCCGTCTGAAACTGTCGGTCCACTCGGTTTCGGTTAGCTTGCATCTTGATGCGATTTTGAGCTGCAGCCAAATGCTTCTTCAGAAATATGGCTTGCATTTTCCTTTCTTCCACAAAGTCATTCACTGCCTGATATGTGCCCGGTTCAGCTGTCAGCAAAGCGCCATATCGAGGTTCCACACCATATAACACCTTAAAGGGGGAGCAACCCAAAGTTGTGTGATAGCAAGTGTTATACCAAAACTCAGCCATAGCCAACCATTTGTGCCATGTAGCTGGAGAAGAGTGAATGGCACAGCGGAGATACATTTCCAGACACTGATTAGCGCGCTCACTTTGACCATCCGTCTGTGGGTGATACGCCGTGCTAAGCTTCAGTTTAGTGTCCATAGCGACAAATAGATGCTTCCAGAATAAACTAGTGTAGATCTTATCACGGTCGGACACTATGGACTGTCGGCGTTTAGGGAACAGGCCCCTCGTCGAGCTTACTTGTTGATTGAGGGATCAACCGAGCTCCTTTTCCCGCTGAGGGCCAGCGTCCGAAGAATGCCGCGAGAAGGAGGTCGAGCTACCAAAGAAGGCGGTGAACAAGGGGATTTTTATACTGGTTCGGGCCTCTCACGATTGAGATAATAACCCTACATCCAGTGTTCTTTTGCTTGCTATCTTGATGCTTACAAGGGCCTAGCAGGGTATAGCCTTGCCTATGCCCGGTTACAAAAAGAGCATCGCTATTACAGAGTCTACACGTGCTTCTTATTTTTGCGTCGGCTCCTCTTGGTACGTGCGCGTGCGCGGTCTGTGTCTGTACGTGTATGTAGGTCCCCCTCCCTATCGGCGTGTTCTGAGGAGGTATTTATAAATGGTTTAAATTAACCGCATCCGGATGTCACGCCCTTACGTGTCCTCGGGTGGCAGCGACTGTCCCTTGACTTTCGCCGCACAACGCCTTGGATGTGATGGGCGAATCATGGCCTTAGCAGTTAGCGCAACTCTCGCCACATCGTCTTTACAACCGGCGTGACCTTGAGGCACGCATGGGATTTTCATTGGTAAGTAGTGACCTTGGCACATGACTCGAGCAATCATGCTCGGAGGACTAAGCCGTATGTTCGCGGATGGGTATGGTCGGCAGAAGAAGGGCTACCGAGGCTTGATAGTCCTTATGGTAATTTACCTAATCCCCGACAGCTAGCCCCTGAGACTCAAGTGGAAAAACTATTTGATAGGGGCCTTTCTCTTGAGCCTTTAGACTCATAGGAGGGATTGGGATCTCGTGGCGAAAAACTACCTTGGCATGGGGCTGAAATCCTACAGTGAAACACTACCGCAGCATCCGAGCGTCCCTCGGTTGGGAACAGGAATCTTGCAGTGAAGCACTATTGCAGCATCCGAGCAATCTTTGCTCGGGAATAGAGTTAGAATCCCGTAGCGAAGCACTACTGTGATACTCGAGCAACCCCTGCTCGTAAGTGAGCATGTTCTGGCGTGTCCGAGCATCTTGCTCTAGGCCTGACCAAAACGGGGCTTGGGAGCAGGCGAAAGGTCATAGCGGTTCCTTCTTCATGAAACCTCGGGTATGGTTTCAGCAGTTTTTGGAAGCGTGCCTTTATTGGGCGAGTTTGAAAACCGCGCCACAGCAGCGTCGGTTCATGAACAGGCGAGGCGATTTACGCCGTTAAACTTCTCGCCTATAAATGCGAAGCGGAAATAGTACGGAGACCTTCTTCTTCTGCATTTCGCAACCAAACCCCAAAGCTCTCCAACTTTCAAACTTCCTCTCACCCTTGCGCACCCTTTTCTCCAAACCCTCCCATGGCGAAGTTCGGCCCGACCAAGATTACTGAGGAGAGGCTGCGGGCGCTCGAGGGCTTTGCACTGCGGGCACTGGCGGATCCCATGGCGAAGGGCTCCCATGCCGAGGGCGGCGAGATAAATCACGTGCAAGCTTAATGGGCTTCGAATGCCCGAAAGTGAGTTTCTTGAGTCCGTACTCGCCCAATGCGAGTGCAAGATCACCAACCTAAACCCCAACTCCATCCTAGTCTTGGCCATCTTCTCGCACCTTTACGAGGGATTCGTGGGCGTCTTGCCCACGGTGAGCCTTTTTTTCATTTCTATTCCTTGTTTCGCACCGGTGGGGCTTCCCCCACTGGTTCTTTGTATTTCCGTTTGCGGCCCCACCGACCATACTAGTACCCCTTCTTCACATTCAAAGACTCGGTGTCGGGGTGGGCCGATTTCTAGTTCTATCTGAGGAAGGTAGAGGGAAGCACCCTCTACTACTTCGGGACGGCAGCGCCCAGCGTCGACACCCCACGCCCGCCCGTGCAAGCCGAGGAAGAGCGGGCCTTGATGATGATTAGCGAGCTCACGAACATGGGGCTCACTGGTTGGGACATCGTTCGGGACTTCCTCAGTAACAGGGTGTCCCCTCTGAGGAGGAGGGAGCACCCCTTCTTCAAGGTCTTCGAGTGGCAGGACCTCACCCGAGAGGCGGACTCTGGTAAGCTTCCTTATCTTGATCGATTTTTCTTTTGCATGCACAATTTTGCGCTCGTGCTGACCCCTTCCAATGATCGCCGGCAGCCCTGGGCTTCGACTAGATGGAGAAGCGGGTCACCGAGATGTTCGGTACCCCAAAGGGCAAGGAACTCGAGCACGGGCGGCAGGTCCCGAAGAATGTGCTCGAGCGGGACGAAGTGGTAAGTCCCTTTTCAACTTATGCTCGAGGGAAAGCGTCCCAAGCATCTTATGACGTCTTTCTGCTTTTGAAAGGAGAAGGTCGCTCTTGAAGCGGCAGTGGCGAACTTAAGCCACTAGGGGGCGGCCAAGGGTGCTCCTCCCTACCGCCAAGAGCAAGAAAGCGAGGGGCAAGAGACAAGCTCCGCCGCCGCCCCCTACCCACTCGACGAAGAGGCGGATGACCTCGACCAGGAGCCCTTCGCGTCAGCACTTGGAGTTTGCCGATAGGAAGGAGGTAAGCGGCCCGGATGCCTGGATGAGGGATTTTTCCGCGAGGAAACTGGAGCTAATGGCCCGCTTGCAACAGATCGCGAAAAGGGAGAAGCTAGTCGAAGAGGCGAGCGGTAAGCGCCGCAAATTGGAGGGCCAAATTGCGAGCTCAAGGCCAAATGTCGATGAGGCTATCTGACCACCAGTCGCGAGGCTCGAGGAGGAGGATGAGGATGGCGCTCTCATAACAAAGCGTGGGCATTGAAGAAGAAGCTGGAGTGATCGACATGGAGAGGTCGACCCCTCTGGTGAGATCGACCCTGCCATGGAGAAGAAGGAGAAATCGAAATCGTGGTCATGCCAACCCCGTCGGAAATGACAACGAGGAGCTTACCAATGGTAGTATTTGAACTCCGCCTTTTTCTTCTTCTTCTTTCTGCTCTTTGCTTTACTTGTCTTTACTTGAGCTAACTCCACCCTGTTGACATGGGCGTGATAGCTCCTAGGATCTTTCCCGATTGTCGAAAAATAGCTGACAAGATCCTTGGTCGTGTCCTAGAGAGGGAGCTTACCCTCGTTGTCGACCGCGTGATGGGCGAGGCCGTCGACTTGGCGATGGCAGACGAGCTCGTCGATCAAGGAGCCGAGGAATTCCTTGCCCTGGAGGGACCAGCCCCCCAGGGCGCTCTCTTGACCCTCCCGAGCACGGAGGGTGCTTGAGAGGGGGAGGAAGAGGATCTCGCGATCTTGGGCGAAAAGGCTGCCCAAGAGAGCTCGAGGTCCCGGGCGAACCATCAGCCCGAGAAAAGAGCAAGAAGCCCCCGAGCGTATAGCATGCTCGGGAGGAGGCCTGCTCTGAGCAAGCCCGCCTTTCGGGCGGACGGCGAAGACCTGGCGGACCGGCCGCTCGAGGAGAATATGACATCCTGGGCGAACGCGTGCGGGAGGACTCGAGAAATCCCGGCGAACTCCTTACAGGGCGAAATCCAAGTCCCACTTGTGAAGTCGCGGGGAGTTGCGCGGACCTTCAGGTGGCGGATGTCACCAAAGTCTTCCGGGATAACCTCTGCGCACGCCTTGGCCGGGTAAGCATACTTCCTTTTTCCTTGTGGTTGTTTCTTCTTTAGAATCCGGGGGGATGTCTAAGAACTTTCTTCCCGCAGGTTCTTCAAGAGACCATGAAGGACTTCAACTCGACGACGATCCTGCCCGAGGTCTTGGTCAAGCTGCATGCTGATCATGATGCTCAAGTGGCCGAGCTTGAGCGGCGGTTAGACGACCTTAAGGCCAGGGACCAGCTGATCTTGGAGAGATGCCGCCAAGCCGAGGAACACGCCACAAAGAATAGGGAGGTGATTTGCAAGCTCGAGCTAGAGCTCGAGCAAGAAAAGTAACACTCCCAAGTTCTTGAGTCGAAGGTGGCGGCGTTGGGCCAAGCTGCACGGGAGGCTGCCGAGCTCGCTGACTATGGCAAGGAGGAGACAGAGCAGCTCCGCCAGGAAGCCCATGAAGGACGAGAAGTTCGGTGGAAGGTGCTCGACCTCGAAGCCAAGCTCGACGAAATGAGGCAGAAGCTCTCGCGGCGCTTAGAGGAGCAAAGCCCAGGGCGTAGAAAATTTTTCTTCTTCTCTTTTGTATTTCCTGATGATGTGAGTATAGTATAGTCCCCCCCACGGCTCTGCCTCTTGTCTTGTGCCTTTGTCGTTTTTGCATCTTTCTGATTGTTATCTGCAAATAACGAATGCAATACGAACATACGAAAGACAGGCAAATAGGAGTATAAGTTAGAATAGAGCATGGGCGACATAAGCCCG
Organism: Guadua angustifolia; assembly: GCA_036346375.1. Classification (NCBI taxonomy): domain Eukaryota; kingdom Viridiplantae; phylum Streptophyta; class Magnoliopsida; order Poales; family Poaceae; genus Guadua; species Guadua angustifolia. The sequence continues at coordinate 39,919,746 of CM070506.1, read as the reverse complement.
AAAGATAGACAAAACAGAATTGCGAGATAGAACTAAGCGATAGCGACTTTGAGAAAGAAAGTTAGTTCGGTAGTTCATTCCCACTAAGCCCCTACTGCGAATGAAGGTCGTGCACCTGTGTTGCGAGCACGAGCTCATTCGTAGGAGAGTTAGAAAAATGTGCGTTGTTTCCCCGACCAAATCACCGATTTCTCCGAGTTGCGAGCATGGGTTAGGTCAGGAGAAAAGGAACGCGCGAGGCCTTAACTTCCTTAACGTCATGGACTCATACTTCTAAGTTTGCGAGTTTAGTCCTGACGAGGAAGAACGTGCGGTTGCCCGCCAAAACGCGTAACGAGCAAGCACTGGTGGACCTAACTAGGGCCCTAAACCGGCCAAGAGGGTGTCTACTTGCGATTGTGATTCGGTGCTTGCTGTGGCGCTTTGAGCGTTCTTGCATGATAGCCAAACCTTTAGAATAAGGACGTTTGAAGCAATCGCTACTACCCGACGCGCTCGTTCCATCGCCAAGATCGTGATGAAAAAGTATGCTCTTGCGCGAGACTGAGTCGGCTTATCAACGGGCAGTGACAGACAAAGGAATAGCAGGTCACGAGTGAACTCGTACAACCTCATCCTGAGCATGGATCAGATGCCTAGGGAAACTAGGCATGGATCAGATGCCTAGCAGGAAGGTAACTAGCATATCACGAATGAAACCACACTGTTGCATCCCATGCATTGATCAGATGCACGGGGAAACTAGACATGGATCAGATGTCTAGGTATTGATTAGTCGTGAGAAGACTCATGCCATCACATCCCGAGCACGGGTCAAATGCTCGAGGAACTGACAGACGAGATATGCTCGAACTGCCACATCCTGGACATGGACCAGACGTCCGGGGAAAGAAGCAAGTAGGTCATGAGTGGACTCGTGTCGCTGTATATGGGCGAGCCCCAGGAGTCCAAAAAATGCTTTAAAGAAAAAAAGATACGATAGCATACTCACCTGCTCGGGAAGACCCGCGCTTAAGCGCAAAACTTACTTGGCGCAGAATAACATAAGTGCCCAAGCGTAACGCTTACTTGTGGGGATTTAACGCGTCCCCGAGCGAAGAATGTGCTCGAAACGCGAACAGTCCCCGAGCGAAGTGGAACGTTTGATCGGCACGAATCCGGGCGAAACTCTTGATCGGGCGAGGGGATGAAATTTGTGCCCAAGCGAAGAACGTGCTTGGTGCAAAACAGAAACGATTCCTGAAAACGCAATTTACTTAAGGTAAAGAACTTATTTTTGATCTTACCTTATCGTAATATGAACAAGCGCGAAACATAAAAGTAAATGCAAGTTTAGACAAAGAATTTGCGCAACTGGCCAATATTCCAGGAGCTCGTGAGCACCCGACCATCTCCCATCGCCAAGCGGACAGCCCCCGGACATGCTATCGAGACGACCGTGAACGGATCTTCCTATCCGGGGGAGGGCTTGTTGGTCTTTAACGTGTCCTGAATTCGACGTAGGACAGGATCGCCAACTTGCAAGGTCCTTGACCGAATCGACTTAGCCACGTGACAAAATGTGCATTATGTTTCTCAATCCATATATTACATGGATGCACATATTTAGGAGGAGTTTGTAGTTTAACTTGAAAGTCTCTTTGTATTGATCGATTAGTTATTGACACATATAAGGATCAAGACAAAGAAACTAAATCCTGAGTATATGTTTGAATTGCCTAGTTATAAGTATACTCATGGTAATATAGGATATACTCCAATACGATCAAATTGGATATGTGCATATTATGTCCAAGTCAATTATATCTATACACATATACATGTGGGGTGTATTCTATAGTTGATGATTTAGAGTAATGATCATTTCATATAGTTTACATATATATAATGGATCATTACTTTTCATCAACATGAGTATATGAAAACTTGTGTAGTTAATATATACTCATATCAATTTAAATGATAATTTAAATTGAGTTCATTTGTCTTGTTAATCATTAAAGAACACTTCATCATGTGTTGATGGTGCTCCTTGATTAATTAAGGACAAATGGATAGTTCTTAAGTATAATTAAGCATGTGTTGCATTATTATACTTAAGACACATTACAATCATTTCAATTGATTTAGGTTGTGCTCAAATTGATCTAAAGGCATCCATTATGTGTTAATGGAGTGCAAGAGATAATTGAGACAACCATGCATCTTGGACTAACTATTTGTATGAGTTGTGATTGAGTTAGGTCCAAAGATAGATGAGATGATGAGAGCAGGACAAGGGCGGCATCATGAGTTGATGGGCGTCAGAATGGATCCCAAGATAAAGAGGAGTCGAGTAATGATCCGGGAGAAATCAAGTGTAGATCATAAAGACTCCAAAGGGATTGCTTGCGTCTTGGGCGGCAAAAGTATAATTAGATAGGCTAAGGACTTTGTAGTCTTTGAGTCTAAGGTTTTATCGCCGTGCTATTAAGAGGGTCGTTCCTTTGCTTGAGCTTCATCATGTGTTGGTGATCTCATCCGCGTTCACTCAAGCTCAAATCTTATTTGATTTGGTTTTTGCATATGGGTTAACCATTTGGCATGTGTTTGTGAATGGGTTAAACTTATGCTTGGTTGCATTTGGTTTTAGCATAATGCTTTGATTTGCATGTGTTGCAAGAAGTGATAAGCTAGTGCGTTGGCTTTTTGCGTGAAGTTCACTTTTGCATGTGTTGCATTAGTTGAAGCTTCATGCTTTGTTTCCGTTCAAAACATCTTTATAAAACCTTGGTGTTACTTGGAGCTAAGTTTTGCATGTGTTGCAAAAGGAGAGAGCTCAAGCATGATGTGATGTTTGTGTGTTTGTATGGAGCTAGAGGCTTGCATGTGTTCGAGTAAAGAGCTCATCGTGTGATTTAGTTTTGGTGTGAAATTGGTTTTGGTGTTGCATGGAACTAGAGAATTGCATGTGTTGCAATTAGAAGAGTTCATGCATCTTGATTGATGTTGCTTGGAGCTAGACTTTTGCATGTGTTGCAAAGAGTAGTGCTCAAGCATGAAATGTGTTTATTACGTTATTTACAAATTCGTTGTCTTGCGAATAAGCGAGGTTTATGAGTCAGGAATCCCGAGAGCATGTGAGTGGGGCTTGCAGCGGGTGTTGGCAAGTTGGCCAAAGGTCTTGTGTTGACCTTCACATGGCTAGGGGATTAATCTTATAAACTCGGGTTTGATTTGCTTATCGTTTTGCAAATAGATCTTGAGTTGGTTGTGAAATGTGTTTTCGCAATTTGATTTGAATTCTTTGAGCATGAGCTAAGTTAGGCGCAAATGTGTTTTGCGTGTGTATGATCATGTGTTGATCATCTTTGTGGCTCAAAGAATAGCTTTGGTTTTGGAGAAATGGATTTGAGTTAAATCGTGTTTTCTCGGTATGGTGCATCTCTACTCATTTGGGTGCGGTATTAATCATGTAATCTTGATTACTCAGTGTTCTGTCACGGTAGCTATTTTCGCGAGTGCATGTTTTGAAGGAAGGCCGGCACTGATGCTTCGGTGGGAAGCGGTAATCACCTGTAATCTTGATCTCTAGGCCCTCGAGAGCTGGTCATACTAGGAATATAGCCGATTAGGGCGGTAGTTGGAGTGAGGCGGTACTAGGCCCTTAGAGGCAAGCGGTAATACCGCACTTTTCTTTCTCGCCTAGTTTTGAGCCCCCACGGCTAGTTTTGGCATGGTGGCTATAAAAGGAGGCCTTGGGGGTGTTGGGGCAAGGTTGTTGCTGTATGTGGGAGTTGTGTGCATGTGTTGCTCTTCTCCATTTGCCTCTTGAGCTTAAGAGTGAGACTAATTGCATTTGTTGCAATTAGGAAGTGGTTTGGGTACCTCTTGTGCATGTGTTGCACTTGAGGGAGGCCTTGTGCATGTGTTGCACTTGGTGATCACCGAGGAGCGCATTTGTTGTGCCCGGTGAGGTTCAAGCAAGGAGCGGCTTATTACTCTTGGAGGTTCTTGAGCTCCTAGGCAGGCGTGGGCGTGCGTGTGCGGGAAGCTCTCGGTGTGAGAAGCCCTGCAAGTTTGTGAAGGTTCGAGTTGAGCCTACGGCGAGCGTGAAAAACCCGCGACTAGTGGAAAGAGGCGGTGCTCGGCGGGAGCCGATCCAAGTGTGGGCTAGCCTCAGCGTGGACTAAGGGGGACCGCAAGTCTCCGAACACCACGAGGAAAACATCGGTTGTCCTTGTCTCTTTATGTTCAAGTATTTACCTTTTGCATATTTATCAATTGCTTGAATGTATTAGAATTGCTTAGTATTAATTGATTGTTCAATTTAGCAATTCTAGTGTAGAGACATAAATTTAGTTAGTGCACTAGTGAGCCTAGTTGATTTAGGCTTTAATTGTCAAAACCTATTTATAGCTTCCGCATATATCTTTGATTAGGTTTTGACATAGAGGTTGATTAGAGCAAATTTATTAGTGAGCGATCAATTTTGTAAAACGCCTATTCACCCCCCCTCTAGGCGCATCCTCGACCCTACAACGTGCCTACGAAGAGCTTGTAGGTAAACGGCAGATCGCAGCAGCGCCCCTTCGCGCGTTTCTTTAGCGAGGTCGTGGTCGAGCAGACGCTCGAGCTCAAACGCCGACCAGGTGCTCTCTTTGGGAACCCAACATCATCTCGGGAAGAAACGGCCTCATCTGTGAGACAATTTGAAAGGAGTTTCGCCTGTAACTGGCCGCGACGTAGTCGCGGACGGACCCGAAGGAGCGGAAGAAGCTTCGTTGCAGTGAGCAGCTAGCACATGCTCAATCACTTCCCTTAGGACTCCGGGCATGTCGGACGGTTCCCAGGCGAACACGCCCGCGCTTCTCCAGAGGAAAGTGATGAGCTCGAGTTCCTATTTGGGATCTACGGAAGATCCCAAGCGCACGACCTTAGTTGGGGTCCGCTCTGCTTAGCGGCACTGCCTTGGTCTCTCCTCCTGGCTGGAGAGCAGCTTTTGGACAGGACTTCCGCGGTCCTTGTTGGGACCCACGGCAGCCCTTGCCAACCGTGGCGATCCTCGTCGCAACCGAGCGCGCCGGGTTCCCTCTACGCAGTAATCACGCCATTAGGGTCGGGAACTTTCATATATTGATATGCATGGTGCGTGGTGGCCATGAACTTGGCGAGGGCTGGCCTGCCGAGGATGGCATTGTAGGCCAGCTCAAAGTCGACCACGTCGAAGGTGATCATCTCTGTCCGAAAATTGCGCGGGCTCCCAAACGTAACGGGCAAGATGATCTGGCCGAGGGGTTTGATCGAAGTGCCTGGGGCAATCCCGAAGAAGGGCACTGCGATGCTCTTGATCTTGGACCGAGGTGCCTGCATCTCGTCCAGGACCCTGGTGGTTATGAGATCCAGGGAGCTCCCACCGTCGATGAGGACTCGCCCCACCATCGTGTTACTGATGGTCGGGTTCACGACCAGAGGGAGCCTTTGAGGCTTGGCCATTCCAAGGGGACAATCATCCTTGGAAGTTAACAGCAACTCGGGCCACGAGTCCTGACGGAAGGCTTGTCTTCGCAACATGGTGCACCTCCGCCAGCTCTCCTTCAAATCCTACTTGGGACTAGTAGGCGGAGGAGCCCCCGAATATGACTACAATATGGTTGCGAGACTCCTGGTGCTCCATATCTTCATTGCCTCCAACTGCAGGCCCTTTTCCCTTTGCCTTACCGTTCTCTTCTTGCTCTGGGAGCGTGGGCATAGGGCCCTCACCGCTGTAGAATTGCTCCAGGCGGAACGCCCAAGTTCTACAATTGCGGAGGTCGTGCCCGTGCGCCTGATGAAGCGAGCAGAAACGGTCACTTGGTGGCGTACCTTGGCCGTCGCGACCTTGGTCGACGCACTTGTGTTCGCTGTGCTGCTGAGGTGGGCGCCCCTACCCCTCCCATTCTTGCAGGCCCGCAGAACTGCGTGGTGATGCTTGCAGTGAGGGCCTTTTCTGTTTCTTGAACTTCTTCTTCACGAAGCCTTGATTCTTCTTGCTCGTGGGGCCTTCCAGGCCCGGCTGAGGCGGGAGTTCCCCTTCATCCAACATCTTCTTCCACTAGACTACCTCATCGACATTCGCGCATCGGTCGGCCATTCGAAACAGCTCGTTGGCCGACATGCCAGGGTGAATCTCCAGGTCTTGCGTAAAGAGGACGTTCCGAACTCCGAACTTGAAAGCTTGGACGACCGCCTCATCTGAAATATTGGGTATAGAATTTCTCACCTTAATGAACCTTTGAACAAAGTTCCTTAGAGGCTTGCTTTCGGTCTAGATCAGACGCTCGAGGTCGCGCTCCTTACCCGGGCGGGTATAACAACTCTGAAATTAGCCGGGCGCTTATTTGGTGATGCCAAGCGGATTGATCCTTCTTTTGGTTGAAGAGCCATGTTCTCGCGGGTCCATCCAGTAGTGGAGAAGTTAGCCATCACACCTTCATTCCCCGGCAACCAGGATGGCAGTGGTGTATATTGAAAGGAACTCGTCTGGATTCTGAGTACCGTTGAACCTTTCGATGTGGCCGGGCTTGAATTTGCTCAGCCATGAGACACATCTGAAGGATCTTTGAGAGAGCCGACATCCGAAGGCAGACTCTTGCGATGACCTCCCCGGGCGGGCCGACCATATTGGTTGTTGTCGTGACGACCTCCGATACGAGGGCCAAGACAAGTGAATACTCCCCCGTGTCGGCATGGCAGAGACCGCTCTGAGGTCGAGAACTCAGTGTGCCCGCGACTAGACCGAACGCATACCGACCCGCGAGATAGCTCGAAGCGCTCCGAGTATCATCGTGGTACTGTCATGCTTCTGTGGCCTCGAGCGAGAAACCTAGGGGCCATCATACCTAGGGCAAACAGGAAGATGGGGTTTAGCGTCCCGGGAAATACTTCGGGCGCCTTTGTTGCTCGGGGACCCCGAAAGCTTTAAGTCGGTGGCAAGCTTCTCCAGATTCTCGGCTACGGTCGCACCCATTGCTTCCAGATCCACCTGATCAGGAAAATCCCGGAGGTCACGCACGACCGCCGCCATAGCCCGCAACCGTTCAACGCTTTGTGGAACGAGAAGGGGTGATCTTGCTCGACGGCCACGCGCATGCTCTAGGGAGTGGAGCCCACGAGAACTTCCACGATTTGAGGATCCGGTCCCAGCGCCTGTCCCCTTACAAGCTCGACGACGGATACTCGCCAGGGTTCTACCGAGAGACGCCTCAAGATGATTCTTAGCGGCTTCATAGTGGTAAGGATGGCAGCGGTCGGTACCTCCGGTCGACCTCCGTGGACCGGACAGGAACCGGCGGACGGACGGACCGAAATCAATCACGGGTCCAAGTCGGACCGGACCCGGACGGCTAATTACGGACGGCAGGTACAGAACCGATTCATACATACGAGGTTCACGTCTGTCATGGCGCGCAAGGTCGCGGTGGTGATCGCGAGTCACGTTCAGCGAGAGCCGGCGAAACGGCCGTCTTCGAGATCTTTGAGTTGGGCTAAAGTCGATCATGAAGCAAAGTCTTTGCGAACTTCATTTCACATGACAGCGAGTTCCCGCCTCAGGAAGCAAAGTCTTTGAGAGCGAGTTCCGCCGAGAAGCAAAGTCTTGAGAGGCGGCGAGTTCCATGAGAAGCAAAGTCTTTGCCACGGCATCAAAATTAAAAACCTTGGAAAGGACAAGCCCACGACCAACACTTCGCTTCACGTGCTATGCTGATCCACTGCCTCAAAGTCAATCTTATGACACTTCACTTGCCCTCAACTCTAATGCGGTCCGGGTCAGGTACCTGGTCCAAAATGAGGCCGGACCGGACTCAGACCCGAACCGGACGAATAATATACCCATGGGTCCAAATTTGGACGGACCCGGACCCATCGGGTCGGGTACCCACGGGTACCCGGACCCATGGGTATTTTTGCCATCCCTACATAGTGGCGATGATGAGCAGCCCCCGAGGATTGCTCCTCAGGGATTTCTGCCTCCCCCGCCGTGTTTCGTTGCGAGAGCACGGAGACCGCGAGGGTGACATCATGGAGTCTTCTCACGATGATGTTTCATAATCGGGCTCAAAGTGATCGGGGATATCTAGACCGTCGTAGAGGCTATCATCTTCCTCACCACCCGTGAGGGTAACTTGCTGCGAGTGGAGGAAACGCTCTCACGCTGCAGCGACCGGGGAAAGACTCCCAGGCTCAGTGTGACCTTCTGGATCAGTCACAACTGTCATGCCCCCATCGGCGTAGTACATATCATCGTCTTCTACGTCATCAAAGACGCAAAGGTCTTGACCGTCTTGAGAATTCGGCATCTTCAGGGATTCTCCACGAAAAGGATTCTCCAGTCGATCCCCACGGATGGCGCCAGCTGTTCACGTTTGGGGAACAGACCCCTCGCCGAGCTTACTTGTTGATTGAGGGATCAACCGAGCCCCTTTTCCCGCTGAGGGCCAGCGTCCGAAGAATGCCACGAGAAGAAGGTCGAGCTACCAAAGAGGGCGGCGAATAAGGGGATTTTTATACTAGTTCGGGCCTCTCACGATTGAGATAACAACCCTACGTCCAGTGTTCCTTTGCTTGCTATCTTGATGCTTACAAGGGCCTGGCAGGGTATAGCCTTGCCTATGCCCAGTTACAAAAAGAGCATCGCTATTACAGAGTCTACATGTGCTTCTTGTTTTTGCATCGGCTCCTCTTGGTGTGTGCGTGTGCGCGGTCTATGTCTGTACGTGTATGTAGGTCCCCTCCCTATCGGCATGTTACGAGGAGGTATTTATAGATGGTTTAAATTAACAAGATCCGGATGTCACGCCTTTACGGTGTCCTCGGGTGGCGCCGACCGTCTCCTTGACTTTACGCCCGCGGCGCCTTGGATGTGATGGGCTGACTTCGTGGCGCAGCGAGTTAATGACTACCGCCACGTCGTCTTTACAACCCGAGCATGACTTTGAGCACGCGCGGGATCTTCCTTAGTCGTGGCGACCTTGGCAGGCTAGCCCAAGTAATCATGCTCGGAGGACTAAGCCGTATGTTGGCGGATGGGTATGATCGTGCGAGAAGAAGGTCATCGAGGCTTGATGGTCCTTATGGTAATTTACCCAATCCCAACGGGACCTCTTCGTAATAAACCGGTAGAGGCGATTAACTCACCCACTTGTCGGAAATTGCGATCGCCGACGTCGGAGGGAAGGAGCTCGTCCGGACTTCCCCTTCTGATCGCATAGATGATGGTGCGCCTTGGGTTTCTTTCCCCGTTTCAAGCATTTTTTGAAACTGATCCATTAAGCCCATGATCACCGCATTGTGTTCCGCCACTTGGGCTTGGATGACCGGAATGGCATCCACAGCTTAATCTTCTCCACAATGAACTCCAGATTGGCCTTCAAAGATCCCCACCTCTCATCCATTTGCTCCCACCTTGCTTTGGTTTAATCCGCCACCTCTCCCATTGCTTTGAGCACCAACTTGGACTGCTCTGAAGGTTTTGGTGGCGCCGTGGTGACGAGCCGACTGAACCAACCAAATCGATGTGGGCAAACTCAGACGGAAGCTAAGAACACACACCCGATGTGGGATTTTACGGTTCAATCAGAGAAGGGAAAAAATTTGCCGAATCACGGGCTCACGATACAGGATGTGATGTTTCACCTCACCCGGATCTGAGATCAATCGAGAATCTGAGAAGTCTGAAGAAGACCAGGGATAGGAAAAGGGGAGGAAGAATACTTGGGCGAGAAGAACATGAATAAAGGAGAGGAGAATTAGATTCTATTCATCTCGCTGATCTGTATCATTTCAGATTACATGCTTTTATACTTCTGAACTTACTTTTTACCGACCACAACACAACCCATGTTACCGCTACAGTAAATTCCGAAAACACTATTCATTTTCATGATCAACTATGCACCATCAATTACACTTAATATTCACCATCCGCTCGTTCATTCTTCTGTCATCCGCTTTCCCGTCTGGTATCACACTGGCGCCATCTGCTTCCATCTCCCGCGTAGCTACCCTGACACACCCTAAGCGGACCAGAAACCTTGGGACTTAATATATGGAATATACATGCTGTATCTGTATATGGTGTACAATCATACTTCACTTCATCCCAAAGCATCTGTTTATCAACGGAGGATTGTGATCGATCTTTCAAAATGGAGCACAAATAGACTGCCGACTATGTAGGATCTCCTGGATCTATAGTTCTCACCTGCTGGGACCAGTGAAATTCACGTGACTTTCACCATCAGTCTCCGTAACCCCATCAAGTAAGGTACTGTATTTTTCTGTTTCAAAATCCAATTAACATATCCAAGTTGTTTTGTGTTCAATCGACGTCTCCTTTTTTTCCCATTCTTTTTTTTTAGATTATCTTTCTCCCAATGCCAAACAATCTACCAAAAGCTGTCCACAATATCAAGGCATTGACGGAAAATGCACATTTCTTTGCTCGTAATTCACGTTACTGTTGACATAAAAACAAGCTCTGAGCCCTCTGACCATGCTGCATCGTGGATGTCATGTCAGATGACTCGGATACATGCGGCTTCAAATCAAACAGTCCATGGATGGCAATCGGTCAAACTCGACAGCGACAGTGCAGCAGTGTACGCCTGCCCCACTAATTTTCTAGCAAAATCCCAAAATCGTGCAAGCTTACTGCTCCTCCGGTTACAGTTAGTTATCATTTCGAATATAACGATTAAAATTTTGAAACTTTGATTATTAATGTATTATTTAATATTCAAATTAGATACATAAAAATTATATGTGTATATTTGTCTCGAAAAGTATTTCCATAATATTATAATTTTATTGGGTTTTATAAATATATTATAATAAAAATTAGTGATCAAAATTATATTTTGAAGACTATATTAATATCCAAAACGATAGCTATTTATGACTGAAGGGACTACTAGTGGAACAAGCCATTGTTGTATCCCTAAGTACTCTTTCAACACTAGTCCTCCGGTAATAAGCATCTCTCTCTATAAATCTGCTCCCACCGCCCATCTCCTGTGACTCCTGTCCAGTAGCGTAGTCAGAATCTTAGACAAGGTTGGTCCAATTAAAAAAGAAAATACAACTGCATAGACACAAAATGCCCTGTGGCCTATCGTGATCCAAAATCCAAATTCAATTTTCTCTGCATGGCACAAGACACGATCCAAATCAATTGTGCAGGCGCTTTTATCGTGGCTGCGCGCAACAACGAAAAACGATTAAAGTATTGAGCGAATCGATGGTATTTGCGAGTCTGCGACGTTCTATCTTCTTGTTGATTTGCGTGTGCGTGAGCTAAAAATACACGATAAAACTGGAATATTGATTATCTTGTACTTTAAGCGTACCAACTAGTAGCTCATACCTGCTCCTGCCGTCCCGTGGCCTCGCTTAAGTGAGATTGTGCAATCCCACACGCCCTATCGTACTTGTCTGTTTCTTTTTCATAATGTGTATTTTGCTTGAACACGCAGATTAATAAGCGCATGGAACCAATGAAGTGGTTGAGGAAAATATCCATAGTGTCTATAGTGTTAATGTCTAGTAAATAAGAGATTATAGTTGCGTAAATGTTTACTTATAAATATTGAAGAGGAGAATACTAATTCAGATAAGATCATAAGAGATAGAGAAATCATTAAAACTACATATACAATATATATTTTAAAACAAGGAAGTGAAGATTATTATTCTTAGGGCATATACAATAAGGCTTTCGGTTTATTTTAGCATGTTCATATCGACTTTGTCCTATGTGGAGAGTGAGAAAAGAGGAGAGAAAGAGAGTGGCTTTTATTTAGTAGTAAGTATTGCGAAAGTATAGATAAATTAGTTATGTGTAAGAGAAAGAAGGTAGTTAATACCACAAATCTCTAGAGTCAACTTTTGAATATCGCAATTGTACAAGATGGCTTTAGTACTTAGGGTGTGTTAGTACTATTCAATTTCTATAGGTGTTCGCATCTTGGATTCTCCACGAAAAGGATTCTCGAACGATCCCCACGGATGGCGCCATTGTCACGTTTGGAACAGACCCTCGCCGAGCTTACTTGTTGATTGAGGATCAACGAGCCCTTTTCCGCCGAGGCGCCGTCCAAGAATGCCACGAGAAGAAGGTCGAGCTACCAAAGAGGCGGCGAATAAGGGATTTTATACTAGTTCGGCCTCTCACGATTGAGATAACAACCCTCGCCGTGTTCCTTTGCTTGCTATCTTGATGCTTACAAGGGCCTGGCAGGGTATAGCCTTGCCTATGCCCGGTTACAAAAAGAGCATCGCTATTACAGAGTCTACATGTGCTTCTTGTTTTTGCATCGGCTCCTCTTGGTGTGTGCGTGTGCGCGGTCTGTGTCTGTACGTGTATGTAGGTCCCCCTCCCTATCGGCATGTTCTGAGGAGGTATTTATAGATGGTTTAAATTAACCGCATCCGGATGTCACGCCCTTACGTGTCCTCGGGTGGCAGCGACTGTCCCTTGACTTTCGCCACGCGGCGCCTTGGATGTGATGGGCCCGACTCGTGGCGCAACGGTTAACGCAGCTACCGCCACGTCGTCTTTACAACCCGAGCATGACTTTCGGGGCACGCCCGGGGATCTTCCTTGGTCGTGGCCGACCTTGGCCGCTAGCCCAAGTAATCATGCTCGGAGGACTAAGCCGTATGTTCGCGGATGGGTATGATCGGCAGAAGAAGGGCTGTCGAGGCTTGATGGTCCTTATGGTAATTTACCCAATCCCCGACAGGACCTCTTCGTAATAAACCAGCCGAGGGAGCAGTTAACTCACCCACTTGCTGGGCTGCAGTCGCCGACGTCGGAGGGAAGGAGCTCGTCCGGACTTCCCCTTCTGATCGCATAGATGATGGTGCGCCTTGGGTTTCTTTCCCCGTTTCAAGCATTTTTTGAAACTGATCCATTAAGCCCATGATCACCGCATTGTGTTCCGCCACTTGGGCTTGGATGACCGGAATGGCATCCACCGGCTTAATCTTCTCCACAATGAACTCCAGATTGGCCTTCAAAGATCCCCACCTCTCATCCATTTGCTCCCACCTTGCTTTGGTTTAATCCGCCACCTCTCCCATTGCTTTGAGCACCAACTTGGTCTGCTCTGAAGGTTTTGGTGGCGCCGTGGTGACGAGCCGACTGAACCAACCAAATCGATGTGGGCAAACTCAGACGGAAGCTAAGAACACACACCCGATGTGGGATTTTACGGTTCAATCAGAGAAGGGAAAAAATTTGCCGCAATCACCAGGCTCTGATACCAGATGTGATGTTTCACCTCACCTGGATACAGATCCAATCGAGAATACAGGGTACAGAGAAGACCAGGATAGGAAAAGGGGGAGGAAGAATACTTGGGCGAGAAGAACATGAATAAAGGAGAGGAGAATTAGATTCTATTCATCTCGCTGATCTGTATCATTTCAGATTACATGCTTTTATACTTCTGAACTTACTTTTCACCGACCACAACACAACCCATGTTACCGCTACAGTAAATTCCGAAAACACTATTCATTTTCATGATCAACTATGCACCATCCAATTACACTTAATATTCACCATCCGCTCGTTCATTCTTCTGTCATCCGCTTTCCCGTCTGGTATCACACTGGCGCCATCTGCTTCCATCTCCCGCGTAGCTACCCTGACACACCCTAAGCGGACCAGAAACCTTGGGACTTAATATATGGAATATACATGCTGTATCTGTATATGGTGTACAATCATACTTCACTTCATCCCAAAGCATCTGTTTATCAACGGAGGATTGTGATCGATCTTTCAAAATGGAGCACAAATAGACTGCCGACTATGTAGGATCTCCTGGATCTATAGTTCTCACCTGCTGGGACCAGTGAAATTCACGTGACTTTCACCATCAGTCTCCGTAACCCCATCAAGTAAGGTACTGTATTTTTCTGTTTCAAAATCCAATTAACATATCCAAGTTGTTTTGTGTTCAATCGACGTCTCCTTTTTTCCCATTCTTTTTTTTAGATTATCTTTCTCCCAATGCCAAACAATCTACCAAAAGCTGTCCACAATATCAAGGCATTGACGGAAAATGCATTTCTTTGCTCGTAATTCACGTTACTGTTGACATAAAAACAAGCTCTGAGCCCTCTGACCATGCTGCATCGTGGATGTCATGTCAGATGACTCGGATACATGCGGCTTCAAATCAAACAGTCCATGGATGGCAATCGGTCAAACTCGACAGCGACAGTGCAGCAGTGTACGCCTGCCCCACTAATTTTCTAGCAAAATCCCAAAATCGTGCAAGCTTACTGCTCCTCCGGTTACAGTTAGTTATCATTTCGAATATAACGATTAAAATTTTGAAACTTTGATTATTAATGTATTATTTAATATTCAAATTAGATACATAAAAATTATATGTGTATATTTGTCTCAAAAGTATTTCCATAATATTATAATTTTATTGGGTTTTATAAATATATTATAATATAGAAATTAGTGATTTCAAAATTAAAATTTGAAGACTATATTAATATTCCAAACGATAGCTATTTATATTATGATCGGACTACTAGTGGAACAAGCCATTGTTGTATCCCTAAGTACTCTTTCAACACTAGTCCTCGGTAATAAGCATCTCTCTCTATAATCTGTTTCACTGCACATCTCCTGTGACTCCTGGGTCGATGAGCGTAGTCGAGAATCTTAGACAAGGTTGGTCCAATTAAAAAGAAACATAACCGCTATAGACACAAAATGCTGCATGGCCTCTCGTGATCCAAAATCCAAATTCAATTTTCTACTGCTTTAAGCACAAGACACGTATCCAAATCCAATTGTATGCAAGGCGTACATCGTCGTGCTTTGCCAACAACGAAAAACGATTAAAGTATTGAGCGAATGAATCGGTAGTATTGCTGGTCTCACACGTTCTATCTTCTTGTTATTTGCGTAATGCGTGAGCAAAAAATACACGATAAACTGAAATATTGATTATACTCAGTGCACAATCTGAGCCAACTAGTAGCTACATACTCGCTCCTGCCGTCCTGTGGCCCTTAAGTGAGATTAAGTGAGATTGTGCAATCCCACACGCCCTATCGTACTTGTCTGTTTCTTTTTCATAATGTGTATTTTGCTTGAACACGCAGATTAATAAGCGCATGGAACCAATGAAGTGGTTGAGGAAAATATCCATAGTGTCTATAGTGTTAATGTCTAGTAAATAAGAGAGATTATAGTTGCGTAAATGTTTACTTATAAATATTGAAGAGGGAGAATACTAATTCAGATAAGATCATAAGAGATAGAGAAATCATTAAAACTACATATACAATATATATTTTAAAACAAGGAAGTGAAGATTATACGTCTTAGGGCATATACAATAAGGCACTCAGTTTATTCTTAGCATGTTCATATCAGCTTTGTTCTATGTGGAGGAGTGAGAAAAGAGGAGAGAGAAGAGAGCTGGCTTTTATTTAGTAGTAAGTATTGCACGAAAGCATAGATAGATTAGTTATGTGTAAGAGAGAAGAGGTA
This sequence comes from Guadua angustifolia, assembly GCA_036346375.1. NCBI lineage: Eukaryota > Viridiplantae > Streptophyta > Magnoliopsida > Poales > Poaceae > Guadua > Guadua angustifolia. The sequence goes on along the minus strand of CM070506.1, from coordinate 39,904,199 downwards.
GTTAATACACAGCATCTAGAGTCAACTTTTGAATATCGCAATTGTACAAGATGGCTTTAGTACTTAGGGTGTGTTGGTACAACTCCAGCTCTATGGAGCTGGGTATTCCTAATTCCACCAGATCTGTAGAGCTGAAGTTATTGGTATATTAAGAGTGTTTAGATGGGTTATCTTGTTTACATTTTTAGACTAAAAATATAAGCTTAATTCACTTTATTTTACCTACAAGTTTTAGATCTTAGATGGAGTTAGGATCTAGAGCTCTACCAAATATGATCTTATTCTAAATAATATAGATAAAAGATAGAGTAAATAGCTGACTTTATTATAGTTCTTATATTTTGAAACGGAAACAAAGATTACCTGTCCCCCTGAAAATCCCCGTGCGTCAATGCAGGGGACTCAGACTCTCAGAGGAGCGGGTGCGCTTCGGCGTGGGGAACGGAGTGCTCGCTCGAGTGATAATACGTACTTACAAGGAACGGCTCTACAACTATAAGTGGTCTCACCGAACCCTCCAGGTTTTGAAGTTTTGGCCGTTGGTCAGGGCTGGCACGTGGGACCCAGCAACATCCCCACATCCAGTTCCACGTGTCACTAGCGGGGCACGCTTCTCGAAATCCGAGGGCCCGCGGGTCAGCGTTCCGAGCGAGCCGAGCCTCAACTGGCCCGGGTCGGACGGCGTTGCACCGGGACTCGGCGATTTGAAAGCACGTGCACGCGCGGGGCCGACCGTTACGACCACCGGGCCGGCCCTTTCGAGCCGTCCGTCCGATCCAACGGCTCCCCGTCGCGGCCCACTAGCCGTTGGGCGTTCGCCTTCCCCCTTTCAAAAATTCCATTTCCTCCTCGCATCGCATCGCATCGCATCGCATCCCCAGGGCCCAGACAAACGCCCTCCTTCCTCGTTGGTGACACTCTCACTTCTCCCCAGGAACGAACGAAACAGAAAAATCCCAAAAAACAATTCAGTAGAAATCTCTCCCCATCTCTCACTCTCTCTCCGTCTTGGAATCCCAACGCGCGCATTGCATTCAGAGGGAGAGGGAGAGGGAGAGAGGAGGGACTGGAGACGCCGCCGCTTCTCGGATCGCCGTCAGCATGGGCGTCTCGGCTCCGCTCGCGTCATCCGTAGCCTCGCCCGTCCGCCCGCTTCTTCTAAGTTTCGCACTCGCAGGAGTGAGGGCGATCCGCACGTGTCCGCTTCCGGGGTGCGTCTCGCGTTTCGAATCGCGCTTCCCATTGAGCCGGGATTCTTGGATCCTGAGGCGGGTCGGTCGTCTTGTGCTGTGTAGGTGGGCGGCGATGGAGAGGGCGGACGAGAACCGGAGGCCGGTGGTGGGGAAGCGCGGGCCCGGCATCCGAGGTGGGGGCGGTGCGGGTTCTTGCGTGGTGGGCTTACAGGTCTGCGGCGTCGCGATTCCCCTTCTCAAACCTTGATTTGTCCTTGGACTGGTGCAGATATGGGGAACCGGAGGGCGCTCAGGGACATCAACAACCTCGCCGTGGCTCCCCCCTACCCACTCGCGATCGTTGAGAAGCCCATGCCAGAGTAATCTCCTCGGCCGATAATCTCGTAAAATTTGTGCCTTTGCGATGGTTCTTGGATCCAGATTTTTTATCCCCTTTCTTTTCAGGAAGAGTGGGAGGGATAAGCAGAAGCCAGCATTGGCGAGCCGCCGGCCCATCACGAGGTTAGGACGCGCACCGTTCTCGTGCTCTGATGTTTCTTGGAGCCTTGATCTTATGGTGCTCTGGTAATTCAGGAAATTCGCCGCCTCCTTGAGGAGCAAAGAACACCATGAGCATCAGGCCACCGCAACTGATGCAGCGGCACTCGGAGATGATCCCCAGAAGAAGCCTATCCCCGATGGCGCCATTGATTCCGACGTGGAGTCGTGCGAATCGGTCGACAATATTGACATGGTATATGCACTATGGTTATTACTACTGTCTATCGAAAGGGATGGCACCATCTTACTATTACATTTGGTAGTGCAGGATGAGACAGAGCGCAAGGATACTGTGAAGGATGATACTGATGAATACATCATGGATATCGACAGTGCCGACTCGGGGAATCCGCTTGCGGCAACTGAATATGTTGAGGAGATTTACAAATTCTACAGAGAAAATGAGGTGATCTTCTGTCCCTTATTGTCATATGATGTCTATCTTCCATTTTAGATAATCTTAAATTGAATGCCGGATTTTTGTATGAAATATGATCTGCTTAGGATTTGCCAGATGTTTTAGTTACAATACGCTTGCATGAACAAGATCTGTGCACGCAAAGAAAAAAATGAATTAGATGCTTTAGGCCCTGTTTGGGAGAGCTCCAGGTCAGATTTGAAACTTGTAGGCTAAAATAAAGTGAATTAAGTTTATATTTTTAATTTAAAATGTAAACAAGATGATCTACCTAAACACTCTTAATGTACCTACAGCTCACTTCCATAAATTTCGGGCTAGAAATCTACCGCTTCACCAACTCCACGATTTTGGTGGAAATGAGTGCTATTAAACACCCTTTAGTTACAAGAATTTACACAGCAATTTCAATTGTAGTATGCTTTAATGTGAAAATGCATAAACGAAAACGAAGTTACTAACACGGATTGGGATCTTATGCACTTCGATCAACTAGTTTGATGTGTTTGATTTGAGTTGTGATTCGACACGTCTATATGCCAGGAGGAGCACTTAGTTAATTGTCCAGTGCAACACACAGAAATGTTATGAGTGACAGGTACAGTAGATTATTGTAAGATAAGGATTTCGTTGTGATCTTGCCAGCATTAATATGTTGTCCTCGTACTAGTAAAATTGGTTCATCTGTGCTCAGAACAAATACAATTGTTAAGCTAAAACACAATATTTGAACAGTCTGATGCCCATTTCTAAGAAAACAATCTGGTTATGGTCTTCCCATCATTGTGTCTCAGATCAAATACATTATTCTTGTACTACTGAAATCATCCATGCGTGCTCATAACAAATCATGATCTCCTCGATGGAAATTGTAGCAGATATTATCCTCAGATGCAAACACAAAATATGGAAGAGTTTATCTAACCACCTCACGTGGTTCACCGGTTCCATCGAAAACTCTCATTTGTTGAAGTGGAGCATAGCGCGGCTATGATAGCTGATAGGAATTTGAGCTCATTGACATGGCTAAAAAACAAGTGCTAGCAGTAATCTTATTCCTGCTGTGTGTATCCTGAAGGGTTTGGGCTCTTTAACTTTTCAGCATTACCAATACGAACGGTGTTTTATGCAGGAAAGGAGTTGTGTGCAGCCTGATTACATGTCCAGTCAAGAAGACATAAATGAAAAGATGAGAGCGATTTTGATTGATTGGCTCATTGAGGTAGAAAAACATGCGAACCCTGGATCTTTTCTATCTTATAACTTGTGCTAACTTAAACTATGCATTTGAGACATTATATTTGATTTGTATCTTGACAGGTCCATTACAAATTTGAGCTGATGGATGAGACGCTCTTTCTTACTGTGAACATAATAGACAGATTCTTGGAAAAACAAGTGGTGCCAAGGAAAAAGTTACAGCTAGTTGGAGTGACAGCTATGCTTCTTGCTTGTAAATATGAGGAGGTCTCAGTCCCGGTTGTTGAGGATCTAGTGCTGATTTCTGATCGGGCATATACGAAAGAACAAATTCTGGAAATGGTAATTCCATTGAATTCATGCTCAATGCTTCTGGTTAAACCAGCCACAGAATTTAGAATGCAAAAATGTAGTAATCCTTTCTAGCGACATCATCAGTGCACCACGGCAATGGCATCAGTCCTCTTCTATTTTATAGTGGCATGGCCTGTTGTTCCTTCTGTACTGACAGGTGAATCGTCTGTTTGAGCAGGAAAAGTTGATTCTAAACACTCTCCAGTTCAACATGTCTGTACCAACACCATATGTTTTTATGAGGAGGTTTCTGAAGGCTGCAGATTCTGACAAGCAGGTGAAGTATCACACCTTCTGATTAGTGTTTTCATGACTTGCATAACAAATTTCTCAGTAGAAAAATTCTTCCTTTGTGATTGACGCAATTCCATGAATGTTGTAAATCACAGCTAGAGCTACTTTCCTTTTTCATGCTCGAGCTTTGTCTTGTTGAATATCAAATGCTCAAGTACCGCCCTTCGCTTCTTGCTGCCGCTGCGGTTTACACTGCACAATGTGCTATCAATCGCCACCAGCACTGGACAAAGATCTGCGAGTTACATAGCAGATACACTGGAGATCAGCTCCTGTAAGTTTGCCTCCAGTTATTTCCTGTCTGTGTTTACAAACATATCGGTTTTTAGGAGGATGTACGGGTGACACTTATCTATTCATTTGGCTGTCCTTTCAGTGAGTGCTCAAGGATGATGGTAGACTTCCACCAGAAGGCCGGACCTGGCAAGCTTACCGGCGTGCACCGGAAATACAGCACATTCAAGTTTGGATGTGCAGCCAAAGTGGAGCCTGCGGTGTTCTTGCTGCAGTCAGAAGGAGGGACACAACCTTCGGCTGCAATATAGCTGAATCTATTGCCCTGGATAGATTTTAGCTTACTCTGCAAACAACATGCAGATCATCGTGCTGATGTTGCACAAAAGTGCAGCAAATTTCCTTACAGCTTTGCTTGTAATAATGTAATCTTCTTAGCCTGTTTATGTTGTGAATTATGATCTGGGTATTCAGTCCTTCAGTTATATTGCGGCTAATAAAGATTTGGCCTTTCTCAAGGAATGCTTGTGGAAATTCGTAAAGAAGGGGTTGTGTTTGCATGAAACGAAGCAAGATGTTCTCTTTTTTTTTTCTTTTTTTGCTGATGTTCCATTTGTTGTTCGAATTGTTGGTCACGTGAAACATGCGATGATTTCATTTACTAGCACGCACAAACGGAACAAATCGGATTTACTCGCGCTCACGCCTGAGGGCCTGTTTGTCAGCTTTGGATTCTCTAAAAGCTGATTCTGGATTGTGGTGGTAGAGAAATTGATTCTCTAAAATTACATATAAAGTGGATTGTAGATTCTAGTGTATATGGGTGGGGCTTTGGATTATAGAATCGATTGAATCGGGTTGTTTGTTTTTATTCTGCTTTAGAGAATCTATAATCAAAAGTTAAAACAAACATGCCCTCAGACGAGAAAGAAAGTGCGTCCGGTCCAACCTTACGAACCCGCCTCACCGCGCACTTCTCCCCCTCGCATTCTCCCACACCCACACCGAGGTTTTTTTCCGCCTTCTCTCCCTCAATTCCCCTCCTTGCCATCCTGTAACCGCCTCTGCCTCACCGCTTGCCAATTCGATCGACGCGCCCCGGCTCCGCACTCCTATCCGGTCGGCGTGTCGCCCCAGTCTGAGCCTAGATTTTATGCTATACCCATGGCTGCGCGTCGAAGACGTGATGCCAGCTTCGGCATCGATGGAGGCGGCTGCCAATGACGTTGTGGTGCGGTCTGTGCAGATGTAGCTTTGGATGTTTCCTATTCAGCGGCAACGAAGGCACCGTTGACTTGGGATGCCTCGAGCAGGGTTTACATTTTTGTTTCTTGGTCAATTTTGCATCTCAGGCAGTATCGAAAACTATGGTAAATCATTTGAAAACTGTTCAAAACTGAGCGGTATGAATTTTCAAACCGATTTGAAATCTAGTCAAATCGGCGAAGGAAAGCGAGCGATTTTTGTCGAAACTGCTGGAAACCGAGCTAGGTTGGAAAAAATAGGAAAATTGCAAAAACAAATTATAAAATTTGTAAAAACCAGTGAAAGCTAAAAAATATAATAAATGTATAAATAAGGTATGTAAAACACAAAAAAATTCTAATATGATCTCTCCAAAATATAGAAAAATTTCAACATGACCTTTGCTATATTTTAGATAATTAGAAGTTATAAATTAGGCATTTAGCAATAATATGCCAACAAATAATCTTTTATTGCAATACTACAATTACACAAGTGCAAAAATAGGTATTTACATAACCACACAGTAATATTATTCGCAATTTCACTACCATTAACATTATAATACCTTTAAATTGAAGTTATGGAGTAGACATAGACATATCTTCGTCATTTTTCCATTATTGCTTGAAATGCCGTTTTGACCTACATGAGCAGAATGTCGTTAAAATTCCATTTGCAATGAAATCAAACATACAAATAAAACAAAATTTCGGCAAGACCTTGCTACATTTTAGACAATCTGAAGTTGTAAAGTAGGCATTTAGGCTTTAGCAATAGTATGTGGACAAATAACCTTTCATTTCAATACCATTCACATATCAATCCAATGAGTGCAAAAAATAGGCATTCGAATATCAATACCATTCATATTTAGATACTTTTTATTTGAAGTTATAAAGTAGGTATATTTTCATCGTTCTTCCCACACAAATGCTATGTTGGACTTACATAAATGCTATGTTAGTATAATATCAAGTTATAATGAAATGAAATATACAAATAAAATATTCGAGTGAAGTGGTGAAAATGGAACCTTAATTATTGCCTTGCTCCAGCCAGCTAGAAGCATCGATATTTCAAAAAAAGAAGCAAGGCCGGGGTACCCGGTGTGGGCTGGGTTGGCCGGCCCACAGCCAACATGGCATGTGCCATGTTTTTCTCTTTTTTGTTTTTTCTATTTTCAACATTTCAGATGGCTCAAAAATATCTTTAAACTTCATTTTTTCGAAAAAAAATTTGACACCATAGGTCATAACGGAATTAATACTAATTTTAGGAATTTTTAGATATTTTTTCAAATTTTTGAAAAATTTCAATTTGAATTTGAACTCAAGCGATAATCGCTCGGTTCCAATTGCCGAGCCAGCCAGTATGCATGAAACCATGGTAACCGAGCGGTTTACAGCGGTTTTATGATCCCTAGTCTCGAGCTATCCGGTTCTCCACGCCGCCTCTTCAAGCCCCGCCTCGAATCAGAATGTTTAAGAAATCAATATTTTTGCGAAAAATTCCAAAAAATCAAAAATAGATTGTTTTTCATCGAAAACCAATCGATTCTGAACAAAAATCAACATCACAATTGAATATTTCTTAGAGCTGATTTTTTAGTAATTTTAAGCTCGATTTTCGAAATCAGTGATTTTCATCGAATATAGACCGGTTTATGCGGCATAAACTTTTTCAAATTTTTTAATTGAATCAGTTTACCGATTGGTTTTTACTATGAACTGACTAGATATGGTTGATTTTAGATATTTTCAAGTGGTTTTTGTCGATTTTGTGAACCACGATTATTTGTATACATGTTTGACTTTTTTCCCTCAAGTCCTTGTAAGCTTAATAAAAGAAGAATCTGCCCTCTTCTTAGTACCTTCTAATCCGCATACACATATGTTTGATTTGTTTTGCGTGCGAGCATCTCAAACTCCCTGTTACTAAATCTAATGAAAAATTGTGTACCATGCACATATATGTGCTAGTAATGGTGCCAAAACATGTAAGCTAGTAATAGTACCAAAATATAAACACCCCAGTCTAATCGGATTAGATAATTCCCAATGAGTAGGACGACCAGTGCTTCAAGGAGGATTATATTAGGGATGATAATTTGGGGGAGCCCATCGGTACCGTTTCACCCGATTACTCACCACCTTCTATTAACACGTGGGCCACAACAGACATCCAATCGGCCTCTGATCCCCAGTTTATGGTATCTCATATTAGCAATTTTGTGACTGGTGATGTTGTGATAAGCGATTTGTGATGTGTGTGATAATTCATGAATTGTTTCCATTTTAAATGTTGAACTTGAGCATGTGTAATAACTGATGAACTATTTCTATTTTAATTGTTGAACTTGAGCAACTATAAGTCCTTTGTCTGCATGTGTTATTTTAATTTTTATTTTCACTTACATTTAAAATTTTGAATAATTGATATTCATTCTTCAATCCATGTAATGTAGCTGATTTCTACATTTTCATCAAAAGAATTGTATCGATATTATAGCTTTATTAGCTCCTAGTGCCTTTTTTAGTGAAAGGATTGTTGATGGTGATGGATAAGCGAATATACCCGCTGACTGTCGAAAGTACCCATGAGCGAAAGGTATGAGTGAGATTCTTTGCACTGCCACCCTTCGCGAGAGTAGACCATTGAGAGATTTTGACCGACAAGCATGAATATAGGCGTATGGGTGAGCACTACCAGTGCCTGTTGCACTTGATTGCCATCCATAGATTGGATGACTTGAGACTAAAAGTTGGATAGAGATCCCGTACAATTTAACTTAGATGGTAATTTAAGCAGTTTCAGTTGTCCACATCGTTGGATTGATGTAATCGACGATACAGATCGCCGAATAGTCCTCAAGTAGAATATTTGATACAGTATCATCTACGAGGTTAGGATTGCTAGTATTTCGATCAGTGCTACAAAAGATCTGAGTCATTGTTTTTTAATCCAACCATGATATACAACTACAAAAGCTATGGTAGTTTTTACTATTGCATTAGATCTATTTCTCTAAAAGTTATTTGCTTGCTGCAGTTTGGCTGAGATTTGATGTGTGCCTCTGTAGCCGGTATGACCACCAAATAAAAGAATCGTATTCAACACATTTTTTTTCTGGTCTTTCGTTGGGTTAAGATCACGGACTGTATCGAAAGCACGGAGCCTTGGATTTAAACTAATCTATTGCTTTATCACCTTTTATTAATTGAATCAGATTGGGAATGCTTGTGGAAATTCGTAAAGAAGGGTTGTGTTTGCATGAAACGAAGCAAGATGTTCTCTTTTTTTTTTTTTTTTTGCTGATGTTCCATTTGTTGTTCGAATTGTTGGTCACGTGAAACATGCGATGATTTCATTTACTAGCACGCACAAACGGAACAAATCGGATTTACTCGCGCTCACGCCTGAGGGCCTGTTTGTCAGCTTTGGATTCTCTAAAAGCTGATTCTGGATTGTGGTAGTAGAGAAATTGATTCTCTAAAATTACATATAAAGTGAATTGTAGATTCTAGTGTATATGGGTGGGGCATGTTTGTTTTTTATTCTGCTTTTGGAGCCAGAATCTATAATCAAAAGTTAAAACAAACATGCCCTCAGACGAGAAAGAAAGTGCGTCCGGTCCAACCTTACGAACCCGCCTCACCGCGCACTTCTCCCCCTCGCATTCTCCCACACCCACACCGAGGTTTTTTTCCGCCTTCTCTCCCTCAATTCCCCTCCTTGCCATCCTGTAACCGCCTCTGCCTCACCGCTTGCCAATTCGATCGACGCGCCCCGGCTCCGCACTCCTATCCGGTCGGCGTGTCGCCCCAGTCTGAGCCTAGATTTTATGCTATACCCATGGCTGCGCGTCGAAGACGTGATGCCAGCTTCGGCATCGATGGAGGCGGCTGCCAATGACGTTGTGGTGCGGTCTGTGCAGATGTAGCTTTGGATGTTTCCTATTCAGCGGCAACGAAGGCACCGTTGACTTGGGATGCCTCGAGCAGGGTTTACATTTTTGTTTCTTGGTCAATTTTTGCATCTCAGGCAGTATCGAAAACTATGGTAAATCATTTGAAAACTGTTCAAAACTGAACGGTATGAATTTTCAAACCGATTTGAAATCTAGTCAAATCGGCGAGCGAAAACTGAGCAGTTTTTGTCGAAAACTGCTTGAAACCGAGCTAGGTTGGAAAAAATAGGGAAAATTGCAAAAACAAATTATAAAATTTGTAAAAAACCAGTGAAAGCTAAAAAATATAATAAATGTATAAATAAGGTATGTAAAAACACAAAAAAAATTCTAATATGATCTCTCCAAAATATAGAAAAATTTCAACATGACCTTTGCTATATTTTAGATAATTAGAAGTTATAAATTAGGCATTTAGCAATAATATGCCAACAAATAATCTTTTATTGCAATACTACAATTACACAAGTGCAAAAATAGGTATTTACATAACCACACAGTAATATTATTCGCAATTTCACTACCATTAACATTATAATACCTTTAAATTGAAGTTATGGAGTAGACATAGACATATCTTCGTCATTTTTCCATTGTCGCAGAAATGCCGTTTTGACCTACATGAACAGAATGTCAGTAAAAAATTCCATTTGCAATGAAATCAAACATACAAATAAAACAAAATTTCGGCAAGACCTTGCTACATTTTAGACAATCTGAAGTTGTAAAGTAGGCATTTAGGCTTTAGCAATAGTATGTGGACAAATAACCTTTCATTTCAATACCATTCACATATCAATCCAATGAGTGCAAAAAATAGGCATTCGAATATCAATACCATTCATATTTAGATACTTTTTATTTGAAGTTATAAAGTAGGTATATTTTCATCGTTCTTCCCACACAAATGCTATGTTGGACTTACATAAATGCTATGTTAGTATAATATCAAGTTATAATGAAATGAAATATACAAATAAAATATTCGACGTGAAGTGGTGAAAATGGAACCTTAATTATTGCCTTGCTCCAGCCAGCTAGAAGCATCGATATTTCAAAAAAAGAAGCAAGGCCGGGGTACCCGGTGTGGGCTGGGTTGGCCGGCCCACAGCCAACATGGCATGTGCCATGTTTTTCTCTTTTTTGTTTTTTCTATTTTCAACATTTCAGATGGCTCAAAAATATCTTTAAACTTCATTTTTTCGAAAAAAAAATTTGACACCATAGGTCATAACGGAATTAATACTAATTTTAGGAATTTTTAGATATTTTTTTCAAATTTTTGAAAAATTTCGAATTTGAATTTGAACTCAAGCAGTAAATCGCTCGGTTCCAATTGCCGAGCCAGCCCAGTATGCATGAAACCATGGTAACCGAGCGGTTTACCGCGGTTTTGTGATCCCTAGTCTCGAGCTATACGGTTCTCCACCGCCGCCTCTTCAAGCCCCCACCTCGGAATCCGAATGTTTAAGAAATCAATATTTTTGCGAAAAATTCCAAAAAAAATCAAAAATAGATTGTTTTTCATCGAAAACCAATCGATTCTGAACAAAAATCAACATACGAATTGAATATTTCTTAGAGCTGATTTTTTTAGTAATTTTCGCTCGATTTTCGAGAAATCGAGTGATTTTCATCAATTATAGACCAGTTTATGCGGCATAAACTTTTTCAATTTTTTTAATTGAATCAGTTTACCGATTGGTTTTTACTATGAACTGACTAGATATGGTTGATTTTAGATATTTTCAAGTGGTTTTTGTCGATTTTGTGAACCCTGATTATTTGTATACATGTTTGACTTTTTTCCCTCAAGTCCTTGTAAGCTTAATAAAAAGAAGAATCTGCCCTCTTCTTAGTACCTTCTAATCCGCATACACATATGTTTGATTTGTTTTGCGTGCGAGCATCTCAAACTCCCTGTTACTAAATCTAATGAAAATTTGTGTACCATGCACATATATGTGCTAGTAATGGTGCCAAAACATGTAAGCTAGTAATAGTACCAAAATATAAACACCCCCCAGTCTAATCGGATTAGATAATTCCCAATGAGTAGGACGACCAGTGCTTCAAGGAGGATTATATTAGGGATGATAATTTGGGGGAGCCCATCGGTACCGTTTCACCCGACTACTCACCACCTTCTATTAACACGTGGGCCACAACAGACATCCAATCGGCCTCGATCCCGGTTTATGGTATCTCATATTAGCAATTTTGTGACGGTGATGTTGTGATAAGCGATTTGTGATGTGTGTGATAATTCATGAATTGTTTCCATTTTAAATGTTGAACTTGAGCATGTGTAATAACTGATGAACTATTTCTATTTTAATTGTTGAACTTGAGCAACTATAAGTCCTTTGTCTGCATGTGTTATTTTAATTTTTATTTTCACTTACATTTAAAATTTTGAATAATTGATATTCATTCTTCAATCCATGTAATGTAGCTGATTTCTACATTTTCATCAAAAGAATTGTATCAGTATTATAGCTTTATTAGCTCCTAGTGCCTTTTTCGTGAAAGGATTGTTGATGGTGATGGATAAACGAATATACCCGCGGCTATCGAGTACCCATGAGCGAAAGGTATGAGTGAGATTCTTTGCCTGCCACCCTTCGCAGTAGACCTGTTGAGAGATTTTGACTGATAAGCATGAATATGGGCGTATGGGTGAGCACTACCAGTGCCTGCTGCACTTGATTGCCATCCATAGATTGGATGACTTGAGACTAAAAGTTGGATAGAGATCCCGTACAATTTAACTTAGATGGTAATTTAAGCAGTTTCAGTTGTCCACATCGTTGGATTGATGTAATCGACGATACAGATCGCCGAATAGTCCTCAAGTAGAATATTTGATACAGTATCATCTACGAGGTTAGGATTGCTAGTATTTCGATCAGTGCTACAAAAGATCTGAGTCATTGTTTTTTAATCCAACCATGATATACAACTACAAAAGCTATGGTAGTTTTTACTATTGCATTAGATCTATTTCTCTAAAAGTTATTTGCTTGCTGCAGTTTGGCTGAGATTTGATGTGTGCCTCTGTAGCCGGTATGACCACCAAATAAAAGAATCGTATTCAACACATTTTTTTTCTGGTCTTTCGTTGGGTTAAGATCACGGACTGTATCGAAAGCACGGAGCCTTGGATTTAAACTAATCTATTGCTTTATCACCTTTTATTAATTGAATCAGATTGGATTAAAACTGAACATGCACTTCTTTGGCATCTTTAAGAATGATTTGCATGCACCCTTTCAATTGCATGCCGACTGCCCAAGTAGTTCATGGATTCTTGTATTCTCATGTACCTTTATGTGGGCCTATTAAATCAACGGATGTAAAATTTTATTCTTTATTAAATATATATCTTGATAATAAATAGAGCTGTATTTGCTCTAAAACACTATCTATATCCGAGTAATTTCCACCATTTTAACTTGGACCCACACGATTAGTGGTGTATATCTTTTTCTTTTTATTCCAATTAACGTGAAATTTCAAGCCCTTAAGTGTAAACGTAGTTTCTTCTTTCTATTATTTTTAGAGTATAATATATTATTCTATCTTGATCTCTGCAATTTAAACTTTGTTGCAGGTTTTAGAATATAATAGGTTTTCTCTGTAATTTAAAGACTCCATGTCTAGACTAGACTTTGAAGGACCCTTGGTATACATAATTTTATTTAGGAATTAATTTTATGTATTCGGTATTCATATTTTCCAATGTTATTTATGTATTTTTATTTTCTTATAGGAATATTAAGAAGAGCTTGATAAATTAATATGTGCAGGACTAAATACCACTACGGATGACTTTAGGGTCAGTGGGATACTTGGTGAGATATAAGATATCTCTACTAATATAAATTTGCAGTTGGTGGCAGCGGTCCATTCTTCCTACCCCTTTCACCATATCTTCAATAATAGTCGGTCATTATAGCTAATTATTCTTTTCTGATTTACGGCCAACCATATCTCTCTAAATATGACTGATTATTATAACAAATCTCTACTAATATAAATTTGCAGTTGGTGGCAGCAGTCCGTTCTTCCTACCCCTTTCACCATATCTTCAATAATGGTCGGTCATTATAGCTAATTATTCTTTCCTGATTTACAGCCAACCATATCTATCTAAATATGGCTGATTATTATAGCAAAATCCTTGATTATTGTTGGTAATTAATAGCCGACCAATCATTCCTTTTGTACTCTATATATGCTGTACAATTTTCACAGAATTAATCAAGGGAATTCATTCAAGATCTCTGAAAGTATATCTAGGCACTTATGTTATTTTGGTGATTAATGACAAACGCATATAATGATAATCTATGTAATTGAGTAAATGCTTAACTTAGCGCTTAACAAATGATAAACCTCTAATATGATTATATTGCTATGAGACTAACATGTTATTGCCTAGTTAAGTATCAGTCTCATCTATTTAGAGGAAAATCAAGTGGGATAGTTAAGCAAAGATAAGATATGCAATTTTGGTATCTCTTCTATATTTGTTATTACATTCCTTTTGTACAAATGTATAGTAAACTCCAAGTAGCATGTTGATTATATATATGCACATTGGTTCATGTTATATTTATTTGTGCATATATATTCATTTGAGTTCATTATATGCTTTTTTTTAGTATGCATGTATTAACTAGAGTTAAACTTCATATTGCTATAAATTGACTTGGTGCATGCATGTTTTAGTTGTATATCTTCTCATGCAATTCTCTTAGTGAAGTTTAATCTAGTGTTGGATCACATATTTACTTTTATTCCAAATATTAGTTGCACATGTACAATTCGTGTATATTCTATCATGTGCTTTATTTAAGTAAAGATTGTGATCCTTGCTATGATTTAATTGATTTATCTTATCGGCAATTATCTCTGTAGTGCATATAGATCAATTACATATTCATCATGATGCACTTAGTAGAGAACATTTCTTATGTTAAGTGTTTCCATTTATATTGTGCTTCGTTATATGAAACACTTGTGGTACTTAATTGCTCACAAATATCAATTTATTTATATTTATTGAGCTTTTGGGACTAATGCTTTTCATAAGTGGTTTGGAAAGAATTAGGTCCCGTGCGTGCATGATGACCAAGATATCTTGGAGGATGACCATTAAGCCAAGATCAACAAGACGGTGGTGTCACCAAGAGTTGAGGACTAAGTCAAGATCGACTTGGCGTGGAGATCGTCGGAGAGAATGATCAAGTCAAGGTTGATAGGACGAGAGTCTCATGAGGTGAATCGAGTCAAGTTGGACAAGGCGAAGATGTCATCAATTATATGGTGAAGGTCTTCATGCACCGGCATTAAGAAAGAAGACGGCAAGTGACTATTTCTAGACTTGTATTATCTTTGATTTAATTTGAGTCTAAGGATTGCCGTACTATTAAGAGGGATGCGATGTCGAATGACTTTTAGATGTGTCAAGTGCTCAAGTGATTCATCCTTATGAAACTTAGAGAGAGAATGGTGTTGGTGGTGCCGGAAAGTGAGAGTTGTAGGTCTCCCTTGGATTCTTTGTGAAATCTATATTTATCCTTTGAGATTTGAGTAGTGAGACCTTGTTAGTTGTGTAGCCCTCGTTCTTAGCTTTCCGTAGAGTCCAAAATCACTAAAATCGGAGTCCGGAGTCAAAAGTTATGCTCGTTGTTTAAATTGCTTTCGGTCCAATCCGGAGTATCCGGGTTAAAGTCCGGAGTATCCGGGTTGGTTCTCTCGGTTAGGTCAATCCGGAGTATCCGGGTTGTCCAGAATATCCGGGGTTAAGTCCGGAGTATCCGGGTTGTGCGCAGTCCAAACGGCTAGTTTTTGGGACCTCTATTTAAAGCCCCCTCCTTCCTTATTTGAAAAGAGGCCGTTACCCTGCTGGTTTGAGGTGTTATCCTCTTGTTCTTGAGCCCCCAAAACACCTCTTTACCTTTAGATCTAAGGGATCCCCTTTGTGAGAAAGGTAGGGAAGAGTTTGAGGAGTGAGGTGTTAGATTGAGTGTGATTTGAGTTGTTGAGCACTTGATTTCATCTCTAAACTTGTTCTTCGTGAGCATTTGTTACTCTTGGAGATTAATGACTCCTAGACGGATAGAAGGTCGCCTACGAGCCACCGGAGCTTTGTGTGGTTGGCCGTGGGAAGTTTGTAAAGGCCGATTCCGCCTCCGCAAGGAAAGGAATCAAAAAAGTGAAGACCAGCGAGTGCATTTGTGTAACACCGGGAGGAAGAAGGTTGAAAGAGACCCCGACTCAAGTGTGACCAAGCCTCAACCGGCGAGTGCATTTGTGCAACACCGGGAGGAAGAGGGTTGAAAGAGACCCCGGCTTAAGTGAGACCGAGCCGCCTCAACGGAGACGTAGGATCCCCTCAAGGATCCGAACTTCGGGTGAAAAATCATTCTCTACTTGCTTACTTTTATTCTTGCTAGAGCATTTGATTTTGAATCTTGAAATTGCCCGATCTACTTTTCTACTGTGTTTGTCTCTAGATATATACTTGTTCCAGGTTCCTGGTAGTGTTTAGAATCTTTGTGTTCAAGTAGTTTGATTAAAAGTTGAAGAGATTAAAAATTTCATCTCAAGGTGCCCAACCCAGAGTATCTGCACAATCACCCCGGATAGTCCGAATTTACCGGAGTATCCGCACCACTTACCCCGGATTGTCCGGAAATACCGGAGTATCCGGATCAAAGTTCGGATAGTCCGGGCTGACCCTTTCGGGATTGTTTTATTCCGCTGTGTTCTAGTTTTAAATTTATTATTCGCCTATTCACCCCCTCTAGGCGACATCCCCTGTCCTTTCAATCTCCTATGTGTCGTGCCGCTGCGTAATGAACTCGATTTAACCGATCAATAAGTGATGATCGATGTACATGGTCGCGAGGCACAGAGGCCGCTGCGCCGCAATAATAGTAATCGCGCCGGCGATGACCAGAACGCGACGCCACCGGTGCCGTGACCCAGCCACGGCCATTGACTAAACAAAGCGTACGACGCTATGACGTGGTTGCCCAGCGACACCGGTGGGACGTCGTCGGCGGTGAGAGAGTCATTAGCATACCTCTTGGAGATAAACGGGTTGATCCAAGTGAACATCGCGAGAGAGAGAGGAACAACGCGACGGCGCACGGCGTGGCGGGCGCCTCGGCGCTGGTGTTTTCTGGTTCACCTTCATGGGCTCCAGCGTCATGGCCGGTGAAGCCAGTGATGGCTAGGTACACCAGAGGCATGGAGACGAGTAGGCCGGCAAAGGCGAGGGAGTCATCTGGAAAGAGAAGCGAACCATCGGCGACACGGACCACCGCCGAAGCGGAGAAGAGCGCGGCACCAAGAGTGGTGGCGATCCAGAAGACGCGGAGGTACAAAGGCTGAGTGGCGGCGGTGGCCCTTTTCTCCGAGACGACTAACCACGCGGCCATGGTGTGCGCAACGAAATGGGCGGCGAGGAAGGCGGACTCCACAGCGCGCCATGGCATGCTCGGCAGGAGGAAGAACGCGAGCGCGAGGAGGACGGCGGACGCCCCGAGCGTGACAGAGTAGCGGCCAGTGGTCTAGAATGGCGGTGGCTTTGGCAACAGCGCCTCGTGCTCGGGGGAAGCCCCCGTGTCGCCCTGCGAAGACGGTGGATAACGAGGATGAGCGAGGCAATAAGGAAGACGAGGTCGACAGCGCCGAGGAGCGCGCGCTGCGGGCATGGCGAGAAGAAGAGGAACGCGAACTGGTAATATAAATTGCAAAAAGGGATAAAAATAATTGATTGATTTTTGAGATTAGTAATATATATTGCTATGTATAATGTATTTGGTTTTAATTCATACTGGAGAAAAAACCATAAAACTTTTGTAATCGGAAGAAATAGATGCTTGATCTTGTAGCGCAATTTTCTTTTATGGCTTAACTTTTATGTTTCGTTAGCAATTTTATTTTTCGTAGCAACGCACGGGCATTGATCTAGTTCATTTTCATAAAATATTAGATTAAACATATTTGCAGTCATTCTTATTACTGAAATATGAAATATGTAACAGGTAAAAGTGATACTTGCAAACTGTATCAATACGCCTATTTAGACACTCCTATTAGGTTACTGGCGATGTTCAATATGTAATGAAAAAGATAGAAATAAAAGAAGATTATGATGACATTGACGCAATTTATCTCCTAGCATAAAAAAAACTAGTGGCAGTGAATGATAGGTTCTTTATCTTCTTAACCTCCACACACCTCTCCTTAAATCACTCTTCCACCCTAAAAAAAATCTCTAACAAGCAACATAAAAATTACGCCATAATAAACATACTAACTTATCTTATCATTATCTCAACAAAATTATTCTTATCTCTACTAATAAAAGACAGCTTAACAATCTTAACTCACCTCCGTAAATTCAACCAACATCACTAAAAAGCAGCTTGTCACGTGCGACTTCTTCTTTCTGAAGGTGCCATCACTCGTGTGGCCGCGTCAAAGGCTACCGCCAACGCAAGCCACCCTTCTCGCCCTCTAGTCTCTTGGTAGCTATATTTAGCATGTAATCTCTCTCGTGTGTATGGAGACAGTCCAATGAGATGGGCGTACGATGTTGTGCAATCACCGAACCTAGCTCGCCACTGGCTGGCCCATACTCCCCACTGCACAGCCAGGCGTAGACTATTTGGCGCCACGGGCCCACAGGACAGGAGAATCAATAGACCGCGACGCCGTTGCCCGCCGTCCCCCCTCCCCCACCCGCCCGGCCCTCCGTGTCCGCCTCCGCCTCTCCGTCTCGCGGGAAATCAATCACGGTCGCCGCGACGCGCAAACCGCCTCGATCCGACGGCGGAATCGGCGGGCCCCGTCGATCGATTCCCGCGCCGCTCGGGTGCTTCCTTTGCTAGGTCAGATTTATTCCGCGCCCCCTTTGTTTCGTTCAAATCCGTGCCTACGAGGTGTTCCATCGGAGCCAAAATCGGCCGACATGTAACCTCATAGTCGCGCTTTCCTTCCGGTGTTGATAGGAGGAGGGGAAGATTAAGCGATCTGAATCGAATTTAGCATGTTATTTTGGGCGCCGTGGTAGGTTGGTTGGCGGTGTTGGTCTCGCCTTCTTCGTTGCCCTAGGCTTTTCGTACGGTCGCGTCTTGTAGGGTTGGTCGCGTAGGTGGTCTGCAGCTGTTTGCGTCTATATTCTGTTGAAATGAATGAACCCAGTAGGTTTTGGGCCAGATTGTAGTTGGCTGAAATTTTGTTGCTTTGTGGATAATCGATCTATTCGTCGGTATTAGTGGCAGGATTTCATTTCACAGGTTTACAACTTGCACGCTTCTTAGTTTGTTGACATGATTCTGGCAATTTGGTCTAATTTTGGTTGGACTTTGTTTTTTCAGTCGGTGCTGTTGAGTTCTGTCGCTGCTACGAGTGCCTTATGCATAGGGAGATGTTGAATGATGCTAAGGGCATGTGAGAGCAAATGGGCTCGAACAAGTGATGTCCGCCACCATGAGGGTCAATCTTGAGCTCATCATGCCCATGATGGCGCAATACACCGCCCCTACATGGGCCACATTGGTTGCCGGGTTCTTTGTGCTGCTTGCCGTTTCCCTCGCAATGTACTTGATATTTGAGCATCTCTCGGCATACAACAACCCAGAGGTTTCTGCTTTTCTGTCTCTTTCAACATAGTTCTGTTTGCCAGTAGTATGACAGCCAAATTTTTTACTGTTTTGTATTTTGTTCTACTTCTGCAGGAACAGAAATTTGTTCTGGGTGTTATCTTGATGGTCCCTTGCTATGCAATTGAGTCGGTAAGACCTCCCAAGCAATTTTTATATGTGCTAAATTATTCCAACAATATGGTTAATGATCGTGTTCTCCTTTTGTAACAGTATGTTTCTTTGATAAATCCAAATACCACTGTTTACTGTGGCATTCTGCGCGATGGTTACGAAGCATTTGCTATGTACTGCTTTGGAAGATATATTACTGCATGTTTAGGTAAATTGTTTGTAGCGATGGTGTGATTACCCCTACTTTGTTACCTTTGCCTGTGGTTTTGCATTAAGTGCAGAGCTGGTTAAGGGTTTACTATTTTCCACAGCACAGTGTAGAAGTGCTAATGTTTAGGCTGTTGCTATACCTTGGATCTGAAATTTTCTTTTTGGCAGTACTAGGATGAAACATGCTTTTGAACAACGCAACCACATTTGCCTGAATGGTGATGACTTTATTTTTTTCGTCTACCTCTGCATTGTACATCTGAGAACTAGAAGGCATGCTTTTCTCAGTCGATGTAGTATGTAGTAATTAAAAAAAAAAAGATGTCAGCAATGTAATCTTATAGATAACACTGTATGCTTAGCTACTTACTAGTTAGTACCTTATAAGACTTAAGTAGAATTAACGTGATGGAGTCATTATTCAGTGTTTAGATAAGTTTATTAACAGCTTGAGCTTGGTAGATATCTTCTAATGGCATACAATATCTATTGTAGTATTATTTCACATAGAAGTTTTGCATGGTCTGTGTTGTTGGGAATAGTCCCACATTGGTTGTGGAGAGGGCTTGAGCATGGTTTATAAGGGTGAGGGAGCACCTCCTCATTGAGCTAGCTTTTTGGGAGGAGATGGCCCAAGAGACCTTGGCCCGCTGCTCTGGTTGGGCTGCGACCAACAAGTGCGCGCTTGGCCAAGAGCTGATGGCGTGAGTGCGTCGTGTGCTGATCGTGTGGCGATCAGGTTAACAATTGGTATCAGAGCCCAGGTGGCCCCAGGTGGTTCCTAGATAATCTCGGCCCAATGTGTGAGGGGGAGATTGTTGGGAATAGTCCCACATTGGTTGTGGAGAGGGCTTGAGCATGGTTTATAAGGGTGAGGGAGCACCCCTCATTGAGCTAGCTTTTTGGGAGGAGATGGCCCAAGAGACCTTGGCCTGCTGCTCTGGTTGGGCTTGCGACCCAGCGGCGTGTGCGTGCGCGCAGCTGGTGGCGTGAGTGCGTCGTGTGCTGATCGTGTGGCGATCAGGTTAACATGTGTTCTGGTATGTCTTGTCAATGCATTGTTTGGTACAAATTGCACATTTCCCTGTGTTCTGGTATGTCTTGGCAATGCATTGTTTGGTACAAATTGCACATTTCCTTCTCTGTATTTGTGTTTGTTTATTGTGTCTGTTCAAATGTAGGTGGGGAAGATAAAACAATAGCTTTTTTGAAGAGGGAAGGCGGCTCAGGTTCCGGGCAATCCCTTTTGCATCATGCCCATGAGAAGGGAATCATACACCATCATTTTCCTGTGAATTTTATATTGAAACCCTGGAGAATGGGGACACGGTTTTACCAGATTATCAAATTTGGAATCTTCCAATATGTATTTCTACCACCTATCTTGCAATTTGTTAAATCTGGAAAGTTGAGATTAACTTAGTTAAAGTACTTTGCACATGCAGGTGATTATAAAGACACTCACAGCTAGCTTATCTCTTTTTCTAGAAGCTTTTGGTGTATATTGTGATGGAGAATTCAATTTGCGATGTGGGTAAGATAATTATCTCTTTTCTGCTTGTTTAGTCTCGTATGGGAAAGGGCATTGTCCATACTTTGAGTTATTTGTGCAAAAGAGTTGACTCTGTAAACAGAATGGAAATGTAAGGCTTTTCTGTCATATTCATGGTGATAAATTAAACAAACCAGAACATGCTCCAATTTTGCCCTCTAATCCTCAAAATAAATCCAGGTCTCAATTTCCTCTCTTTTCCAGAAAATAAATTAATCGTTTTCCATATGCTTATATTTTGCTCCATTTGTCTTAGTTACTCCTACATCTCTTTTTGATGCAGATACCCTTACTTTGCTGCAGTCCTGAACTTTAGTCAATATTGGGCCCTGTACTGTTTAGTAGAATGGTACACAGCTACCAAGGACGAATTGGCACATATAAAGCCTCTGGCTAAGTTTCTTTCCTTCAAATCGATAGTATTCTTGACTTGGTGGCAAGGGGTGGTGATTGCGATAATGTATGCTTTGGGCCTGCTTAGAAGTCCTTTAGCCCAGAGCTTGGAGTTAAAATCAAGTATTCAAGATTTCATTATTTGTGTAGAGGTATTTTATCCTTCTAAGTTCAGGTTATCTTTAAAAAGATCTATTATGTTTAGCTTTTTTAAAAATGTACTTCATGTTTCTGTGATAAGCTGTTTTATATATCTGATAGCATCATGTCTTCCTCCAGCACAGATGGGCATTGCTTCAGTTGTTCACCTCTATGTGTTCCCTGCCAAGCCCTATGAGCTCTTAGCTAACCAGTCACCTGGAAACATTTCAGTGCTTGGAGATTATGTATCCTCTGACCCTATAGATCCTTACGAAATCAAGGAGAGCAATCGACCCACCAAAATGAAGCATCCACAGTTGGAACCGGATGAGAGAAGTGCAACAAATATAAAAGAGAGTGTTCGAGACTTCGTGATCGGCAGTGGAGAATATGTGAGTTCTATGAACAAATCTTACCATGGAGCAGTTCATGCATTTCATTTTATCATGCCCCGCATTGCTTATGAATAACTGGTTGGCATGTGCTTATCGGTATGATTCTCACATTTTTATGTTCCTTTTCTTCCACAACATTTAGGTGATCAAGGATTTTAAGTTCACTGTTAACCAAGCTGTACGGCCAGTGGAAAAGCGGTTTGATAAACTGATGAAAAAGAAAGACAGGTATAAGAAAAGTCAGGATGACAACTGGGTGAGTGCAGCATCACCAGAGAGACCGGTTCGTGGGATCGATGATCCGCTATTAAGCGGGAGTGCAAGTGACAGTGGGGTTACGAAGGGCAAAAAACATCGCAGAGCTGTAAGCTCAGTTGCTGCTGTGGACAGTTGGGGAGGTGGTGATCAGACATCTGATGGCTACGAGATAAGGGGTCGTCGATGGGCAGTAAAGAATTAAAGATTTAACCATGCGCAGTATTGGTATATTTAGAACCACACTGCGCGAAAAAGAAAGTGACATTTTGTCACAGGATTTGCTGGTAACCTTCTGCAACACTGGCCAATTCTTTTTCCTATCCAAGTCCTGATACGGTAGTCTGTGCATATAGCCTTTTTCTTTTTTGGACAAATCGTATTGATATTTGGTACTGGGAATTGGTGATTGAATTGAGAATGGATTATAAAAACGGAAGCCCCTCTACAAGTGCCCCATTTTCTTACCTAGTCTTATGACATTATGGCTTGTACATTCATATACGTCGTAACTCCAAAAACCTGTAAGGTGTGTATATTCTCATGCGGAAATACTAGTTTACGGTCGCTCTCACCGAGCTTCTCGTGCGCTCTCGCTTCAAAACACGGACACGTGCCCATTTAGTTGCCATGCACGGAGAGGTGGGCACTCAGGCCGGGCTCTTTTGAGCCGGTTCGAGGCACGGCGGGTATGGCACGGTCCGAAGCCCGGCCCGGCCCTGTAGCACGGGCCGTGTCGGACCCGATGATCTAGGGCATGAGGAAGAAACTCAGTATAAAGATCACCGACCCACAGAGTGTGAGTGTTATGGACGTACCCAACAGCATGATCGTTACATCGCCGCGACACCTGAGAGAGACTGATCAGCTCTCTCTCTCACCCATCTATCTCAATTTCTCCCTTACTCATCTGTCTCTCTCAATCTCTATTACCTCTCTTCCTCATTCTCTCGTTGCCCTCTCTTTCGCTTGTGTTCTGCACATCTCCTCGTTCTAAGAATAAATAAATTTTAGTTTTTTTCTATAATATTCGTGTCCACTATCTTTAACTCCATGTCTTTGGTTCCTTTCTTCTTGTCACAATAGTGCAAATAGGCTGGGCCTGAGCCGGTACAGCATGAAGCGCAAATAGGCCGTGCTTGAGCTCGCCGAAGGTGAGTCGGCCGTCAGTAAACACGACGGCCGTCGCGTCCGAATCTTGTTCAGCATCGAAGCACATGGGCGTCTTGCGTTGGCCACCGACGTGACGCCCACCTCTACATGCACGCACATGCGCGGGGCTCCTTAGAAATTTCCGATGCAATCAAAGACGCATCTCCAGCCCCTCATGCACCAAAAAGTTTTTTTAATCTAAACTTTACAAACCGAAGCTTTTTAAGGCCCTGTTTGGTAGAGCTCTGCTCAACTTGCTGGAGTGAATCTGTGGAGCTCGCCAAACAAATAGTTCGATAATCGCTCCTGTGGTGATTCCGTGAAGTGATTCTCCGAAATGAACTAGGTGGGAGCTGAAAAAAGTCGCTTCTCCCGATTCACTCCCAACAAAGAGTCGGTTTCCATAGAGTTTATCCTATGGATTAGTTAGAGAATCACTTTCAATGACAGTAATCACTTCTCTCGGAGAATCACTTCTAACAGAGAATCAGAATCAGAGGGAGCTCTACCAAACAGGCCCTAAATTGAAAGTTTCCCAAGTTAAAATTTTCTAATTTGAGTTTTTTTTATTTAATTTTTTTTGAGTTGAAAGTTTCCATTTTTAAACTTTTGATTTAAAATTTTTTGAGCTGACTTTCAAATCAGAATTTTTCGAACCAAAAGTTTTTTGAAACAAAACTTTTCAAACCGAAAGCTTTTGAATTGAAAGTTTTTGATTTGAAACTTTTTAATTTGAATTTTTTTATTTAAAATTTTTTGTGTTGAGTCTTTCCGAGTTGAAACTTTTTCGATTTGAAATTTTCTATTTAATTTTTTTAAAGTTCAATCTAGCAAAGTACTCGGCAATCCGAGAAAAATACACGCATTCGAACTAGCAGTACTCAAATTTCATAGTAAACTATCCTAATCGATTCTTTACGTGTTAGACCGCCCCCGGCGGGCTTCTAGTGGGCTGTGGTACTGTAGATGCCCAGCGAGTGCAACCTATGGAACATCCCACACTCCCGATTCATTCCTGCCTAAATTAAAAAGGTGTGCCCTGGAATATCATCCATAACCTGATGGAACATTTTATTTTGTCTATTGAAACATATAACATGCCATATTTATTACTAAGTTAAAATATATGTAAGTGGGGTTTGTTTTAAAGGTCTCGTCGTAAGGAACACCATGGTTCTAACAAATCACGAATTAGACAGCCGTGGAAAAGATATTATGTTTGGATTTTTTAATAGTAAAAAATCACCTCAGACTCTGTGTGCTGATGTGGATTGCTGCTACTACTAGCGTGAACTCCTTATGCCGACTGTTACTACTGCCGCTATCATAAGCCGGAGTGCAGGCTTTGATGGCCCACGAGGTGGGCGGCACATGGCTAATTGCTCCTAGTCAACCCCAGATTGGATTTCATCATTTTTTTTGTCCTTTTACCTTTTTTCTTTAAATTTGGCTCCTTTTAGAACGGAATTACGAATCTAATCCCGTTCCAAAGGTGGCGCGTGTCAATTTCCATGCTCCCCTACCGCGAAGGTTAGTACCACGCCTCACGTGCTTACCAGGCGCGGCAACGCCTGCTCCTGTGCTCCCCAGGCGCTGCAGATTCGGCTTCCGCGCTTCTTTGTTGTGGCAGAAACAGATATTACGCATTGCGTCTTCTACGTTGGAAAAGAGAGTTAAAATTATAAATATGTTCATCTAGAGTCTAAATTTTAATAAAAAACGAGCTAAAAGATAGAAAAAAAAAGATTGATTCCAGTCTTCCACATCTGCAGCTCCAATTCCCAATGCGCACAAGGTACGCGAGATGCATGCATGCGTAAAAAAAAACACCAAGCATTGCATTGCCCAGGCAGGACAGAAAAGCCAACTAGACGAAGACGACAGAGCGAGCCAGCCAGCTCAGCCTTGGCAGAATCTTCTTCCAAACAAAACCCAATCAGCTGCTCGCCACATTCTCGCTCCCTGACACACGGGCCCACCTCCTGTTCATGCCTCCCCCTGCCATTTGTGCGCTCGTATGGCTGCACCGGGCCCGTCTGTCTGCCATTCCACAGTCCTCTCCACTTCTATGGCTGAGCTGACCGCTGTCCTTGGCCGGGTGACTACAGTTCAGAGCGTGCTTAATTCCATGCCTCCCTGGAGAATCTGCACTTTGTTTACTCCAGTCCGTATTGGCAGCACTGCAGCAGATGCGTTTAGATCGATTTATTACAGCTGATGGCAAGCCAGGCTGTTGTGTTGGAGATTTGAGCTCAAAAGATTCTCTAAAGCCACAAGTAATACGGAAAGTCGAATAGCCTTTAGTGATGTATATAGAGTCATACATTAACACTGTTGGTTACTAGAACTACCATCCGTGTCAGCTTGCGTAGCAGACTATTAGGGCATTTTTAATGGGAGTTTCTTAATGGTTTCTACATATGTCACGTAGGATAAAAAACTTAGGTGGCAATAAATTAATGCAGAGAGAGAAAGTTAGAGTTTCTTAAACTAGAAATGGTTTCTTCATTAAATGCTTTGGCTAAGAAACTATAAAAAACTGCATTGTGGGTATGGTGGTTTCTTATGCATGTCTAGGGTGATGAAAAAGTAATAGTTAAATATTAAATGATAAAACCATGTTAAGAAACAATGCATTGTAGCTTTTGTATAAATTAGTGTTTCTTAGTGACATGGATGTCTTTCAAACAAGTAGAAGAAACTCTCTATTGGGAATGCCCTTAGTAGCCTATATGCTGCGTAAACTTCAGCACTAGCGATCGAAAAGATTATTGCCAATTTTCTGTGTTGCAACTTACACTACGCAGTATAGTGCCCTACGTTATGTCATATAAAAATTTTGGTCCGGTGTTTTTTCGTAAAAAGATAGGAAGAACTCAACGTAATTTCAGTTTTCTCGAATATCTTTTAAAAAATGAGTTGGCTAGAAGCTGTTAATGAATTTGCGGAACTATAAGGTCTTTTTTAAAAAAAATAATGGAGGATCCGTTTCGCGAATCTATGTAACTACGGGATCTTTTTAAGAAAACGGTGAAAGGACCCATTTTGGATTTTAGATTTTATAGGGGCTTTTGCCAAAAAACCTGACATGGACAGCTCCGTGCGTGTGTGTGTTTCCGGCGTAAGAGATAGTATATTTAAAGGCCGGCTTAAAACACAGATAAGCCTCCTACCCTCTCACCCCCACATTTTTGTGTCATCTAAAATTCAAATAATCGATATTTCTATTTGAAATGATAACTGAAACAAGATGCTATCAATGCCACCATTAAAATGGTCGATTTCCTCTCCACTTC
Source organism: Guadua angustifolia (assembly GCA_036346375.1). Classification (NCBI taxonomy): domain Eukaryota; kingdom Viridiplantae; phylum Streptophyta; class Magnoliopsida; order Poales; family Poaceae; genus Guadua; species Guadua angustifolia. The sequence goes on along the minus strand of CM070506.1, from coordinate 39,877,557 downwards.
CTCTCCCAACACAATCATAGAAAATGGCCGCCTGTTGGTGCCATTTTAAGCACAGTGCCGGGATAAAAGTCAGTGCGAGGATAGGCCGTTATGAACTCTTTGCGAATGTGGATCCCTATAGCAGCAGGTTCAAGGCCTGACACATGGACCAACGCAACTAGTATCACGAATTCACCATCACTTGCGATCCTTGTTAAATAATAAATTGATCATCGTAGATCAACCCTAATACCAATCATCTAATATTGAGAATACCCGAATTAGAGCAATAAAAGAATTGATGAACATCAAGTATATGATCTCATCTCTCTTCTTTTTATTAATTATAGACTTATTCTCTTTTACAATAGAGGGTTATATATTATATTTATAGCCAAAACTTTTTTAGGGCAGTTTTCGAATTCACTCGTTAAACCCTAGAGTTTGGTTATATCTTAACACTCCGAACCAGCTTGACTCTAGGGATGGCAACAGAGATGTTCCCCGATGGGGAGTGGTGGAACGTCCCCGTCCCTGAGAAGAGAAAAAACACCTGTTCCTCGGCCCTAGACCCGGCATCGGGTGCCACTTCGTCCCGTTCTCGGTCCCTGGGTATCGAGTCTCCCGTGGAGAGCCATACCCGATAATAAGCACAAACAACATATTCACAACACAAATGATAGATTCAAAGCATAAATCACATAATCAAAGTAAAAGGCGCCAAAATATCAATTAGAGATTGAGCTCACTCACTGCCTCACTGGTGTCGTGGTGCGGCGGTGTGGGACGAGGAAGCACACCGAGGCGGCCATGGTACAGCCGCAGAGGGGGAGGTGACCACCAATGCTCGTCGCACGCGCCTGGCCATTTGAGCAGACCATGGTGGAGGGGGAGAAGGAGGCGGCCACCGACACCCTTGTCACCGAGGGGGCATGGTTGAGGGGGAGGGGGAGGCGGCCACCGATGCCACACACGCCCGCGCCACCTACGTTGTGCCGCTCGGTGAAATCAGCCCGCAAAGGGGAAGGAGAGGAGGGGAGAGGGCGAGTGGCTAAGCAGAGGGGGAGTCAGAGGGGGAGAGTCGGAGAGGGCGAGGCGAAGCCGCAAGAGTGCAAGGCGGAGCAGGTGGAGGCGACAAGGACGAGGTGGAGTAGGGGGAGGCGATGGGGATGAGGCGAAGCAGGCGGAGCCGCAGTGGCGACAGAGGTGAGGCTAAGCAGGCAGAGCCGCAGAGGCAACGGGGGTGAGGCGAAGCAAGTGCAGGCGGAGGCGAAGGCATGACCGAATCTAGAGGGAGGGATTGGGGAATGAGGGAGGCCGATGGGAATTTCGGATTTAGGGTTATGCGAGGCCTCTTTGCTCCGCCAGTCGAGGTGGGCCACCATACATTTGTAACCGGGGATTGGGTATCGGGGATGGGGAACCAAGAAATGCCCCTACACCCGATTCCCCGATGGGGACAGTTTTTCTCCGTTATTAGTCTTGTGGGGGAAAACTCCCCGATCTCAGCCTCCTAATAGGGGAATTCCCCGTCGGAAAATGAGGAGCGGGGCCATTGCCATCCCTACTCGTCCTTTCTCGCGTGCCATGTGTTCCCAACAGATCAGTGCTGTATCAAGAAATCATTTGGTTTGATCACTTGACCTTCTCTCTCTCTCTCTCTCGGTTTCGGTGATCAATGGGGCATTAGGGTATTCCCAACCCTCCACCTCAGCTGGTGTCTATAGAATTAATTACGCTGCCAACTAAGCAAAAATCTGATGTGGCATAGGAGTTAAGGAAGGGAGAGAAGGAAAAACGAAGAAACCGTGTTTCATGCAAGAAACCGGGTCGACGCGGTACCAAGACTCAAGAAACTAGCAAAATCGGGTTGGACGTTCGCTGGCGCTTACCAAGTTTGTGTTTGTGGTGCATGCATTGGTTTATTGCTCTCATGCATTGCTTTATTGCTCTCTCCCTCCTCTAGACACTACTCATGAAAACCATGGGTTGGAAAACTATGCATTGGTTTATTGCTTTCTCTCCCCTCTAGACACTACTCATGGACACCATGAGTTGGGACTGCCCTTAGGGCATTCCCAATGGAGTTTCTTAGATGATGTCTTAGACATTAATTACTATGCCACATAAGCACTATGCTGAGTTGACAAGTTATTTATTGATGAAAAAGATTGAAGTGATGTCTTAGGGCATGTACAAAGCCATTTAATATGGTGTCTCTTAGTGATGAGGTGGACATGCTTCGCTGATGTGGCAGGGGGAAAAGTGCAAAAAATGCTAGAGTCGACTCTTGGTGAAGAGACGACTCTTCACAAGCTCCTAAGCAGAATTAGAGAGGAGCAGTATTAAATAGCATGTTGGCTCTTGTGCATGTCCTTTGTACATGCTTATCTTTTTTGCTTAGAAGAATGTGCTAAGAGACACTCTTGACTCTCCATTGTACATGCCCTTATATAAGAAACCATTCTTATAGAGAACCAATGCAGCAAGAAACCATTGAAAACAGCATTGGGATGGTTTGGATGTCTCCGTTGCATGTTTTGTGAGCCCCACATTGATTTGTTGTGGCATATATATATAAGCGTATGTATCAAGATCCGAAAGAATTATACTAGAAAAATGATTTTATTAATCTCGTGACATGCTTAATTGTGTGATCAAATGTTTGTCATTGTGACTTACTAGATCAACCAATATCCTATATATCTCTTTCCATATGCGTACAAAATAAAATACACAACACAATTGAGATTTGCATTGGATCAAAACATCTAGATAATTAATGTCCTTGGATTACTAGCAGATACCACCCATTGTGATATCTCACTAGAGACACCACATACTTAATGTATTTACTCATCTGTAGATACCACCTAAGAAACTACCCATTGAGAATGCCCTTAGGTGTACTACACCACACATAACAGCAATATATGAAGCCAAGATGGGAGGACACTTGTGAGGTTCGGTTAGTGTGTGGAAGTTGCTTGTGTGATCGATGGGTTAAAGTAAGCCACTTAAGTGCCGTTAAATCCAGTTCCATGATTGGTTTTGTCGGCGCTAGCCTTGATGGCGATGCTGTCGATCGTTCTTATCTACTGCAAATTAATCCCTTTCGTAGACTAGGTCACTAGGCATAGTAGATTAGTAGTACAGTAGTTGGTAACTTGCTTTCAGTCGCAGTCAGATATGGGCGCCTCGCCTCCTTGCATGGAAATAGTCAAATGGAGTTGCTACGCTGCCTTGGTCTTTGGGTCTTGCTGGATGGAAAGCTATGGCCAGTTGGCCACGAGGAAGAGGAGTGCACAATTATATAACTTTGGCATGCGTGGCTTAGATATTTGCGAGAAACCCAGGACTAATCACACCTTTTACTCCTTCGTTCACGAATACATGTTATTTTAACTTTTAATTCTTTTTTAGATACATTTCGTTTTACAATTTTAAAGTGACTTTTTACCTTTTTCTTTTTTATACCTTCCTTTAACTATTTTTAATGTTATTAACAAGTAAGACACGCTATTTAAAGATATAATAAAATGGATAATACGGTCTTTTTTAGTTGTGTTTTGGTGAAAGTATAAAAATTTAAAATAACATCTATTTAGAAACTGATGAATTTAAGTAGGTTTAGGCCGCTATGTGAAGCGAAGCTGTGAAGATGGTAGATTGGTAGCAAGCTCATGGGACAAGGCATGCATGCGTTGGCGCGTAGCACGATCGATTCTTCGGGCTTCGCGTGCACCGAATCCTTACGCTGCACCACAAAGTTATTGGATTGTTTTTTAGCAGCCCGAAAGTGAGAAGTCGCCCTTAGGATTGGATTGGATTGGATGCGAATGAATTTTAGTACTAGTAATTCTTGGGACGTGTCGGTGCAGCAGCATGGGCATGTGTTGTATCGCATCTGCTTTATCCCGTTCGCACGTAACCGGCGGATGCCAGACACCGCCTGCCTGCTCGATTTTTACGGATCGGCTTGGCTGCTGAGCAAGAATGGATTCGGCTTTCCAGACCGCAGAGCACGTGGCGTACGTACGTTCTCGTCCTTAGCCATGTTCTGCTCGATCGCGTCCAAGCTAGGCAGAGCGACTAATTGTAGAGAGAGAAAACGTTCGTGTTTTACGTAGTACAGTAGAGAATAAAAACGAATTTTGTTAATTAATTTGAGACCGGGTTGAGTGGGTGATTTATAGATGTGGTGCTATATATATATATATATGCTGTACATAGTCGATGGCCAAATCAAGGAGAAGAGAGCTCAAGTTCAGACGATGTTTTTGCACGGGCCGCGATCTCTCTGCATTTCTGCAACCATCAAGATGCCATCGTGTCCATGCATTATTACTGCTCCTACCTTCTACGTACGTTGGGATACGGTTGGTGATGTCGTTTGATCGTTTCGCACTCCAATAAATCTGTACAGTGCTAGTACTATATCGAGATTTCAGAGTACCCCTAAAAAAGATGCACATGTACAGAGAGAGCCTTTATACTGTAGTAAAACTGTTGCTCCCCAGATATCCCCTCATCCTCGTGACGTGTCACTAAACAAAAATTCAGCACCCACCGACCTCTAATCGCAGGTTCTCTGCCGTTACGGCAGACGATTCCCATCCCCGACCTCTGTACTCTGCGTTGGTCGCCACAGAAATGAGCCAATCGATGGTTCTACTCTTCCAATCCAATACATAGAACAAAAATTCTCCATCAGAATGGATGTTAAGGGTGTGTTTGGCAGGGATTTAGCTTCTTCAGATTCGTGAATCTAGTGAAGTTGAAAATTCTAGTTTTACCAGATTCGTGAAGCTGAAACTGTGAGTACATTGAGAGTGTTTAAATAGATCATCTTATTTACATTTTAGACCAAAAATATAAACTTAATTCACTTTATTTTAACCTACAAGTTTCAGATTTCAGGTGAAGCTAGAATATAGAGATTTACCAAATAGACCCTAAGTTCTACAGAGCCATGGAGTATTAGGTAGGCATAGAAATGCCGCATGCCTTCCATCACCTTCATTTTGATTCACAAACCAAGCTTTATCACAGGAGGAAAAGCTCAGGAATCACAATCACTATTGAATGGAGCCTTAGCCAACTCAAAAGGGGGGGGGGGGGGTCATCAAAGCATGTGGCACCGCATTATCAAGTGCTTGTGAATAGTTTTTTGTACTACGTATATCTATTAATTACGTCCGTACACACGCATGGGACACAGCCAAGTTGTTATCAGCATGGTTGCTATAGTATTAATTCACTTTCTCCTCGCAAAAATAGGTCACCAAATATCAACTATATTACATATGGACAGACATTCAACAGGTTAATTTTCTTTTGATCATCCATCCACTTGATATTTCAGTCCTTTCCTCGTAGTAAAATTTTTGGTAGGAACTTCTGTCTTGTCACTTAAATCTGTCGTGCAGGTTTTGGATCGAACAACATATGCTCATATTTGGAGTTGGATGGTGCAGAGTTAAGCTAAGCTCCTCTTTAAGTAACGGCTGGGTTTTGTTTAGTAGTAGATACTGCAAATCATGGGAAACAGCTTAAGGCAGCATTTGTTAAATTATTTTAACATAATATGACCCATATAAATTATAGAATGGTTTTTATAATAAAAGGTCTAAGTGTGATGGTTGCTAGACTAAAAGATTAAGAATCATAGGGTTTAAAATCCATCTCCTCTTCCTTCTAAATATTTAGTTGTGTACTAATTAGTGTTATTAAGCATAATGCTACAGGAGGGTGCATGGCAATGCAATGGCAATTAGTTTCCATGCATATATTAAAGTGTTGAGTTATAGTCAATTTCATTAAGTTTTAAGTGTTGAATTAAAGTATCAGTTTCATTGATTAAGTATTTGGAAACTAACTTATTTACGGCATGGAAACTGACGTATTTAGTACTTGAAACTGATGCATTTATTGGAGGAATTTATCTGAAAACTAGCGTTCCTATGTAACTCTCTCCTTAGTTACAGAGGAACCTCTCTCTTTGGCTATAAAAGGAGGAGGATCCTGTGCATAGGGAAAAGAAAAAAGGACAGAAAGGAATAATATACATATCAAAGAAAAAAATAGAAATTTCTCTGACAATTGAGGGAAGTATAAAGATTAAGAAGAAAGAGAGGAAAGAAAAATTGATATACAAGACATTGCTAATATGTCTCAAGGTGGGTTTGTGCTTTTGCACATATAAAGAATAATTTGTGCTTCTGCATATATAAAAGTTGCTATTTGGTTTAATTAAATTGTGCTAAATGATCTTATAGCTTCCGCACTTTTGCTTACAGCATTGTTAGGGCATCTCCATTTGAAAAGAATATTCGATTTTGTTTTTCAGTACTCGTGATCAAATTCGTGTGCTAGATTTCTTTGTTGCTTCATCTAGAAGAAGAAAAAAGAGAACTGTCGAGTCACTGTCGCACTGAACTCTAGTCAAAATAGTCTATTATCAATAGTAGGTATTATGCAACGTAGTTTATTGCCTGGACGATGGGAAACGGCTAAAATAACAATTGATGCACAATATTACATGGAGTACTAAGGTTTGATTGTACACAATTAAGCAGCTAATAAGGTCAACAGTACAGAGACTTACAAATATTAAAACATAAATGAAGTGTAGAAGGTGATTATTTATCCATTCATTTAATTTAAGATTTATACAACTTGTATTGAAAAGTGATACATAAAAGTACTAACCAAAAAAAAAGGAAGAACCGAAAATCAATTGAGTTAATGTGCTGGGACCAGTGGTTAAAATTAATTAGGTTGATGGAGACTTTTGTTCTAATCCACCTATCAGAACATCATTTTTTTGACCTTTTGTGTGTCCATTTTGTTAGGGTCTTATCTTTGCCCCACCATATGCTCCACCCCACTTGTGTAACAAACTTTTCTACGCAGCAGGCCATCGATATCGATCACATGCAGATCTTCTCTAAACTAAGGATCTGTTTGGTAGAGCTCCAGATCCCAGCTTCTCCTGAGATCTAAAACTTGTAGGCTAAAATAAAGTAAATTAAGTTTATATTTTTGGCCTAAAATATAAACAAGATGATCCATCTAAACATTCTTAATGTACTCACAGCTCCAGCTTCACGGATCTGTGGAGCTAGGAAAATCCAGCTCCACCAGATCCACGGATCTGGTGGAGCTGGAGCCGTACCAAACAGGCCCTAACTTTTAGGGTTATTCTCATTGGTAAAGGGAGGGAAGGATATGATCCAAGAACAAGCAGTGAAATTCTTTTCCTGGCAGATCCAGATCAAACACTGAATAAACTGCGTAATTTGTTGATATTAGTAAAAACTAAAAACGGTGAGTACGTAATTTTCTTAGCGTTTTGCATTTTAGAGCGAGTGAATATACAATATTGATAGGAGTTTAGCACTGCAGGTAATTAACAGTTGCATGGCTGTATAATCTTGCAGCCATGGGGGTGGATCCACGTGAAGCTTCAAGGATGCACGGGACACCGGGTCTATTGTCGTTTTACCTTATCAAAATCCACCTTGCGGTTTAAGATCAAGTGGCTCCACAGTACGTATACGGTGATATATACGTCTGGTGACCCCTGGTCGGTTTCGTCTGGATCTGACGTCACTCCTTGCCGCGCGCGAATCCCAACAACTTATTTTATACAGTGCCAAGATAATGCCAACCTTTTGTAACCAAGCTAGGATTATTTTTACCCACTTCAAACCTTTTCGCTTTCATTCCTTCTTTTTTGTTACGATGGAAAATCGCTCTGCTCGTACATATGGATCATATCCTTTCGAGCACACCTTTTGCATGGCATACGGCTGGAAAGGCGATCCGGGATGAAACCGATCGGTTGCTTGTTAGGATCGAAGTACAACCAAACATCACGATGAAAACATCACTTGTAACGCTTCCATTGGGCAAAACGGCACACTTGGGTACGTAGCAAGCGTCTTGACACCACTGGACCAAGGAAAACCACAACTTTGCTTATTAGCAAAATTATGCCACCTTATTAGCAAATGTAAGTAGATTACTGTAGCAGGCACCGTATGTATTGCATTGCACATTCAATGAGCCTATAATTAATTCAGAGTAGTGCCGGTGATTGAACAGTACTTCCTCCGTCTAAATTTATAAGATGCATTCACTAAGGGCACTTGCAATGGCGTTTCTAATAGCGTTTCTTAACATGCCAGCAGGGATAAAAAATTGACGTGGCAAGGAATAAATACGGAGAGAGAGTATCATCGTTTCCTCTTTGTGAAACGATCTCTTCGCTTCTTCCAAAGCGATGGAAACGCAGCAAATCTGCGTTGCGCTACCCCTCATCGTTTCTTCGCGTCCCCGCCAAGATCTGCTGCGCCCGCGCTCCTCCCCCTTCCATTTCTCCGCCCGCGCTCCTCCCCCTTCCATTTCGCTCTCCCTCCCCTCCCCTGGCGGCGTCGCCCCCCTTGCCTCCTCCTCCTGGCGGCGTCGCCCCCCGGCCAGCGCTCCCCATCCCGCCGCAGTGCCTCCTCCTCCGACATGTCCCCCGGTTAGCGCTCCCCCTCCACCCGTGCCGGCGGCGTCTCCCGGCAGCGGTCCCCCTGGCGTCTCCCCAACAGCGCACCCCCTCCCAAGGCGTCTCCCGCAGAAACACCCTCTCCCTCCGCAGGCGTCCCCTTGGTGGTGTCTCCCACATTCACCGCATCTCCCTCGCCATAACTCCTAAATGCATTGTGCCATCAGGTTTGGTTTTGGTGATGATGCTTGAATGAATGGATGAATAGGTAGATGAATGCATGTATGGATGAATGTGTGATGCTATAGAAATGATAGATGATAATCTATGATAGATGATAATCTATGCAAGGATTGTGATGCTATAGAAATTATATGTATATGTATATGAGATCTGATTGGAGGAGGTTTACAAGAGTTCCTAGGCATGAGCGAAGGTGGTTGATGTTAAGTGCAGTTACGGTTGTGGCTATTTTCAGTTATCATGTTTTGTCGGTGTGCTTAGTCCGATCTTGAATGTTTGCACGAGAGTGTCTAAGGCTTTTGAATTGTCTGGTGTTGGTTTGGTTGCTTGTATGTATGGGCATTAAACCGACTTCAATCCAATCCTTTTGATCTAAAAATGATATGTATATGTTCTTGTGCAGTTATTTGTTTTGTCATCCATTTTTGTCAGGATTGGAAATGAATATCCCTTTTGATAATGGGCATTTGATTGACCATACCAACTAACATTAGCTAGGTAGCTTATTATGTAAGGCATAGTTGTATACTTAGTAAATCGGCAATCTGGATCATCTATCTCATTGTGAGTGATTTCTCTTTGCTACATCATTCATCTTTGAAGTCGCAATTCATGCCGGACAACAAACCGAACAACACCTTAAACCACCAAACTACCAAAAAGCAATATGATTCTTCACTTCTTCCTCTCCTTGCACCAAACCACGTAATCGGATGCACAGGCGTTTTCACACCATCTACTGTTTGTTGTTATGTTTCTAAGATCGATTAAGTTTCTTCTCGATATTTTCTTTCTTTGTGGGCTTGGAGTTATTTCATTTCAACATCTATGGGGCTACAAAGTAATGGACATTATTCATGACAAATTATTTTTCATTGTAAGTTTGAGTTCATTTTCATATCATTCACACAATACCTTTTCATTTAAGTAACTCGTTTGGATTTTGTATCAATCAAGTTGGGTTTTCTAGGTTGATTACAATCCGGATCACAAAAAGAGACTAGCTGTTGATTGAGTTACTTCTTTAAATCAAATAAAAATTAATGACTCTCAATTCAATGTCTTTGATTACACAAAGTCATGTAGAGGCACTAAACCATTTTTTTGCTTTGTATACATCTCTTTTTCTGTTGGTTTGTAGTAGCAAAAGATGAGTCAAGTTCTATCGTTTGTATTGTACAATGGATTTTGGACTTGAATGGATATAGAGGATTTCTAAACAGGCAATTTCTTTTGTGAACAACAGATTGTTCTCTTCAATCCACTAATGCTATATGTCATTCTGCATTTTGCTCACCTTTCATAGAAACAAGAAGTCCTGGTGATAGCATCTTGTTGCCATTTTTTGTTCTTTTAATTTGTTCATCCCTTTCAGGTTACATCGTTGTCTTGTGGATGGGTCGAAAGGAGAAGGAAAAACAGGGAAGTGGTGATGTACCACCACCATCTCAGTCAACTCCCCAGCAACCAAATATGTATGGCAACAAGACTAGTGTGCCTGAATGGTAATGTCTAACTACATTTTGTTTCATTCACTGTTCAGAATATTGATTTTCATTAGTAATGAAATCATGTTTGTATGACATATATATCTTTTTTTTTAATTTAAGGCCACCCGGTGGTTTCGTAAGCTACCTCCAAAACCCACAATATAGTCCACACCATTTTCCCTTTCATCTAAACTTTGCAAGTACACAACAACATGCAGAAAATTTTCATTTTACCGGTGCTACTTCCAGCCATGTTCCATTTTCACCGCCACAACCATCACCTACCCATAGAACTCCACCTACACCAATGGCAGCCAATAGGATGCCACAACCATCACCTGCCCATGGAACTGCCCAGTTGCAAGTCGAAGATTCAGATGATGGTGAGCTTGCAGGATGAGAAGCGCTGAAGTGGAATGATACGAAGAGGAAATAAGACTGGTAATCATGTTTGTTACACTTACTTTCATTTGAATTTTGTGGCATTGCATTTATTAATTGATATTGAACTGAAATTATAGGTAAGCTGTTGGTTGAATAGTTCAAACGATCCAATAGATGGGAACAACAAGAAAGTTGAACAATATTGGGAAGAGGTCACCGCCGCATACAATAGCACCACCCCAAAAATCGGAGAAGAGAATCCGCCAATGAAGCTCCATTGGCATCGCATGAAGACTAAGATAAACAACTTCAATGGTGTTGGAAATGTGTTAACGCGGTGTACCAAAGTGGCATGTCGATGATCAAAGGATGCAAAATGCAATGAAAAATACCGAAGCGGACTACAAAGAAACTTTCAAACTAGTGGAGATGTGGAAGGTACTTGCGATGAACCAAAATGGACAGCTTATGTGAAGCGCCTGAGAGAATAAATGATAGTACATCAACGGAGAATGATAAAAATGTTGTCGATTTGGAAAACTTAGCACGTCCTATTGGTTGCAAGGCAGCAAAGGCCGATCGTAAGGGTAAACATAAGAAGCGAGGTGCGGGGAGGCCATAATTGTAATTGGAGATACAATAGACAAGTTAGTTGATGCTAAAGCTAGTAGTAAGCAAGATCGTGAAAAGCTAACGGAGGTGCAAGCAACGCTTGTCTCCGCCGAGAAGCTACAAACAGCAAAAATCAACAAAGAAACCAAAATGCTTGGCGTTTACAACGAGTTATTGCTTGCCGACACTAGCGCGATGGATGACGATCGCGAAGGCTCAACGTACTCTTGCTTTGGATAGTTTGAGGATTCTTTGTTTGGTAATAAAATTGAGAGTGCGTGCTACTAGTCTTTGAATCATATATTGCATGTTCTGTTTATTTTCACGCCGAGCTTGGTGCTAGTTTTAAAAAGGATTAAACTATCTACCACAATCTTTTGTAAGAGTTTTCATGTGAGTCACATTATCATTTCCCTGCACATTCATTCTTTGAGATGCAATCTGTCGTTTTGCTCCAATCGGCCTATAGACTGGTCATTATCGGTCAACATATGTTTTGCTCAATCATTATCTGTACATTCATTCTTTGAAATGATAATGCATGGATATAGACACGGTCTTTTGGACCTTTTCTTGTCAATTTGGAAAATTGCAGGGAAGTTGTTAAGTGATGGGGTCAGGGGTATCTCATATAGACCTGGTCTTTTGGACATTCATTATCTGTCACAATTTGCATACTTATGAATTGTTAGGGTGATGGGGTCGGGGTATCTCATATGAGTAGAAAGTGAAGAATTTACCAATATGTCTAGTTTGGGCTTTTATTGGGTTGTGCTATGTGACTGTTGCATTATGTATATAGATGCTGGAAGACTTAGAATCATCTCATGAACTTTTACCTGTTTGCCAGAAAAAGAAATTTGCACTAATTTTGCTTCTTGTAGCTTGTATTTTATGAAATACTAGCCATGTGCAGTAATGCTGAATTACTTGATTTTTTTTCTTTTATCTTCGTTCCTGCAGATTTAAGCCCTGTCCACTCAGGATGGTTGTTGTCCTCCGTAATGCTGAATGCGGGATTTTTTCCCTGTTGTCTTCCGTATTGCTCTATGGCACTGCTAGTGACTAGTGAGTTTTGTAATGGGCAAATATCATTCTTAGCTCAAAAATGCTATGCTAGTGATATTGGTGATTTATATTGGAATGTTCTTAGGTGATTTATATTCTTAGGTCGATGCTATGGGCAAATTTATATTGGAATGTTCCCATGGATGCTAAACAAAACTTATACTAGTGATGAACTATATGAAGTTTCCATCCTACTCCAAACTTGCAATTTAAATCCTCGAATTTTTCTTTGTTCTAGCCCGCTAGCTCGTGCAGTAAGGCAAAAACCACAAGGTTGTGCGAAAGCGAAACACAAGGTTCACAAGCACGCTAGCTAATTTTTTTCTTTTATCTTCTTTCCTCTGATTTAAGCCTGTCCACTCGGGATGGTTGTTGTCCTCCGTAATCTTGAATCAGGATTTTTTGTTCTTTACTCGTTGCATGCCATTCGACGCTTGTTTGTTCTTTACTCTGTTGCATCCGTAACGCTTGTTTGTTCTTTACTCTGTTGCATGCCATTCGGCGCTCTTTTTAGTGCTCGCTAGCTAGCAAATCTTCCTTGTTCGTGATCGTTGGCTGAGTTCTTTAGGTTGGGCTACAGCTTAACTGCAATATATGTAAATTAAGCTACTATCGCTGATCGAAACTTTGATTCGGTGTCATAATAAATCCTGCGTTATTTCACAATTTTTTTTGTTGATTTGTTTCACTGTGCTATTTGCTGTGTAAACGAGCATGTATGGTGAGCATGTACTGTGTAAACTGTGTGTACCGTGTGTACATTGTACACAGTAGATAGATGATGGTGAGTTAGTTTAATTTGCACAATAGATCCAATGCAAATTAAACTAACTTGCAACGTTAATTAATGTTAGAAACAGTACATAGAAACTATGCATTGGGGTCTTTGTTTCTAAACCTTCATTTAATACACCTTCTCTCCTCTAAGAAACCATCTAAGAAATAATGCATTGGAAATGCCCTAAAAAGATATTAAAAATGACTAGATTACCCATAATTATTATCACTAAGGATTATATTCAATGAATGCATGTAGAGAATACTCCCTCCTTTGATTTTTATAAAATGCGGTTTAATTTAGTGTAATCTTCAAAGTTGAACTTAATTTGATTCTTAGTTTCTTTTATAATACTTGCTCCTTCCAAGTTTATAAGGTGTATTTAACCTTAGAACGTAAATTAAAAAGATATTAAAAATGACTAGATTACCCGTAATTATTATCACTAAACACTATATTCAATGAATGCATATAGAGAATATGAAGCAAATGTGGATATTTATTAGGGATATAGAGAGAAAATCATATTAATTTTACATTGGAATATGAAATACGTTCTACATTTTACCGAGTGATTTTTGGATTTATGCTATCACTGCCGGTTCGCATACAAACCGACAGTGATACAAACTATCACTACTGGTTTGTAAGTGATATCGGTACTACTGCCGGTTCTGGAACCGGTATTGATAGTCCGATTTTTTTTTTAAATAATACATTTTTATTCGAATTTCAAAATATACTACGAAAAAAATTACAGATATATACTGCATGCTGGTTGGATGGGCGGGGGGCTAAACTAAAATAAGCAGGCGACATGGAGGCCACGTCACCCCTAGCCTCTGTCGCCGATGAAATGGCGACGAGGCTAATTCAACCCTAAGTAGCCACGATTTTTGTGTCGTGGCGCGTGTGCCTCTGTCGCCATTTCATCGGGCGACAGGCGTCAATTTTAGCCCCTATCGCCATTTCATTAGGCGACATGGGCTAATTTGATCCCTGTCGCCCTTTCATTAGGCGATAGGAATCAAATTAACCCATGTCGCTATTTCATTGGGCAATAGGAGGCTGGGGGTGATATGGCCTCCTGTCGCCCATCCAACAGGCGACAGGGGTATATTTCTGTAATTTTTTTCCATGGTACATTTTTGAAATTCTGAATAAAAAATGTATTATTTTTTAAAAAAATTCTTGATAGTCCAATTATCACTACCGGTTCCAATATCCGGCAGTGATGCTAGTTTGGAATCGGCAATGATCTAGTGTTTTGTAGTAATGTTGTGTCATATAATCTATATATTGTTGAACTAATTATTGATCAAAATTTACAAACTTAGAATCTCAAAATACGTAGGTGTCTTATAAAAATAAACAGTGGGAATATAAAGTAAATGCGGATATTTATTAGAGTACAGAGAAAATATTACACTAATTTTATATTAGAATATAAAATACTCTATATTTATCAATAAAAATCATTAAAAAATTCATATTATAAACTTGGCCGGAGGGAGTAAATTTTTACGACGGTTAAATCTTTGTAATCTCGCCATCACGTGGCAGCAGTCTTGTAGAGCAAGGTGTTTATGCGGAAGGAACCCCGAATTTTTCAGGATATTACTAATCGCCGCCTGCTAGACGCCATCATGCTCGTCGCTATGCTAAGAGATGCGCACACAGAAAAAGCCAGATCGGCTCATACGGGATCACATGAAAAAAAACAAACGAAACCATTATTTGTTGATTCCGCTTTAGTCCAAAACGAACAGACGAACGGAATTAAAGACGGTTAATCTGCGAAGATTCGCTCTGATCTTCAATATATATATATTTTTTTACCGAGCCACTATTTATTGCACTTTAGCTCCTGAACTTTCATCGCTTGATACCGTTTCCTCTTCCTCTCGCCGCCTCGCGTCCTGCCGTCTCCGCGTGCTCTCTCTACCTGCTTTCCAAACGCTGCCACCCAACTAAGCTTCCGCCTCCGCTTGCCGTCTCGGCTCTGCCGCGAATCCAAACGCATCGAAACACACGCTCGCTAGAAAAGGAAGAGAAGGCCAAGAAGAGGCCGCCGCCTTTGAGGAGTCACTCGCAAGGCAAGGAGCAGAGGTGTGCACCGCGCGCGCGCGCTGCGTGCGTAGGTACGTGCGTGGGAGGAGGAGGTGGAGCGCATGGGGTCGAGACGGCGGCGCCAGCACCACCACGGCCGGTGGGTGGTGCCCGCGGTGGCGCCGGCCGCGGTGGCTTTCGCAGCGGCCGGGTTGCTGCTCGTCGTCGTCTCGTTCCACTTCGTCCTATCGCCGCCGCTCGGCGACGGCGGCCGTGTCGTCCGGCGCCCGAACCCTCCTTTGTTGGTACGTGCCCTCTAAAGCTGCGATTTTGGGACGACAGGAGTCATCCGCCCATGCAATGGGTTTGTCTCCGATTTCATCCAGTTCCTGCCTTAATGTGGATTATTTTTTTTTTCTGTTTTCCCCCTTTTGTTTCTCTGAGCAGTTCAACAAGCCAGGCGAGCTGCGTAGAAATGTTGTTGGCACCGTGGATTATTCCGTTCCTGTAAGTGGATAATTCTGCGTTTGGTCCATTGGCACTTGCGTTTACCCGTGGAATTTCACTGGTCAATTCGTCTAATTCTGGATCGCAGAGTGGTGGGAGCAAGCTGGGGGAAGAGCTCTGGGTGTCAACGACGGCGAGCAACTTCTTCGGCTGCAGCAAAGCGACCAAGCAGTTCGCCGGTACGCGTTACTCGCAACATTTTGATTTCTTTTCGTATAAGAAAAGTTTTGTTTGGGAGAAGATCAGAATTGCCACTGTTTATGTTTGGTAGCAATAAAGCTTTGCTTTTTGTATGGCTCGGCAGATGCCAAGGCCGTCACCGTGTCGAATCGCTATCTGATGATCGCAACGAGCGGTGGCCTGAACCAGCAGCGAACAGGGGTAAGAAAGATTGTGATACGTGCTTCTGCCAGCAAAATTTCAGTTTTTCATTGATTGCGCAACGCGATAATTAAACTATCCTGTGATTTCAGTACATCCATAAACTATTCGAATTATTTTGTTGGTGGGACATTTTGGTGGCGTAATGCCATGTTTGGCAATGATGAGAATCAGGAACGTGTAGATACTATTCTAGCCTCAAATCCTTTTCTTCAGTTATACGCGTGCAGCATGTACTAGATAGTAATTTACCCCAACTACTCTCCGATACGATCGGCCGTCAGCTAGTTATACTCCAACAACGTGTTGATGCCCTGCGTGACTGCATCCGTGCATTTCTGTCTTTTCTTGGTATGCTACGACTACTTGTGGACGCCCCTACCTGACTGCACCCGTGCATTATTTTTTCATTTCTTGTTATTAGTAGTTGCTATTTACAACTACCTTCTATCTTAGGAAATCCTAGCTTGTTAATTCTGTTCGAGGATAATCTGAACAAGTACCCTCTATCATATACTCCCTCCGATTCAAAATATAAGGCGTGGTTTAACTTAGCACGGTCTCCTAAACTATACTTTGACCCTTGATTTCTCTTATCCAATATCATTCATACAAACAAAATCGCTATCATTACAAAGTACTTTCAAATACGAATTCAATGGTACCACTTTTATATCACAAAATCTTTATATAGTTAAACAAATCATTGGTCAAAGATTTCAAAGTTTGAATCTTGAAATGCATGCGCGTCTTATATTTTGAAACGGATGGAGTAGTTTGTTATTTAATTATTAAAATGCATTCAGTGAATTAGTTCATTGTGTGTGAGTCAACTCATCTTTTTGCTCAATGGATGGAGAAATGTAGCTATGAAGAAACTGTCCTGTTCCGACCTCAGTAGTTTTATCAACGTGACTTGCCCCGTGTTTTTTTTACCGAATTCTCCTTTTCCGTGAATGACGGGAGAACTCTGCTGCTTATCTGAGTTTCAGATCATAGATGCTGTTGTTGCAGCCCGCATTCTGAATGCAACACTTGTAATTCCAAAGCTCGATCAGAAATCCTTCTGGAAAGATGCGAGGTTACAGTCTTTCCCTCTCTGGTTGTTCTAGCAAAGTTCCTTCTGCTAATCTTTTGTTCTGTATTGCAGTGATTTTGCAGAGATATTTGATGTTGATTCATTCATATCCTCACTCTCAAACGATGTAAGGATCATACGGCAAGTACCTGATAGGAATGGGAAAACACCATCTCCATATAAGATGCGTGTTCCTAGGAAGTGTACTCCAAAATGCTACGAGAATCGAGTAGTACCTGCTCTTTTAAAAAAGCATGTAAGCATTACAGTTTATCAACCTGAGGTGCTTCTTATGTTCAAAACTTTTGGCTAATACTGCTCAATTCTGATATGTTTCTTGCATTTCCACCCATGCAGGTTGTTCAGCTAACTAAATTTGACTACCGGGTTTCCAATAGGTTAGAGACTGATCTTCAAAAGCTCAGGTGTAGAGTCAATTATCACGCACTACAGTTCACAGATCCAATTCTTAAAATGGGTCAAATGCTTGTTCAAAGAATGAGAGCCAAAAGTGAACGCTTCATTGCTCTTCACCTAAGGTATTTTTTTTTTGGGAATATATGTGTTGCCTACACAGTACAAACGAACTCTGTTTAACCACACAAGCTATGACAGATTTGAGCCGGACATGCTCGCCTTTTCCGGATGCTACTTTGGGGGTGGGGAAATTGAGAGAAGGGAACTAGGTGCAATTCGTAAGAGGTGGAAGACGCTGCATGTAAGAGAGTATCCCCTAGTGATGGTTACTGAAGTATGATTATTTCAGGTTTTTACACATTTGTAAATTTATGTGCAGACAAGCAACCCTGACAGAGAACGCCGACATGGCAAATGCCCTCTAACACCAGAAGAAGTTGGCCTCATGCTCAGGGCGTTGGGGTTTGGGAAGGACGTGCACATATACGTTGCTTCAGGGGATGTGTACGGAGGAGAGGAGACATTGGCACCTCTGAAAGCGCTCTTCCCAAACTTTCACTCGAAGGAGACTCTCGCAAGCAAGGAGGAGTTGACACCTTTCTTGTCATTTTCATCTCGCATGGCTGCTCTTGATTTTATCGTGTGTGATGGGAGTGATGTTTTCGTGACAAACAACAATGGCAACATGGCCAGAATGTTGGCTGGTCGAAGGTAAACCTTTTGCGTTCTGAAATAATTTGAATAACAGTAGATTCAACAAGGCCAAATTGTTCCTTACATCTTCAAATACCCTCTAAAGAAACGGTGATTGATTAACAAAATGTGGATTTCAGGAGATATTTCGGGCACAAGAGGACCATAAGGCCCAATGCTAAGAAGCTTTACTCAGTATTTCTCAATCGAACCAGCATGAGTTGGGACACATTTGCATCCAAAGTTCAGACATTCCAAAAGGGATTTATGGGGGAGCCCAATGAGGTTAAACCAGGAAGAGGTGAATTCCACGAGCACCCTATGGACTGCGTTTGTGCAAAGACAAAGGGAAGAACTGGACATAGTAAGCTACACCTAAGTAAACGTGATGGGGAAGCTGTCGAGAAACATTCTAGTGACAGGGAGTTCGACTGGAGGGATTTCGACTACGGAGAGAATGCACCTTTGGGAAGGGATTCAGACGAGACTGATTCAGATTATAGCCGTGTTGGTGGATCAGACATTCCTGAACTGGAGGACATGATCTCAGACTAGCCACTTAAAATGGACAATTATCATAATGGGTTTTGTGATTTCAAGGGGACCGATGGTAAAGTTTTTTGTGGACAGAAACTGCAGCATAATTTATCTTTTCCTGTTTTTTCTTGGAGACTTATAGAAATCAGAAAGAGCTTCTTACAGAACAAAACAGGTAAATACGAAATAACTGAAGGGAGTAAATGACATTAGCCTTACACTTGAAGCTTTGAAAGTTGAAATTTATTCACCATGCATAATATAACATGCTTTTAATCGTTGTTTTAACGATATATGTCACTAATCAGCGTTTGATATGATGAATAAAATTTTTCGTTAAAAAGACATGTTGAATCAAACTGGGAAATTTGACTTTCATTTGTGTATTTCTAACTTGGATTGAACACTCTAATGCTTTATGCCTTCTCAATACAGAAGCCGGCCTTCAGTATGAGCAAGACAAGTGTACAGTGTTTGATTAGTCTGCAACGAATGCTGAGGAGCAAATTAGAAGACTTCTTTTTTCCATTTATTCATTCGTATCTTTTAGCTTGTACCCTAAATAGTAGCCTTTTCCCCTTTAAAGTTTTCGATATAATGTGATTTTTAAGAGTTTGCTGGGTTTGGTCGTTACTTTTGATTTTTCTTTCACAATAAATGGTTGTAACTAATTTTCTTTTTTTGGCTTCCCATGAAATTTGTACATAACTTGAAACATGAAGAGAAAAAAGGAAATTGTACCGAGAACCTTTCGGCATTGTTGACTAGTGCAGAGCTACCCTTTTAGTTTGGAATTTTATGTTTCTACAGCATTTGACATTTCAGTGCGATGAATGTTCCATGAGACTTTTCATTATAGGATAATGTTCTCCAAGTTCTTTATGGTGTTGTTCTTCATTTTCTTAGACATATTGCTGGCGTGAAGTGAGTTGTTGTTTACCATTATCTTGTACATACATCAGATTGCACATGCAAGTTGGGTGCTCTAAACTAACAGCTTGCAGGTTTTGCCCAAAACTGGCTGAAACTCCGGTGTAATTGTTTGACATTATATTTTCAGAACATTTTGAGGTGAAACATACTCTTATCAGTTTCGGAACGTATATACATTTTTGTTTATCTCATAGCTTAGAGTTGGGCCGAGATGATAATATTTGTTGTGGCCCAATCCAAATGTATGTTTCACATGGCAAGAATTAACGTGATACCTATGCCTCTTGTTTCCATTCCCACTGATTCTCTAATGACCTCAAACTGATACATTTTCACTGATGCACTGATGAACTCAAGCTGCTCTATGGTGCAACACTCAATTGTCTTTTTTTTTTCTTTCAATTTTGATAGTAAGCTCAGTCATTTATCGAGAAACTATTACTCCCTCCGTTTTTTTATAAGACCTATTTTTTGAATGGCCTTATTTACAAATGTAAGGTTTGTATATAGATTTAATGAGACCTTTCCTTTTATACCCCTATTTATTTTCTCTCATCCATATGCATTTATTCATTACCACCCACACAAATTATATCTTTCATCTTTCAAGACAATTAAGTGAGGGCATCTAAGTCATTTTCTCTCGTATCTTTCTCAGTTCCAACACAACCTTAATCCTTGTGCAAAGTCAAAATACACCTTATAAAAAACAGAGGGAGTAATTCCGAATGATCTTTCGTGCCACAACAATAAGAATCACTAAAATAATTTCACAAAACTACATATTTTATGAGGACTTGTATCACGCAACTACAGGTTTTAGAATTAACGGTTTCTTATAACGGGTTTGATAGTCTAGATCTACATGGTATCCCATATACGAGTGAAACGGGAAATAAGAATGCATGAGATTGCCATGTGAGCCCTCACTATCAGACCAGTTATAATAAACGCTCAATTCTAAAACATATAGTTTTGTGACATAAGTTCTCCTAAAATTTGTAGTTTTTGTGAAATAGAAGTTAAATCTATAGTCTTTTGATAGTTTATGGAAAAAACCTATAGTTTTGCAAAATTTATTCTTAATCTTTACTAGCAGAATTTCTTTCTTTTTATTGAAACCACATCATCTCAATTATTTTCAACCTTTTTTGGGGTAATAGATGGATGCACCCAACCTACGTACAACATACTTACGCATCACACATATACACATGCATGTGCATCCTCTATACACTCTAAAAAATTAATCGGAGCCTCCACAGCCTCCAAAGCGCAAGAACACGCCATCCCACTTAACAGGTATGCACATGTACCCGATATTCTGATGAGACACACTAGATTCAATCTCAAGGATCCAACCCACGAGGGTGTGCCGCTCGACGGCAGCCTCAACCATGGAGCTACGGCTCGGTTCTCATTATTCTCAACTTTTGGATCAGCGTTGAGTGGAATAGATGAGATCTTTGGCCTTCTCATAGTTCTTCCATGAGCACCCACCAAAGAGAACAATTATTCTAAGACAACAGGAAGGTGAGGCCAACCACCCCCTTCATGCTGTCACGGGCTACCGCGGTAAACAAAGCCGCTACGGTACCGTCGAATTACTACGATAGAAGAGCACAATAGATGACATGTGTCGTCTGTAGATGCTTTCACGGTTAGAAAGTAAACTAGATTTGCAATTTCGTTTAAATGATAACTAAAGATAAAAAAAAATGATACAGTAAAACTCTTTAGTGGAGTAACCGACAACTTTTTTTCTGAACAAGCACCCTGCAAAAATATATACAATTCGATACATCAACAATTTGGAACAACCATTAGTAATAACCGACAACTACCACCCTGCAAGCACTAAACAAGTCAGATCCTTAATTTCCTTAATTTCGAAGACACAATAAAAATATATACAATTCGGTACATCAACAGATTGTTTCCCTACCGCACATTCAGCTGATTTAGAAGCCCCAATCACCAAAATGAAACTGGTTTGTTTTTTGGGACCTTGTATGTACGTGCGTCTTGGGTAACAGATGTACCTTAGGTTGGCGTTGAGCCTGTACAGTACACTGCTGCTGAAACTTTGGCATCTGGCATTGTGGTGTTGTTGACTTGTTGAACCTTGGCATCTAAGCACTTTACTGAACCAAGCTATTTCATTTGCCTGAATAACATGGACAACATGGTCCTTCAGTAAGATCTTTGTGCTGAAATTTTTCCCTGAATATCATTTTGTCCAAACCGCTCTCTAGAGACAAATTTTCAACGACACAATACCCCATTAGAGTTCTTTCATCTTCTGCACAGATGCCTATCCATAAGTTCTACTTGATCTGCACGGGCAGCCATGGTTGGTAACTAAGGAGCTACCATGCTGCCATCTCTGTATCATATATTTTCGATGCAGTTCTCTGGTTTCCACCTAGCAAGGAGGTGTTGACATCTTACAAGCTGGGTTTGCTGTTGGAACTTCTCTTCTAGTTACTGTGCCCTTACATTCTCTCTTGACAACCTTGCCTCTTCAGCATGTCTCAGTATCTCCTGGAAAGCTTGCAGGGAACTGGCAGCAAAGTTCTTCAGAGTTTGAAGAACCAGTCTCAAATTTAAATGAATGTTGCTCGCTTCAATACAATGGGCCTCATATATTTGTATAGTTGGAGGCCCTTGAAAACTCTGCCTGCTCAGTACTAGGGCTAGCTTCCTGTTTAATTCATCCGCTTCCTTGTTAATCTCAAGTGCCTTCCTTTCCAAAATCTTGATCCATTTTTCCCTTTCTCGAATTGCAATGATTTGTTCGCTTTGTTCAAGATTTTGCTGCTCCCAAAGGTTTCGTACACTAGAAACAAGAGCTTGCATGGCATTAACAACATCCTTCTCAGAAATCCGATCCATAGCCTGAGACCATTTGTTGCAGACAACAAAAACCAATGGTGCCCCAATTCTTCCGGGCGAATAAGGCGGAACTCCATTTGCTGTCTCCTCGGGCTCGTAGTTAAGACAGAGTGCTAGCCATCCATTCAGTGCCTTTACAAAGTTCCTATTTGCGTTCACCCAAGAGGAAAAATTGACGATCCATTTAATCAGCTCTAGTTCAAGCTCCATTGCCAAATCACGGCCACTTCCACGTGATACAACCGAAGCCAAGTTTTCGGCTTCTGATATTACTTGAAACTGAGTCTGGTAGGATTGTAGCTTATCTTGCCACATTTTTTCAAATCTGGAAATAGGCTATCAGTCTGTTAGAAAGGGCTAACACCGAATTAGAAATAGATGGAATTTAAGAGGAAAAGTCAACTAAAATAGCAATCACCAACTTCAATCTTTACTAAGGATCAGGTATACACAATTTTTTATATCATGTACAATACAAGAGTTTGTGCCATATACAATACAAAAAGAACTGAAATTCGAAATAAAAATAAAATAAAATCAGAAATTTGATTTCCATATGATTAAAAGAAAGAGTCCAAGTACAACAAAAAAATTGGAAAAAAAATAAAAGATAATTGATCATCTAATTTCCATACGAATATCAAAATAAAATTGAAATTCAAAATAAAAATTTTAAAAATTCACAATAAAAACAAAAGATAATTAGTAATCGATTTCCATACGAACTTCAAAATAAAGCTGAAATTTAGAATAAAAATTAGTAGTTGGATTTGTATACGAATTCCAAGAAAAAAACTAAAATTTGGAATGAAAAACAAATAATAGGAAATTGATTTCCATAGGATTAAAATAAAGAGTCCACATCAAGTACAATAAAAACCAAAAATTCCTGTAAAAATAAAATAAAAGTAGCAATTTAATAACCATATGGACATCAAAATAAAAATAAAATTTGAAAAAAATCAATTGAAAATTAGTAATTGGATTTGCATATTAAAACCAACCTAAAACTAAAATTTAGAATAAAAATAAAATAAAATTAGCAATTTAATTTCCATATGAACTCTAAAGTAAAAGCCCTAAATAGCTTAAATTTGTAACAAAAATAAAATAAAATAAATCAGTTCGATTTGTATACAATTCCAACCTAAAACTATATTAAAAATTTATATCATGTATGATCCAACAACACACAAATATAATTTGGAACACAAACAAACAAACAAAAATGCTAATTTATTTTGCATAAGAATTCCAATTCAATTTCCATATGAATTTCTAAATAAAATCCTAAATAAATATAATTCGATATAAAAATTAAAGAGACATTAGCTATTAGATTTTAGTTGAATTCAACAAAAACTGAAATTTAGAATAAAAATAGAAAGGCCAAAACCGAAGGAGCCGAAGCCACGATGACGAGTGGTGAGCGTCTGCATTATTGAAGAAGTTAGTAGCAAAAGAAGCTTGATGATGAAAAGGTCCTGGTAGAGAGGAGATGAAATTTTGCATGGAAAACAAGCTACAGAGGATATATATCCATTGGATAGGTAGAAACATGCCATTGCTGTTGAGAGACATGGCAGCACACACGATGGTGGGAAAATTCTCCATATTGTTAAATAACGACTAAAACAAACATAATGACATCATAAAAGATAGGAGGTCGCCGCTTTAGTGAGGAAGCAACATCGTTGAGTTGGCAAATATCGAATAAGAGAAGTGGTCGATACAAGACAAGCGTAAATAAAGCATGTATAATACCTTGCATGTGTATATGCATGTATGAATTCGTTTAAATCAAAACAAGTTGCAAAAAACTTAAGAGTAGAGATAACACTACTTTATGGAATAGGCTTGGGGCCATTAATAAGAGCATAATAAACTTAGGGTCACTAGTGAGAGTATGATGGGTGTCCCTGATAGGGATAAGCAATGCTGTACGTGTATGCACAACATGTTGATGTCGTAACATTCAACATTAAATAATAATTGAAGAGAAATAGAAAATAGTTATACGATAGAGTATTGCATAAAAGGGTAGCAGTTGAGAGGAATCAATAAAAAATTGGGCTTGTTGTTGGCAGTTGAAGTAGAGAAATTGGCGATCAATAAGAGATATAAGATATATGGTTCTGCGGAGCAATCAGCGTGTGAGGAAGATATGTTCAAACTAAGTTGTCCATAATGTAACAGTGTATATGTAAGTAATGTACTCTAATACCATGTAAAATAATCAGTGTATATAATCTATGCAAGATGAAGAGTTACTACATTTCTAAAAACCGCCCGACAACTTATTAGCTACTACATTTCTAAAAACCCCCCAACAACTTATTATTCTCAATGATTTTCTTCCATCAAAGCTTTTACTTCAATTACATCCCTTAAGTTGAATTTTTCTTCAAGTTTCTATGGTCGTTTCTAATGTTTACGATGTCTTAAAAATCTAAATAGTCTACAAAATACGTTAATATATTTCTTAAGCATATAAATTATATCATTTGATACTACTAACCGTTAAAAAAATCTAGCAGCGCAAATATGAGCCACCCTGCTAGTTATTTAGTCTCTTTGTGGCCTGACAATTTTTTTTTCCTTCGATTACTGCAGGAATTGAACTGTTTTCCGTTAAATTCCTGCATTCCAAACATCAAGAGATGTTTTTTCTTTAAAAGTTATATATCTCTCTACTACTTTAATTTGGAGGTGGTGGTGTCACTTTCGCTTCTTACCACCAACCCACAAAACCAAACGGATTAAACCGAACCGACGAAAAAAAACCGGTCTATTCTTTTTTTTTTTTGCTTTCGCTTCTCACGATAGTTCTCGATCTCGCTCCTCCCAACAAAACCGAACCGCCCTTCCTCTCCTAGAGCTCCAAATTTCGTTCGTCCCAATCTCATCTCCCCGTACCGCCATCATCGCCTCCGATCCAGTTCATGATCCCTCCCTTCCAGATCAAATTTCCGATCCGAGTATCGCCTTGTTGCCGGGCGTTGAGCCTGACCTCCTCCACGAGCGATGTGTTCTCAGTGTTAAGTACCACTGCCGCCTGCCGCCTTGATGTCCACGCCCGTGGGCGCGTCCAGCAATTGAGCGCCATGCCCTCGCTGTTCTTAGGAGGCCGGTGAGCTAATTCTTACTTTGAGCTTGACGATGCCTAGCCTTGAACCATTTATTTTCGATCTTTCGACGATACCAAGAATATCATTTCTAAATTTGTTTTAATATCATGAATGCCTAAATTCATGTCAAAGGAGAAACCATCAAAACTTGTGTAATTCCGGAGAAATAGATGTTTGATCTTGTAGCACAATTTTCTTTTATTGTTTGAGCTTTATGTTTCGTTACTAAATTTATTTTTCAGAAAGTAACGCATTCGGCATTGAACTAGTTATGTACAATACAAGAGTTTGTGCCATATACAATACAAAAAGAACTGAAATTGAAATAAAAATAAAATAAAATCGTAAATTTGATTTCCATATGATTAAAAGAAAGAGTCCAAGTACAACAAAAAAATTGGAACAAAATAAAAAGATAATTGATAATCTAATTTACATACGAATATCAAAATAAAATTGAAATTCAAAATAAAATTTTTTAAAATTCACAATAAAAAACAAAAGATAATTAGTAATCTGATTTCATACTTAACTTCAAAATAAAGCTGAAATTTAGAATAAAAATTAGTAGTTGGATTTGTATACTAATTCCAAGAAAAAACTAAAATTTGGAATGAAAAACAAATAATAGGAATTTGATTTCATAGGATTAAAATAAAGAGTCCACATCAAGTACAATAAAAAACCAAAATTCTGTAAAAATAAAATAAAAGTAGCAATTTAATAAACCATATGGACATCAAAATAAAAATAAAATTTGAAAAAAAATCAATTGAAAATTATTAATTGGATTTGTATATGAATACCAACCTAAAACAAAAATTCAGAATAAAATAAAATAAAACTAGCAATTTAATTTCCATACAAACTCTAAAGTAAAAGCCCTAAATAGCTTAAATTGTAACAAAAATAAAATAAAATAAATCAGCTCGATTTGTATACTATTCCAACCTAAAACTATATTAAAAAATTTATATCATGTATGATCCAACAACACACAAATATAATTTGGAACACAAACAAACAAACAAAAATGCTAATTTATTTTGCATAAGAATTCCAATTCAATTTCTATATGAATTTCTAAATAAAATCCTAAATAAATATAATTTGATATAAAAATTAAAGAGACATTAGTTATTAGATTTTAGTTGAATTCAACAAAAACTGAAATTTAGAATAAAAATAGAAAGGCCAAACCCAAGGAGCCAGGTTACGATGACGATTGAAGAGCCTCTGCATTATTGAAGAAGTCAAGAGTAAAATAAGCTTGATGATGAAAAGGTCCCGTAGAGAGGGGATGAAATTTTGTATGGAAACAAGCTACATGAGGATATATATCCATTAGGTAGGTAGAAACATGCCATTGTTGCCGAGACATGGCAGCACACACGATGGTGGGAAAATTCTCCATATTGTTAAATAATCACTAAAAACAAACATACCGACATCATAGAAGATAGGAGGTCGCGCATGAGTGAGGAAGCAACATCGTTGAGTTGGCAAATATCGAATAAGAGAAGTGGTCGATACAAGACAAGCGTGAATCAAGCATGTATTATATCTTGCATGTGTATATGCATGCATGAATTGCTTAAATCAAAACAAGTTGCAAAAACTTAAGAGTAGAGATAACACTACTTTATGGAATAGGCTTGGGGCCATTAATAAGAGCATAATAAACTTAGGGTCACTTAGTGAGAGTATGACGGTGTCCTCGATAGGGATAAGCACATCAAGACGTGTATGTACAACATGTTGATGTCAGAATGCTCAACATTAAGTAATAATTGAAGAGAAATAGAAAATAGTTATACGATAGAGTATTGCATAAAAGGT
The DNA here is from genome assembly GCA_036346375.1 of Guadua angustifolia. Classification (NCBI taxonomy): domain Eukaryota; kingdom Viridiplantae; phylum Streptophyta; class Magnoliopsida; order Poales; family Poaceae; genus Guadua; species Guadua angustifolia. The sequence goes on along the minus strand of CM070506.1, from coordinate 39,850,049 downwards.
AGCATTGAGAGGAATCAACAAAAATTGGGCTTGTTGTTGAAGTTGAAGTAGAAATTGGCATCAATAAGAGATATAAGATATATGGTCTATGAGCAATCATTGCAGGATAAGATATGTTCAAACTAAGTTGTCCATAATGTAAGGTATACGTAAGTAATGTACTCTAATACCATATAAAATAATCAACAGATATAATCTATAAGATAAGAGTTACTATATTTCTAAAACCGCCCACAACTTATTAGCTACTACATTTCTAACCTCCCAACAACTTATTATTCTCAATGATTTTCTTCCATCAAAGCTTTTACTTCAATTACATCCTTAAGTTGAATTTCTTCAAGTTTCTATTGTCGCTTCTAATGTTTATTATGTCTTAAAAATCTAAATAGTCTACAAAATATCGTTAATATATTTCTCAAGCATATAAATTATATCATTTGATACTTTTTAACGTTAAAAAAATCTAACCAGCAAATATGCAGCCACCGCTAGTTATTTAGTATTTCTGTTCGCAATGCATAACATCAAAGTGACATTTGAATTCTTATGGCTGCAATTGTCTGATAAGAACATTTTGATTTAACAAACTAGAAACCTCAATGCAAATATAAGAGCAATAATCCTTGAGTTAGAATGATGACATACCCTTGGATCAAGGTATTAACTTGTGGCCCTAATTCCTCATCCCTTACTTTATTTATCTTTCTTGAAACCTTGGCAATGACACGCACAGCTATTCTTATCTTTGTTGACAGCTTCCTTGACAAATTTCGAGCTGCATCAATCTTCTGAGCTTCAGCACCCCTTTGGTCCAAGAACTTCAGTCGCTTAGAGTTCTTGGCAAGAAGTAAACGCATTTTTTCCTCAGCCTGCAACAGAAAGGCAGCACAAAAAAATACTGCATAAACAGGATACTTGAGTGAGCACATGCATGAACATAAACTACTGATTTCTAAGTAAAAGCGTCTGGCACATTGCCAAAATCAACGATATAAAAAGAGTTCCAATAATGTGGCGTACCTAATCCACAAAAGAAGATTGCACATCCTGTTGACACAAATGACCTACTGACCTTGATAATGCACTTGGAAGCCATTCTAATCATTTTAGAAAATAGGAGAAAAATCGTGCATTCCCATGCCAAATCCCAAATGTTCGAACAACATTGCCAGACGCCTTCGTATCCCAAGTTCCACTACCTCACCTATAACTCTGGCTACCGATCAGAAGAACATTTTAAGTCATTAATCAGGCAAGTACTTCCGAATCTGGCCATTAGTATTCGAGAAAGTTACTTTCCATAGTGGATATCATCTAATGGACCTCTACCACCAACCCACAAAACCAAACGAGAAACCGAACCGACAAAAAACCGGTCTATTCTTTTTTTTTGCTTTCGTTCTCACGATAGTTCTCGATCTCGTTCCTCCCGAACAAAACCGAACCGCCCTTCTCTCCGGTAGCTCCAAATTTCGTTCGTCCCAATCTCATTCCCCTACCTTGCCATCATCGCTCCGATCCAGACTCATGATCCCTCCCTTCCAGATCCACTTCGATCCGAAAACGCTTGCTCGGCGTTGAGCCGACCTCCACGAGCGAGTTCGGTGTTAAGCACCACCACGCGCCCGCCGTTCTTGATGTCCACGTCGGGCGCTCGAGCAATTGAGCGCCATGCCCTCGCGGTCCTTAGGGGACGGCTCGGGGAGCTTCTACCCGGCCTTGAGCTTGACGATGCCTAGCCTTGAACCATTTATTTTCAGATCTTTCGGGACGTATACCAAGAATATCATTTCTAAATTTGTTTTAATATCATGAATGCCTAAATTCATGTCAAAGGAGAAACCATCAAAACTTGTGTAATCGGGAGAAATAGATGTTTGATCTTGTAGCACAATTTTCTTTTATTGTTTGAGCTTTATGTTTCGTTACCAAATTTATTTTTCGTAGCAACGCACGGGCATTGAACTAGTCATGTACAATACAAGAGTTTGTGCCATATACAATACAAAAAGAACTGAAATTCGAAATAAAAATAAAATAAAATCAGAAATTTGATTTCCATATGATTAAAAGAAAGAGTCCAAGTACAACAAAAAATTGGAACAAAAATAAAAGATAATTGATAATCTAATTTCCATACGAATATCAAAATAAAATTGAAATTCAAAATAAAATTTTTAAAAATTCACAATAAAAAACAAAAGATAATTAGTAATCTGATTTCCATACGAACTTCAAAATAAAGCTGAAATTTAGAATAAAAATTAGTAGTTGGATTTGTATACTAATTCCAAGAAAAAACTAAAATTTGGAATGAAAAACAAATAATAGGAATTTGATTTCCATAGGATTAAAATAAAGAGTCCACATCAAGTACAATAAAAACCAAAAATTCCTGTAAAAATAAAATAAAAGTAGCAATTTAATAACCATATGGACATCAAAATAAAAATAAAATTTGAAAAAAATCAATTGAAAATTATTAATTGGATTTGTATATGAATACCAACCTAAAACTAAAATTCAGAATAAAAATAAAATAAAACTAGCAATTTAATTTCCATACAAACTCTAAAGTAAAAGCCCTAAATAGCTTAAATTTGTAACAAAAATAAAATAAAATAAATCAGTTCGATTTGTATACAATTCCAACCTAAAACTATATTAAAAAATTTATATCATGTATGATCCAACAACACACAAATATAATTTGGAACACAAACAAACAAACAAAAATGCTAATTTATTTTGCATAAGAATTCCAATTCAATTTCTATATGAATTTCTAAATAAAATCCCTAAATAAATATAATTTGATATAAAAATTAAAGAGACATTAGCTATTAGATTTTAGTTGAATTCAACAAAAAACTGAAATTTAGAATAAAAATAGAAAGGCCAAAACCGAAGGAGCCAGAAGCCACGATGACGAGTGGTGAGCGTCTGCATTATTGAAGAAGTCAGTAGCAAAATAAGCTTGATGATGAAAAGGTCCTGGTAGAGAGGGGATGAAATTTTGCATGGAAAACAAGCTACAGAGGATATATATCCATTAGGTAGGTAGAAACATGCCATTGCTGCTGAGAGACATGGCAGCACACACGATGGTGGGAAAATTCTCCATATTGTTAAATAACGACTAAAACAAACATACTGACATCATAGAAGATAGGAGGTCGCCGCTTTAGTGAGGAAGCAACATCGTTGAGTTGGCAAATATCGAATAAGAGAAGTGGTCGATACAAGACAAGCGTAAATCAAGCATGTATAATATCTTGCATGTGTATATGCATGCATGAATTCGTTTAAATCAAAACAAGTTGCAAAAAACTTAAGAGTAGAGATAACACTACTTTATGGAATAGGCTTGGGGCCATTAATAAGAGCATAATAAACTTAGGGTCACTAGTGAGAGTATGACGGGTGTCCCTGATAGGGATAAGCAATACTGTACGTGTATGCACAACATGTTGATGTCGTAACGTTCAACATTAAGTAATAATTGAAGAGAAATAGAAAATAGTTATACGATAGAGTATTGCATAAAAGGGTAGCATTGAGAGGAATCAATAAAAATTGGGCTTGTTGTTGGCAGTTGAAGTAGAGAAATTGGCGATCAATAAGAGATATAAGATATATGGTTCTGCGGAGCAATCAGCGTGTGAGGAAGATATGTTCAAACTAAGTTGTCCATAATGTAACAGTGTATACGTAAGTAATGTACTCTAATACCATATAAAATAATCAGCGTATATAATCTATACAAGATGAAGAGTTACTATATTTCTAAAAACCGCCCGACAACTTATTAGCTACTACATTTCTAACCCCCAACAACTTATTATTCTCAATGATTTTCTTCCATCAAAGCTTTTACTTCAATTACATCCCTTAAGTTGAATTTTTCTTCAAGTTTCTATTGTCGTTTCTAATGTTTACGATGTCTTAAAAATCTAAATAGTCTACAAAATACGTTAATATATTTCTCAAGCATATAAATTATATCATTTGATACTACGAACTGTTAAAAAAATCTAACCACGCAAATATGCAGGCCACCCTGCTAGTTATTTAGTATTTCTGTTCGCAATGCATAACATCAAAGTGACATTTGAATTCTTATGGCTGCAATTGTCTGATAAGAACATTTTGATTTAACAAACTAGAAACCTCAATGCAAATATAAGAGCAATAATCCTTGAGTTAGAATGATGACATACCCTTGGATCAAGGTATTAACTTGTGGCCCTAATTCCTCATCCCTTACTTTATTTATCTTTCTTGAAACCTTGGCAATGACACGCACAGCTATTCTTATCTTTGTTGACAGCTTCCTTGACAAATTTCGAGCTGCATCAATCTTCTGAGCTTCAGCACCCCTGTGGTCCAAGAACTTCAGTCGCTTAGAGTTCTTGGCAAGAAGTAAACGCATTTTCTCCTCAGCCTGCAACAGAAAGGCAGCACATAAAAATACTGCATAAACAGGATACTTGAGTGAGCACATGCATGAACATAAACTACTGATTTCTAAGTAAAAGCGTCTGGCACATTGCCAAAATCAACGATATAAAAAGAGTTCCAATAATGTGGCGTACCTAATCCACAAAAGAAGATTGCACATCCTGTTGACACAAATGACCTACTGACCTTGATAATGCACTTGGAAGCCATTCTAATCATTTTAGAAAATAGGAGAAAAATCGTGCATTCCCATGCCAAATCCCAAATGTTCGAACAACATTGCCAGACGCCTTCGTATCCCAAGTTCCACTACCTCACCTATAACTCTGGCTACCGATCAGAAGAACATTTTAAGTCATTAATCAGGCAAGTACTTCCGAATCTGGCCATTAGTATTCGAGAAAGTTACTTTCCATAGTGGATATCATCTAATGGACCTCTGATTATAATGCCCAGACCGCCTAGGCCCTAGGGTCCTAAAGTACACACAAAAATACTAACATGCTACTCCAGTACCACAACCAATCAACTAGTTTTTCAAATAGCAGCTAATGAAAATTGAAATTTTCAGCCTTTTATCTTTCTAGATATTACAAAATATCTCCAAAAAAAGGGATCAACCTTAGTTAGGATGTGTTTGATAGAACTCTAGCTCCATCAGATTCATGAATCTAGTGGAGCTGGGTATTTCTAGCTTCACCAGATCCATGGAGCTGGAGTTGTGAGTACATTAAGAGTGTTTAGATGGATTATTGTGTTTACATTTTAAACCAAAAATATAAACTTAATTCACTTTATTTTGTTTACATTTTAGACTAAAAATATAAACTTAATTCACTTTATTTCAGCCTACAAGTTTCAGACTTCAAATGAAGTTAGGATATGGAACTCTACCAAATAGGCCCTTAGTAGGATGCCGACTCCATTATTCAGCAAAAGTTGCTTTTGCTTCAAGCAGAAGGGCATTTGGACCAACAAAAAAAAGCTACCAAAAGGTCCAGAACTAGTGAAGTGCAATCAGACTAACTTTGAACTACAAGTCAGAGGACCCAGATGACACTGTTTTGAGCAACAGAATTGCAACCAAATCTACATTACCTCCATCTATTTTTACGGGCACCAAAGCATTTTCTTTTAACTCCCATTGCACATTTCCATGAATGGATAACTAAAACCAGAGATTATTTCTACTCGTAAGTCGTAACATGGTGAATCCTTTCTCAAACAAATATGAGCATACCTTGACCTCACCATACAGCTTTCTCTCCCAGAAATATAGCTTCTCTAGTGTCAAGGATAGGCCCGACGAGCCCACCACCTTCCCTTCTCCTCCAATGTCCAGCAAGTCCACGCCTTTGCACCCCAAATGCGGCACAGAGATTGCCGACATCATCCGTGATGAAGCTAATTTAAACAATGAAACAGACAGTCACGTAATATGCACAACAGATAAACTGAGTTAGATCAGACTGGTAACTTCTTTGAACAACTAGTAGATCACCATGGTAGACCGAGCTACGTCGGTGGTAGCTAGGCCTCCCGACCTCGAGCAACGGCGCGAGCTCCCTTGCTGCCTCGGCTGCCCGAACAAGCTGTGCCTTAATCTCGCTGGCGACATCCACATTGCCAACGCCCCTCTGCGCCGGCGGTTCTCGCGCCGGCATGGCCACATTACGATGTGCCAGTGGCCACCGTCGTACATTACCAACCAAGTCCTTATGGACGACGACATTCTGCGGCTCGTCGAGTTCGGCGATGCTACTCACACAACCGACCGAGCTGCGCCGGCTGCGGCCGCCGCCGCTCCCAGCCGTTGAGTACTCGCTGGCCACCTCCTTCACAGCCACGCTGTGCTCCTCCTCGTCCTCCAGTTCCGGGATGCCCTCCTCCTCCCGCACCTCCCGCGAGCTCCGGCTCGGCGTGTACGCCACGGCTGCAGCCGAGGTGGTAGAGTCATAGTAGTAGTTGTCGGACGACTCGTAGTTCTCGAACACGTTGAAGAAGTCCCACGAGCTCTCCCTGGGCGGAGAAGGCGGAGCCGCTGCTCGCTGCGGCGCAGCCGCGGCCGGCTCGCCGCCGTAGGCGTAATACTGTGGGTAGCCACCAGCCGCATCGAACGAGGCGAAGTACACCTGCTCAGACTCCGGCGCGCGCTGCGCGACGGCGACAGACGCCGGGGGCGGGCGGCTGCGGGCGTAGTAGAACTGCAGTGAGCTCGCCGGCGCCGGGTACGCGAACGCGGGCTCCGGCGCGTACCCGTACCCATACGCGTAATGTGGGTGCGGGAGCTGGTCGGGAACGCAGGGGGTAGGCGAGCCGGCCGGGGAAGCCGACTCGGATCCGGAGGACAACCCGAAGTGGAGATGCGCGGAATGGCTGGGAGGAGGAGGAGGCGACGAGGAGGAGGGCAGGCCAGCACCACCCTTGAGCTGCGGCGAGGCCAGGAGGAGGTGCAGAGGCGTGGCCAGCGACTCGAGGGAGTCTACGAGCGCGGCGTGCGCATCGGCTAGAGCGTAGCGGTGCCGCACGGCCACGGCGAGCAGGTCGGCGCGACCACGGCACAGCGCCACCGCCTCCTGCTCGTCGAGCTTGGACCACTTGCACCCCATCGCTCGCGGCCGGTCCAAACCGAACGAACAAACGTACACACACACAGCTACTAGCGCTCAGGTGCAATCACTCATGTTTAGCTTCCATTATGGCGTTCGGTGGCGTTGGCATCCGTCGCGCGCGAGGAGTGAATGAGTGGTAGCGCAATGATGCGGTCACACGGATGGAGAGGTATAAATACGGGCAAACTTTGCTGTAGAATTTGACCGCGAACGCTTGTGTGAGTTTTCCGGGGATGTGACGGGAACACAAGGGAAGTGAGGTCTGAGCCTCTGAGGAGGAGAACCGGAGAAGGTTGGGAGCTGGGGGCGAGAGACGAGAGGAGCTGACGACGGCGACGACGCAGCAGGAGAGCAGAGACTGCAGAGTGGCCAGAATCTTCATTTTTAGAGAAATTTTATAGTACACAACTTAGGTAGTAATTAATGGTAGTAGAAATTAAGACCCGTTTGATACGGTTCTAGGTTTATCGGTTCTAGATTCAGTAAAGCGAAGCGTTCATTCTTGGTAGAAATGTTTGTAGAATCGAATCCGGAGGAACGGTTGCTAGCGATTCGACCACGTGTGTAAAATCGAAGCGATTAGCTTTGAAAAGTTCAGTCCTATTCCGTTTGGTTGGATTTATTTGATTCTAGGAAAGCAGTCGGTTCAAGTTGCAAGCGAGCCTAAATCTAATCATCTATTTGTGAAAGGTATTTTAGACTTTTCTCAACCAGCATCACTCCAAAAACCAAGGCAAAACCCTAAGCGCCTCTCTTCTTCCACATCTCCTTTCTTGTCGCTATGCATCCGGTCGATCGAACAAGCGCGAGAATCACTTCGCTTGGAAGTCCACCTTGTCACGGCAGGCATGACCATCCCCATGTTCTCATGGTCATCCCCTGACCGCTCCTCTAGCTGCGACCGAAGCAAGATGCTACACCGTGAGTCGATCGAAATGTGGGGCTAGGTGATACGCGAAAAATGTCGGCAGACGAGCGCATCTTGTCACGCACGCTTAGCGGTGGTGTGGCGCTCCTTGGCGTTGAGACAAAGCGCTCGGAGAGGAGGCACGCGCGGAGGAAGTCGATGGTCATAGCCGTGCTCGCGTCCGCCGCCATCTCGAGCCTGCCCGCGGAATACAGGATTAGGTGCTAGCTCGGAATTTTATTTACCATTATACCCTTCTACGGGTTATACTACCCATACTACACATAGTAGTATAATCAGATCTAAACTAATCTCAACCTTTAAATCTAAAGAAATGGATGACCCATATTCATTCTAGTGTATTGTAAAAGAGCTCCTTTTTTATTGTTTGCGCTTTTCTTTTGTAGCTTTTGTTGAGCAAACACGAACAATACTAAATACTAGGAACATAAGCGCGCCCTAGCGTGTAGCGAAAGCGATTTTCATTTTTTAAACAAAAACAGTGAGATGTATTTTCTATTTTTAGGGTCTCTTGGTTTTTGGGGAAAATGGAACAAGATGTTTTTAAAATCTTAGTAGGATCTATCTTTTTTTGGGAAATGGACCAAAGCGGAAAAATAGACAAAGACATAGCTCCTAAATCTTGGAGATTTTTTCTTTGTGGCACTTCGGACACTCTCTAAGGTCCGCAACCTCTCAACTTTAATACATAGTATATATTTTCTCGGAAAGACGGAGAAAGGATCTTCTTTTCGAATTTAACACTCTATCGTTCAACCGTCAATAATACATGCTTGAAAAATACTATAGATCTAATTGCAAAAAAACCTATAAAGATACAACACACATATTTCTCTCTCAGAAAAATAGCGAAGCCGGAGTTACGGGGATAGAGAGAGATAGAGTTGTAGAAATATCTCTTTCGACAAATTATTTGGAAAATATTGAGCCGAAATTTGGAAAACCGAGGTGAGAAAATAGTCTAGAGGAAAAAGGGTGAAAAATTTAACGGGAGCTTTTTTTCCGTAAAATGGCACATGAGGGACCCAAACGCGTTTTAGGAAAAAATATCTTTCCCTCACAAAAAATCACGAAGGATCTATTCGTAATTTATGTAAGAATCAAAACACAAAAAAAGTTTTTAAGCCGAGTTAATTGGTGGCTCGCTCAAAGCGTTCACGAGGCCGAATTCTTCCACAAATAGGAAAGGTAGTATATGTGTGTGCGATCTTAGTCTTTGTCTAAGAGAATAACGCAAACTAAATGTAATTATATAATACCTGTACTAAAGACCAATGGTTTCCAATGTCTTTGGCGTGCAATGCATCCCGTCTTTAAGCGCCACCATTTTACATGAAGCGTCGGTGATAAACCTAAATACAAGTTGTATAAATCTAAAAGCAAATAAAATGATAACTAATTATTATCTACCTTTTATTTATATTTTAATATTTATGTAACTTAAAAAATATATAAAAGTACCGCTCTTGAATACGTAGGCACGATATTTATCGTAGATAGAATATATACACACATATTTTGCCATGACGTCGAGGTCGGGTCGTGTTTTTTCCGGAGAAAAAGCGGGCCATGAAACAATTTTTGGGAAAAGCGAGGAAAAGCGGACCACGAAAACATTTTTCCGGGAAAAACGAGGAGAGCGGACCACGGAAACATTTTTTCGGGAAAAACGAATTGCGTTTTCTTCGGAGAAAAACGGAAAAGCGGATCACGAAAACATTTTTCCGGAAAAGCGAGGAAGCGAACCACGAAACATTTTTCCGGGAAAACGAATTTGAGTTTTTTCGAGAAAAACGAGCACAAAAACATTTTTTCCGGAAAACGGAGCCGAAAATATTTTTCGGAAAACGGAGAAAGGGCCTATACGTAAAGCGGGGACCTATTTGTTATATTTTTGGACCCACCGCTATCCGAAAAAATTAGAAAAGGGCTTGCTCGCGATTCGCATTTAAGGCATCTTTTAAGTAAAGTAACAAACCAGGGACCCAACCGCAATCCGGAAAATTTTTCTTCACCTCACAAAAATCACAAAGGACCATTTTGTAAATTCGTAGGACCTATATGTAATTGAGAAACAGACGAACTTTTTAAATAAAATCGCGCTTGACACATGGACAGGCTCTCCTTGTTGAAACCTTGCAAGCTTTAAGAGGGGATGATTACTTCTATGATAATTTATCCATTAAATTTATCTTTGTAGACCTCACAAGTTTTTAATTACTATATGCAAAAAGTATATTATATTTCCTTTATTGAAGTTTATAAGGTGTATTTTTTAATGGTATTATCTATAAATATATAACATATTTTTTATTCTAATACAAAATTAATATGATGTTCTCGCTATACCGCTAATAAATATTTATCTTTGCTCTATATTCTTTATATGTATACATTGAATATAGTTTTTAGCGATAATAATTAGAGATAATCTAGCCATTTTATTATCATTTGGTCTATGTTTTAAGAAGAAATTTATCCTATAAATTTATAATAACTCATATAATGATATTTTGTGTTGTTTATATATCCTAAATATGTTGGGTTAGATTGATTTTTCTGTTGCCCATGCTCTAACGCGCAGGCAGCGATCGCTGTTGGACCGGATTTCAGAGGAGGAGGGCCCTTTTCTTGAATGAGCGTGCGGCGCATTGACGGATGCTTGCAACCAACAATACTCCAAAAACCAAGGCAAAACCCTAAGCGCCTCTCTTCTTCCACATCTCCTTTCTTGTGTGCTATGCACATCCAAAGGCGATCGAACAAGCGGCAGAATCACTTCTGCTGGAAGTCCACCTTGTCACCGCCGGCGCATGCACCATCCCCATCGTTCTCATGGTCATCCGCCTAACCGACTGCTCCTCTAGCCGCGACCAAGCAAGATGCTACACCGTGAGTCACGAAATGTGGGGCTAGGTGATAACGCGAAAAATGTGCGCAGACAGAGACGCCATCGCACGCACGCACCCGCTTGGCGAAGCCGGGTCGGCGCGCTCCTTGGCGCTGGGAGACAAAGCGCCGGAGAGGAGGCACGCACGCGAGGAAGTCGATGGTCATAGCCGTGTTCGCGTCGCCGCCATCTCGAGCCCGCCATGAATACGGATTAGGTGCTAGCTCGAATTTTATTTACCATTATACCCTTCTACGGGTTATACTACCCATACTACACATAGTAGTATAATCAGATCTAAACTAATCTCAACCTTTAAATCTAAAGAAATGGATGACCCATATTCATTCTAGTGTATTGTAAAAGAGCTCCTTTTTTATTGTTTGCGCTTTTCTTTTGTAGCTTTTGTTGAGCAAGAGCACGAACAATACTAAATATTAGGAACATAAGGCAAGACGCACGCAAGCTGCAGAGCGGAAACGATTTTCATTTTTTTTAAACAAAAAACAGGCTGAGATGTATTTTCTATTTTTTTAGGGTCTCTTGGTTTTTTGGGGAAAATGGAACAAGATGTTTTTTTAAAATCTTCGTAGGATCTATCTTTTTTTTGGGGGAAATGGACCGAAACGGAAAAATAGACAAAGACATAGCTCCTAAATCTTCGAAGATTTTTTTGCTGTGGCACTCGGACACTCTCTAAGGTCCCGCAACCTCTCAACTTTAATACATAGTATATATTTTCTCGAAAGACGGAGAAAGGATCTTCTTTGCCGAATTTAACACTCTATACGCTCAACCGTCAATAATACATGCTTCAAAAATACTATAGATCTAATTGCAAAAAAACCTATAAAGATACAACCGCACACATATTTCTCTCTCCGAAAAATAGCAGAAACTGAGTTACGGGGGGGATAGAGAGAGATAGAGTTGTAGAAATATCTCTTTCGACAAATTATTTGGAAAATATTGGAGACCGAGCTGGAAAACCGAGGTGAGAAAATAGTCTAGAGGAAAAAGGGTGAAAAATTTAACGGGAGCTTTTTTTCCGTAAAATGGCACATGAGGGACCCAAACGCGTTTTAGGAAAAAATATCTTTCCCTCACAAAAAATCACGAAGGATCTATTCGTAATTTATGTAAGAATCAAAACACAAAAAAAGTTTTTAAGCCGAGTCGGCTGGCTGGCTCGGCTCAAACGTTCACGAGGCCGCGAATTCTTCCACAAATAGGAAAGGTAGTATATGTGTGTGTGCGATCTTAGTCTTTGTCTAAGAGAATAACGCAAACTAAATGTAATTATATAATACCCTGTACTAAAGACCAATGGTTTCCAATGTGCTGACGTGCAATGCATCCCGTCTTTAGCGCCACCATTTTACATGAAGCGTCGGTGATAAACCTAAATACAAGTTGTATAAATCTAAAAGCAAATAAAATGATAACTAATTATTATCTACCTTTTATTTATATTTTAATATTTATGTAACTTAAAAAATATATAAAAGTACCGCTCTTGAATACGTAGGCACGATATTTATCGTAGATAGAATATATACACACATATTTTGCCATGACGTCTGAGGTGCAGCGTCTGTGTTTTTTTCCGGAGAAAAAACGGGCCATGAAACAATTTTTTGGGAAAACGAGGAAAAACGGACCACGAAAACATTTTTCCCGGGAAAAACGAGGGAGAGCGGACCACGGAAACATTTTTTCCGGGGAAAAACGAATTTGCGTTTTCTTTCGGAGAAAAAACGGGAAAACGGATCACGAAAACATTTTTTCCGGGAAAAACGAGGGAGAGCGAACCACAGAAACATTTTTCCCGGGGAAAAACGAATTTGAGTTTTTTTCCGGAGAAAAAACGGAGCACAAAAACATTTTTTCCGGGAAAAACGGAGCACGAAAATATTTTTTCCGGGAAAAACGGAGAAAGGGCCTATACGTAAAGAGCGGGGACCTATTTGTTATATTTTTGGACCCGACCGCTATCCCGAAAAATTAGAAAAGGGCTTGCTCGCGATTCGCATTTAACGGGTGCATCTTTTCGTAAAGTAACAAACCAGGGACCCAACCGCAATCCGGGAAAATTTTTCTTCACCTCACAAAAAATCACAAATGACCATTTTGTAAATTCGTAGGGACCTATATGTAATTCAGAGAAACGGACGAACTTTTTCGTAAAATCGCCGGCTTGACACATGGACAGGCTCTCCTTGTTGAAACCTTGCAAGCTTTAAGAGGGGGTATATGATTACTTCTATGATAATTTATCCATTAAATTTATCTTTGTAGACCTCACAAGTTTTTAATTACTATATGCAAAAAGTATATTATATTTCCTTTATTGAAGTTTATAAGGTGTATTTTTTAATGGTATTATCTATAAATATATAACATATTTTTTATTCTAATACAAAATTAATATGATGTTCTCGCTATACCGCTAATAAATATTTATCTTTGCTCTATATTCTTTATATGTATACATTGAATATAGTTTTTAGCGATAATAATTAGAGATAATCTAGCCATTTTTATTATCATTTGGTCTATGTTTTAAGAAGAAATTTATCCTATAAATTTATAATAACTCATATAATGATATTTTGTGTTGTTTATATATCCTAAATATGTTGGGTTAGATTGATTTTTCTGTTGCCCATGCTCTAACGCGCAGGCAGCGATCGCTGTTGGACCGGATTTCAGAGGAGGGAGGGGCCCTTTTCTTGAATGAGCGTGCGGCGCATTGACGGATGCTTGTCCTGCTCTGTCTGTGCGGATCAACCAGGTGTTAAGCTAGCTGGTGCGTGCAGGACTGCCGGCTGGTCGGGGCGCAGAGCCTCTGTAGGACAGCATGCATGTCCTCCTGCCATTTGCTCCGTTCTCTGCTAGCTCCTCCTGGCGCGCCGAGGTGATGTGTTTTCATTTTTCACAGAGAGGAAATTAATTACTACTACCACTCAATTCTGCTGGCTGCTGCAATATTGGCATCAAGGTTTAAAAATCCATATAGAGCCGGCTTGATAAATTACATCAGTCGGTAAACCAGTGTAATTAAAATATAGAAAAAATTATGCTTAGTAAATCGGTAGAAAATCGATGAAAATTGCTTAAAAAATCGGTCACCAGAAGAGTTCAAATGGTCAGTCTATTATCGAGGAAAATCATCCAATTATCAGTGAATATTGACCAATTATCAAGGAATATCGGTCGATTATCGGTGAAAACCATTTTTTATTATTTCTAAAAAGTTTGATTTTGAAACCCTTCGATTGTTTACAATTTTTTACCTATTTTTAATGAAAATCGGTACTGGCCAGGGTGTTTTTCAAGATAAAATCGATAATGTAAACCCTGATTGGTAGTACTAGTACTGGTAATTTCCCTGTTCTTTTTACTTACTTTAGAATTCGTGCCATCAAACTTTTTAAAGTTTAGTCATCAATAAGTTTAGACTATCTAAATTAACTATGTAAAAATTATATTATTAAACTTGTTATTAAAATACTCTCATAACTAGCAGGGTGACCCGCGTATTTGTGCGGCTAGATTTTTTAATAGTTTGTAGTACCAAATAATATAATTTATATGCTTGATAATATATTAACGTATTTTGTAGACTATTTAGATTTTTATGACATCATAAACATTAGAAATGACAATAGAAGTTTGAAAAAAAACTCTACTTAAGGAATGTAATTGAAGTAAAAGCTTCGTTGGAAGAAATCATTGAGAATAATAAGTTATTAGGTGTTCTTAGAAATGTAGCAATTCTTCATATTATATAGATCATATAGTTATATACCCCTATTCTTTCTCTATTAGTAACTCTTTTTTCAAAATATATATAACAAATGTACATCTATTTAGTCTCAAGTAATACGCTAATTATTTTATATGGTATTAGAGTATATTACTCACATATACGCTGATACATCATGGGCAACTTACTTTGAATGTGTCTTCCTCATACACTGGCTGCCCTACAAAACTATATGTCTTATATCATTTATTGATCGCCTCACAATTTTTCTGCTTCAACTGCCAATAGCAAGCCTAATTTTTTATTGATCCCTCTTAACTGCTAACCTTTTAATGCAATACTTTATCGTATAACTATCTTCTATTTCTCTTCAATTATTACTTAATGATGAATGTTACAACATCAACATGCAACGCATACATGTAAAGTATTACTTATCTCTATCGGAGACATTCGTCAGGCTCCCACCAGTGAGCCCAAGCTTATTCTATAGAGTAGCGTCATCACTACTCTGAGTTTTTTTGTAACTTGTTTTGATTCGAGCGAATTCATGCATGCATATACACGTACAAGTTATTATACATACTTGATTTATGCTTGTCCCATATCAGTAGCTTCGTTTATTCGATGTTTGCCAACCAACTCAATGATGTTACTTCCTCACTAACGCGGTGACCTCCCATTTTCTATGATGTTAGCATGTTTGCTTGAGTCATTATCTATCAATATGGAGAATTTTTTCACCATCGTGTGTGATGTCATTGAAAGCATCTAGGCCCCTAAGTCTCTCATAGTTTTGGTAATTAATGACAATCATGTTTAAGAGGCTAACATTTTCGTTAAGAATGTTGGAAATAGGTTAGTCTCATGAATTGGTGACCATGGAAGCATAAGAATGGCGCAAAAGAAGATCAAAACATCAAACAAGTGACAAAGGTAAGAATCTAAGGATGTTTTTCTAATCATTTTACTAATCTTGGAGTTTGGAGAAAAGATCGAATTGTTAGAAATAGGGTCGTACTATTAAGAGGGGTTTTGATATTATCTTGATGTCGTTTTAAGGTCTTAAGGCTCAAAATTCTATACTTAAATTCATGCACAAACTCATAATGGCTCAACTTTAAATCTCCATAAAAGAATCTGGAAACCCGGTGCTACCGCCCTTGCTAGTCTGGTGCTACCGGGCCAGCGGTAGCACCGGCCTCAGTGCAGTGCGTAAAAATCCGACAAGGGTTGTTTAGGGGACCAGGCAGGGCGGTGCTACCGCCCATGGTAGCCCGGTGCTACCGAGAGAGCGGTAGCACCAACCCTCTAGTCCGGTGTAAAAATTCTAGAGAGAGGCGCATTTTGAGTATCAGGCGGTCCGGTGCTACCGGAGAAGCGGTAGCATCGGCCGTATGGCCCGGTATAAAAATTCTAGAAGGCATGTATTTTGGATTTTTAGCAATTCGATGCTACCGCCTATGGTATCACGGTGTTACCGGGGTAGCGGTAGCATCGACCTGAATGATCGGTGTAAAAATTTCAGAGAGCATCATTTTTGCCCAGATAAAAAAATTAGAGACCCAGTGCTACCGGTCCTAGTTGGGCGGTAGCATCGGACCCACTGCTCAACGGCTTCTAGCAGTGCATTTAATGCTCTAACCCAACCGTTAGGACTGAGTCCAGTACTACTAGTCCTACATGGGCGGTAACACCGAAAAACCTGACTTGATCAGGATTTCGAGATCAAACAGCTAGTTTTAGTGGTTGGGACTATAAATTCTCCCCCACCTGCACTCTACAGTAGTCTCTTGGTCCTCATTGATGATATTTGAACTCTAGAAAAGTTTTCTCCTTCCTCTTGTGCACTCAATTCTCATTTGAGCAAGTGAGGAGAAAATTTGAGTGTTTGTATTTAGTGTTGAACCTTTAAACACTCAATTCAACTTCGAGTAAGCATCAAAACTTGTTACTCTTGGAGGTTACCGCCTCCTAGATGGCTTGGAGGCGTGTGGCATCGATGATCTTCTCAAGGAAGTTTGTGAGAAGACTCGATCGGTTGTGAAGGCAAGGAGTTTGTCTACCCGGAGTGAGAAAGAACTACCACGAGTGATCAAGGAAGGCTCAAGCGAGTGGAGCTGGCTCGAAGAAGTTCAAGTTACGTCAATGTGGAGTAGGGGAGACTGGCAAATCTCTGAAACCACGGGATAAATTCTTGTGTTCATCACTTGTGGTTTGCATTTCTTAATTCTTGCAAACTTATAATTCAAGCAATTTGAGAATTTTATTTAGTGAAGAATTGCTCTTTGTAGACACTTAAAATTGTTGGAATATTTAGTGATCGTTATAAGTACATAGTGTTAAATTGTTGAATTTGCAACTCTAGCTTAATAATCTTGCAAATTGGAATTAGTGTAGAAAAATTTAGAAATCTCCTATTCACCCCCCTCTAGTCGGCTATTCTTAATCCTACAGTCATATCCCTCAGTAGCGATGGCACGTTTTTAACTACCCAATATATATATCCTCTACAGCTTTGTCTTCCATGCAAAGCTTTATCTCCTCTCTGCTAGGACCTCTCCATCGTTAAGCTTCTTTTGCTACTAATTTTTTCAATAATACAGACGCTCACCACTCGTCATCGCGACTTTTGGCTCCTTCGGCTTTGGCTTTTTCCTTTTTCCTTTTATTTTTCTTCCAAATTTCTATTATTTTGTTGAATTCATATAGAAATCCAATAGATAATGTTTCTTTAATTTTTATTTTAGATTATATTTATTTAGAAATTCATATGAAAATTGAACTGGAATTCTTATGCAAAACAAATTAGCATTTTTTTGTTTGTTTATATTCCAAATTATATTTGTGTGTTGTTGGATCATACATGATATAGATTTTTAATATAGTTTTATGTTGGAATCTCTACAAATCCAACTGGTATTTTTATTCCAAATTTAAGCTATTTAGGATTTACTTTAGAGTTCGATAGAAATTAAATTACTAATTTTATTTTATTTTTATTCTTAATTTTAGTTTTAGATTGGTATTCGTATACAAATACAATTACTAATTTTCAATTGATTTTTGTTTCAGTATTTTATTTTTATTCGATGTTCGCATGGAAATTAAATTTCTATTTTTATTGGGTGGTTTTTTATTGTACTTGATGTGGACTCTTTATTTTGATGATCGTATGGAAATCAAATTCCTATTTTTCATTTTAGTTTTTTATGTTGGAATTCATATACAAATCCAACTAGTAATTTTTATTCTAAATTTCACTTTATTTTGATGTTCATATGGAAATCAGATTACTAATTATCTTTTTTATTCTAAGATTTTTTAAATTTTTATTCTGAATTTCAACTTTATTTTGATATTCATATAGAAATTATATTATTAATCATATTTTTATTTTTTTATTCTATTTTTTATTGTACTTGAACTCTTTCTTTTAATAGTATGGAAATCAATTTTTGATTTTATTTTATTTTTATTTTGAATTTTAGTTTTTTATTGTACATGACACAAACTCTTTCTTTTAATCTAGACTGTTATAATCTAGACCCACCATGGTCAACGGTGTAGATCTTTCATTTTTTTCTCTGATTAATGTGAAAATTTCTAGCCTTGAGAGCAAACGTAGTGCATTCTTTTACCTCTACTTTAATATTATAATAGATGCTATAACTTAACTTGTCCATCTTAATATAAAATCATAAAAAAAGTAACATTGAGGACCGAGTCTAACTTGGTTGACATGGGAGTCGTAGAACTCCTAGCCGACGGATTGAACCTCTTGTGCCTCGCCTGATTCTTTAAAAATGGGTAGACACGTGCGCGTTTAGTGGCATACTGCGTTCCCTCGCTACGGAGGTCATAGAACCTCCAGTCACTTTCTTAGTATTGCATAACAAACGCGCACGTGTTGTGCACGAGTGTGGTTCGTGAGTGTGGTTTCTGTGGGTCGTGTGCATCCACCTTCTACCTAAAAATTACCATTAAAGTCATACACGGAAGATTGTAAAAAAAATCAAAAACATCAATAAAAAAGAATGAAAAGAAAAGGAATAGGTGAGCTTTGCATGGCCAGAGGCCTGCAAGTTTTTGTACGTGCTATTTTCGAACGCAGGGACATTGAGTCTGGGCCAAGGTCACAGGGTCATGTCGCCCGAGTGACCAATCTTTTGCAGCAGTAATTGCATAACTTGTTACTACTCCTCCACATCAAACATTATGGTTACAAAATCCAAGCGAAACGCTCCTACTTAGACATAACTGCTACCACTGCTACTACACCATACATGAATTAAGCCCGTAAACAAAAGCAACCACTGGAATAGTAGGCATACGTACGAGAGCTGACAAACAGCAGAGGCAGCTACCTTCACGGCATGTCAAGGAACCAGGCGCTACTGCTAGTGTGCTAGTGTTATGGCTACTAGGACTCTAGGAGAGTATCCAATGGTACCGTGCATTTACATAAACAACAGAGTAGAGCAAGAAAATTCAAGGGAAAAAGACATTACTCCAGTTCAAGTTTACGTATTCTTTTAACAGTCTCAACTAGCACGTATATATTGAATATAATGTTTAGTGATAATAATTAGAGATAATCTAGTTTTTTTAATCTTGTTGGTCTATGTGCTATTAAGAAATACTATGCCTTCTAAATTTGGATAGATGGAGTAGAGTATATTTTATATACTAATATAAAATTAGTGTGATGTTCCCTCTATGTCCTTAATAAATATCAACATTTACTTTATATTCTCTACATACTCTCTCCTGGTAACAATAGTTGTTGTTTTGGACATAGTTACAATCAAACTTTCGAAACTTTGACTCTCAATATCTTTTTCAATATTTAAATCGGATACATGAAAATCATATACGTAGACTTGTCTTGAAAATCATTTTTATAATATTATAGTTTTATTGGATTTTATAAATACATTATAAGTAGAAACTGGTGGTCGAATCTGTGTTACTGTGTCGATGTCCAAAATGACAACTATTTATAACCAGTAAGCATATGCATTGTTGAATACAATAGGTAGTGATAATAATTAAAGATAATGTAGTTATTTTTAATACCTTCTTAATCTAAGTAAAAAGGATAAATACACACTCGCACGGAGTTTATGCTTCTTCGTTCCTTCTTTCGTTTCCGTATTCGTGTCTCACTGTTTCAGAGTGGACCGCCCCCCCCAATCTCTTTGGGAACAGAACGAAATCGGATGACCTAGAGCGTCAGAGAAGTATGGCGACAAGATCTCAGTGCAACTCCGGGAGCAGATCGCAATGCAGAGAGAATTTACTCGGAGGGCATCCGAGTCGTATCATTGGTTGCACTTGTTCAGCTCCCTTTACCTCTGGGCATGTCTCGCTGTGTGGGCCAGTGACTTCTGCCATGCCTTTAGCTCCATGCAACCTCTGGGATAGAGCCTAGAGGTAGATATCCATTGATGATCCCATCCCCACGACTTTCAGTTTTCTGGTTTCTCGGTTCAATCATCTCCTATCTCCACTGTTCATTTGAGGGTCCTGCGGCCCTGCCCTTTTTCCCACAGTAGGATTCGATCACGAGTGCCACTTCCCATTGTTATCACGCATCCCTCCGGTTATCCCTTAAGGCCTGTACCCTCCATTTAGCTGACTTCCTAAAGTTTCAGGTCAGAAACCTCATTTGCCGACAATTTGGGTAGGAGAAAAGGGAAGAGCACGTAGTTCACCACTAGATGCTCGGCAGTTCATGAACGCCATAGTTAACCACTAGACAAGCAGCTGAAACTATCTACTCCGTATATTCTACTTTAGGTTCACTGGAAGAATCCATCATGTTGAGCAGCTCAGCATGGCACACCCACTGTAGAGTGACAGGAAGGGCCAATCAGT
The DNA here is from genome assembly GCA_036346375.1 of Guadua angustifolia. Lineage (NCBI taxonomy): Eukaryota > Viridiplantae > Streptophyta > Magnoliopsida > Poales > Poaceae > Guadua > Guadua angustifolia. The sequence continues at coordinate 39,829,506 of CM070506.1, read as the reverse complement.
GAAATCATCATTTTTCTTCTAGCCCACTCAGTAACATTTAAAAATTCCATCTTCTTCCAAATAAATTTGCAAAAAAATAACTCATTCTCGACTGTGAAAAGCACGTTCCTCGATAGGAAATATGCCGATCAAATCCATTAAGTATTCATTTTTAATTAATAAATCACTTAATTAACATCTTTGCTTAATTAAATCGCTTAATTATTACCTACCGAGGTAACATTGCTTGGCAGATTGCTCCTATCGAGCTACTGTTGCGTGATACCTCTGCTGTCGAGGACTTGCTGTGCGTCAACTCCTGTCGCGGTACAAAAGCGCGGTAGGTGACAAGGGTTGCCTATCGGCGCTTCCACGATTGAAGAGTTATTTTTACAAGAGTGTTACTACCCAACGCTATACCATTGAAAGTGTTAATGATGATATAGCAAATTTTCATACAATTTCAATAAAATGTTTGAAAAGTTTTATATTCCAGTGAGTTTCATGCATTTCTAAAAGATTCTAAGCCACAGTTTCAACAAGTTTTAGATTTGAAACTCAAGTTCCACAGAAGTTTCTAGAAGATTTCAATCCAAAGTTTCAACAAGTTTCAATAGATTTCAAAAAAGTTTTTAACAAATTTCGGTGAGCTCGACTGGCTACAATGGTTCACCACGTCATTAAGTGCCACCCGACATCATCTATTGTCGACACTCTCTTCTCTAGCTTCAGTCCGAACTATTGCTGCTGCAGTAGAGCCGAACAACGTCGCCTGCCACCGAATCCATGCTCAAGCTCCCCGCTGAACCTCCATCTCTCTCTCTCTCTTCCTCAACTCAAGTCTAAAGGATCGATTCCCGCTGCCGTCTCCACCGGAGTGCCCCCTTTCCAAATCCCCCCATTTCCTCCTCCAAATCTCTCCACATGTCAGAGAAAAATCACTGTGTGAGAAGCAAACATGGCTGCGGCGGCCTCCGCCTCCAAGAAGTCGCCCGCCTCCTATGCTAAGTAACTCATCCTCCGTGAAGCCCCTCACCGAGGATGACTTGGCTGCCTCTTATATAGTGGTCGTCAACCTGGACTACAACTCTGTTACCTCCCGCATCAACCACCTCGTCCTCTTTGTTGCGCACAACATCCTGGCCCGTTGCAGTTTCTCGTTCGTCATCCCCACCCGTGCATCCTCCAACTAGGTCCATCTCCCAAACCTCGACCGCATTGTGCTCCTTTGCCGTGAGTTTGCAAGGCCCTTAGCAGCGTCGCAACCATGCGCAAGGCCACTGTTACCATGCACATCCTCTCCCTCATCCACGCCGCCCTACACAAATGCATCCATGTCACCAAGCGGAACCTCTTCTACACCAACGTCAGTCTCTTCAGCAATCGGACATAGTCGACGCCATCCTTGATGATGTCTCTTGCATACTCAGGTGCACCCGCTCCATGACGATGAAGGGCAACTGGATGTTGCAATTAAGGTGGAACTGAAGTTGTCGGTGCTCGCATTAGTGGCTCTGGAAGCATTAAGGCTTCGTAGTGCCAGAAGAATCTGATGGCTCACGACACAATATACCCTACCAAATCAACAATCCAATATGTACTGTCCTATGATTGGGAAATCATATACCATTTTGTAGTATTTTTGTTTTTATAATTATGTTTGGAAGATGATCAGATTTGAAAAAAAAATTATCATGGTCTATAAAAGCCCTGGTTTCCATGTCAATCGTCCACGATCAATTTGTACACGATTGAGACAAGAAACCCACGTGAGCACTGAGCGCAAGCTAAGGTAACGGGTTCTCGTAGGATCACTTTTTTTCGAGACAAGTCGTAGGATCAGTTTTGTTTTGTCCATTTGAGCCGGTTCTTGATTCAAATAATTGGAAAGACACCGAGTCACCAAAATTGTCAGAAATACAGCGACATCACGTAAGAAACGAGTAAAAAGTTCTTAATCTCCTTGCGATCGAGATGAGCGGTTCAGGTGGTGCCAGGAGAATATAATAAGGTACTCCCTCCGATTATAAATAGTTATCATTTTAAATATCGATATAGTTTCCAAAACTCAACTTTGACCACTAATTTCTATTTAATATATTTGAAAAAAATCTAATAAAATTATAATATTATGAAAGTTCATTTCGAGACGAATCTACATATACGATTTTCTTGCATTCAATCTAAATATTTAAAAAGGTATCAATAGTTAACGTTTCAAAAGTTTGACTGTACGTATGTTAAACCGATAAGTTTCTGTGAATCAGAGGAGTAGTTCATGCAAAATGGTGTCATTATTGTGTTGGTGAGGGAAGCACCATATGGATTAAAACAACTTGTAAATCCCGGTCCTAAGTGAGTATTCAATTATAAATAGGGTCCAACATGTGATGAAGGCCTGAATATTTAAGAGTTTGGAAACCATGGCTGTCCACTTGACAGTATCTTCCACAGTTCCACTGAAGTCATCCTTCTCTGACCTAAACCGTAATTATAACGTATATTTCATCATCATATTCTGGGAAAATGCTGACGGGTTCGATCTGAATCTTTTAGGGCCTAGGGGCAGTGACATTCAATTATTACACCCACTCGCAAAATCAGAGGCCCCATGAACCACCTAATTCACATCAACACATGATTACTCTATTGAGGCATGAGTTTTCTGTCATGTGGCTGAAGACCCTACCATGAGTCCATGATCATGGATGTTGTGGAGCTTTTAGATCACCAATATGAAAACACATGGGGCCTATGCAAACTGTCGATCTAAAATGGCTCTTGTAATATCTTGTTTCTGAACTTCAAATGGTATACAAAACTACCCTGCCCCTGGGATCAAATACTAGTGTTTGACTTGCTCAATTAGGCCGTAATAACTGCACGTATTTAACAATTCGCTTCATCAGCCAAGTCATGCTTAATGCACGAGTCCTCGCTCGAACAAAGTCAAACATTAATTTAAAAAACAACTCTGCTGCTTAGTGCATGGCAAATGGAGGACAAACCTACAAAATACGGTCATGCGTTTGTCAGAATCAAGATAGATACGAGGAACAGGAGCAAACCACGTTTAAGCTCTTAACATTGAACCATAAATGAAATCATGCACGCATGCTTGTACATAGCATCTGACAAATGAATAGTTTGGGAGTGATCAGATTTGAGTCATTGAGCCATGAAGCAAAATACAGGGACAAATTTGCCATTTACTTTAATCGATAATTTGTATCCATACATGCAGAGACGAATCTGCCTTTTTCCAGCGCCATCATATTTCATACTCCATCTCTGATGGCCTCGTACGATCTTTCAGGACCCAAGCCAACTTTGTGCTTACCTCAATAAAGATTCAAATTCATAGCATAGGAGTAGCAAAACATAGTTGGTCAAAATCTGCTCCGAATTAAAGTTTTTGGCCGTGCAGGACACATGCTCAATGCTTTGCCTGGCTGGCTGGCTCTGCATCTGTGTTGAATGTTATGCCAGATTTCATTACGCATTACCTCGCTTTAGTACTTTTCCTTTTGCTCCTTTTCCCGTTCCATTTTTTCAGTTTATCTTTTCGGACTGTGTAAAAGTGGTGTCAAAATTGAACATTTCCGTGTTCTTGGTGCCATGCATGCATGCAGCAGCTAAAACCTTGAATTGTTTGGTGTTCGCAGATTCTAGTGTAGTGGCTCGACTCCAGTCTGTCCACATGGAGAGCTATGCACGCCTGTATGAAGAAATCTTATTTGTTCCTGTGGATTACTAGACGGTAATAGACATGGCCACAGGCTCACAGCTTAAAATGCTATTATGCCAATGATACAAACGAAACAACAAGTGCTAATCTTTGAAAGAAAGCAATGAGACAAAGTCAAACATTTGTTTGTGTGTAACTGTGTATGGACACACTGGAATGATCAATAGACCAATAATTGCCCAAAGGAAGAAAACATATATGTGTCTATGAAGCTCTAGATTTGTGGTTCTCTAGTGCTTGTTCAAGAGGGGTATTCATCCTCCAACATCATAAGTTTAATCTTTAAGCAATCTTGAGGACATGGTCCACCTCGCACTCCGAAAGAAAAGGTTCGCTCCCATATCCCCACCATACCAAGCGACAATGACAGTTGACAGCACCGGACAACACATGCGGCACTCGCGACCAGTACACTCAGCAATGACAAGTGTAAGGACTGTTTACTGCAAATAGGACATGCTGTAAAGATCAAGAATGATGCTGTTGAAATACTCTACTGTTGGAAAATCGACAATTGTTGAATACTGCAATAGGTCCTTAGATAGCATGTTTAGTTTTCTATGGCATGATCCATACCATAATTGAAACTTGCCTTGTTTAGTGGATATGTTGATATCCCGTGTAATCCTGCTGTAATTGTGTATGACAAAATCCATATATAAATACAAGGATCAAGCCGAGGGAGTTGAACCCTGGCAGCAGCCTAATACTTTTTCATGGTATCAGAGCCAGCAATCCCATGGCGACTTCACCAAACACATCATCTGCTACATCAAGTCCATTTACCACTGATGCTGCTCCAATCGTCGCCAGTGGTGGCTCCACCTTTGCTCCTGCATCCTTTAGCCATGCTATCACAGTAAAACTTCATCTTGAGAACCATCTTCTGTGGAAAGCGCAGATCCCGCCATATCTGCGCAGTCAAGACCTCATCGGCTGCATCAATGGCACGATAGAGAAGCCCAATAAGTTCCTCATTGAGACAGCTGATGGAACAAGTCGTCAGGTACCAATTCCTGCTTATAAAACTTGGTACCAACAAGATCAATTAGTCTTAAGTGCTTTACTCTCTTCTATGACGGAGAGCATTCTTGGGCAAGTAGTATTCCTTTCCACATCCGAAGAGGTGTGGAATGCTCTGGAGGACATGTTTGCTTCGCAACCTAGAGGTAGAACAATGCAGATCCGACTTCAGCTTGCCAAGCTGAAGAAGAAGGACATGGCAATGACAGCATACTTTCAAAAAGTGAAGAGTCTTGCAGATCAACTTGCCGCTGCAGGACGGCCACTACAAGATGAAGAGGTTATATCCTATATCCTCACTGGTCTTGGGCATGAGTATGACTCTGTGGTTACATCTCTGACCACTCGAGCCGATGCCATCAGTGTCAATGAAGTGTATGCACACCTTATCAATTTTGATGCTCATTGAGAACGTACAGATTCTGTATCTCACATTATCTCCTCTGCAAACAATGTCACTCGCCATAATGGTGGAAGAGGAAGTGGCCACAGCTACACAGGAAGAGGCCGTGGTCAAGGTGCTCAAGGGCGAGGAAGAGGTGGACGATTCCACAATGGAGCTCCTCGTCTTGCATGTCAGATCTGTGGGAAACTTGGACACAATGCTCTCAAGTGTTATCATCGCTATAATCAGCATATCAAGATGAAGATCAAACCAAGTCTGTCTCATCACCACTTCATACAAGTCAAACTCGAGCAATCCGGTACCTTGACACAGTGCAACAGATCATTTAACGGAGATCTTGATCGGTTAACAATGAGGAAGCATACAGAGGAGGAGATCGATACAAGTCGCTAATGGCGCAGTATGTCCATATCACATATTGGTCAATCCTCGCTTATCACTAATGCCGTACATCTTTAAAACTCAAAAACACTCTTTATGTTCCTGACATTGTCAAAAATCTCCTATCTGTTCAAAAGTTTGCCACTGATAACAATGTCTATTTTGAATTTCATCCGACACATTTTTTGATCAAGGATCGAGTAACGTCGAGGGTACTCCTCCACAGCACTAGTGAATCTTAATTTCCTAAGCATCTTTAGTTGCTTTAATTTGCTGACTCCTTTTCCCATCATTTGGTACAAACATTAAGATAATAAATTGATTCTTCTTTTTTGTTCTCCCTGATGGTTAACATCGAAGCATCACATCTGCATGTTAAAGATCTAAAATTGTTCTTGATCTACAAATGGTTCATGTGCTTGCACTAAATTTGGAAGTGTTTTCTTTGCAGGCAGAGTTAGAAGGACCTAGGAAGTTAGTGTTATCATCATGCCCATCTATATATATGCTTTTGTTTAAAACTACTAGCTAGTTGTATGAATACAAAGTGATCATTTTGTATACTGAACACCTCATGTGGGTGGAAGATAGTTGACCCTAGCTTTGAAGATCTGCGCAGGTTCTCTTTTGTAAATGATAGATGGTTAACTGTATGAACCATGACACTTTTGGACAAATTTGTATATTACTCTATTTGAATGAATTTGAACTGTGTTGAATGGATGTATTACTTGATGGAAAAAATTTATGCGTTCTAGTTGAATGAAGTTGAATCATGTTGAACGGATGCATTAATTCAATCATTTTCTACTGCAATGTGGTGTACATATGAATTAATTATTAGTTAGATCTATAATATTCTATAACCCTCGGACTATCTGTCGGCAAAAGTCTTACCTCGCACTATCTCTGCTTCAAAAAGTCTGTCATCTGTCGGAAAAAGTATATCTGTCGGCAAAAGTCTTATAACAATGTCGATCATTTGTCGGTAAAATATATCTGTCGGCAAATGTTTTTGCCGACAGACTTTAATCGACAGTTATTTTCTCGTCGGCGTAACTTTTGCCGACAGATAATAACTCGCAATATGTGGTTTTTGCCGACAGATACACTGTTGATGAAAATGTGTCATGGTGTAGTGTTACTCGGCATTCTGCTTACTCCATAAAGCGTCTTCCGAAGGATCTCTGGCACAAGCGCCTTGGTCATCCTGCATCGGCTACTATCCATTCCATTTTTGAGTCTAGTGTCTTAGATAATTCCAATAAGAATTCTCTGGTTTGTGATGCATGTATGCAAGCCAAAGCACATCAGCTTCCTTTCTCTAGGTCGAATCGAATAAGTAATTTTCCTTTACAACTTGTCCATGCCGACACTTGGGGACCTGCTAGAACCTCAAGCAAAGGTTTTCGTTACTATGTTGTGTTTGTGGACAATTACAGTCGCTACTCATGGATCTACTTGTTGAAATACAAGTCTGATGTTGAAGATGCTTTCTAACAATTTCAAACTCTTGTCGAGCGCCAATTTAACACCAAAATCCAGTCAGTTCAATCTGACAGAGGAGGTGAATTCATTAAACTTCGTAATCATTTTCACCAAACTGGCATTAGTCATCGTATCTCATGTCCTCACACTCAGCAACAAAATAGAATTGCTGAACGAAAACACCGACATTTGGTTAAAACCGGTCTAGCTTTGTTAGCTCGGGCCTCCATGCCTCTTACCTACTGGGATGAGGCATTCCTCACTGCATGCTATCTCATAAATAGACTTCCTAGCCGTGTCCTAAAGCACCAAACTCCTTATACAAAATTGTTCAAAACTCATCCAGACTTCTCCATGCTCCGCACTTTTGGATGCACTTGTTATCCAAACCTTCGGCCTTATACCTCAACTAAACTTGCCTATCGGTCTACAAAATGTGTTTTCATTGGATATACATCTGGTTACAAAGGTTACAATTGTCTTGATAGATCCACTGGTCGAATTTACACTTCCAGAGATGTCATATTTGATGAATCTCAATTTCCATTCAAATCTGTGTCCCAGGCAACTCCTCTACCTTCATACACAGAAACTGCTATCCTTGCACTCCTTGTCATCTCTTCCAAAAATTCTTTACCAACACATGTGTTAACAGATGATCAAAATGTGGTATGTGACACTTCTGCTTCAGATAATACAAGTGACACAGCTAATGGCATAATTCCTCCTACAGATGCTTCTGATTTCTCAGGTACACAGGACTCTTCTACTCAGCCTGATGCAGCACATGATAGTGAAGAAATTATTAGTGGACCAATTCAACCCATTCATCATATGCAAACAAGACTTCGCAACAACATCACTAAACCAAAGTCTTTCACAGATGGAACCATTCGGTATCCTCTGAACCGAAGAGCATTCGCTGCTATACCTACTTCACATGTGCAAGCTATTCAACACAGACAGTGGCGCCAATCTATGGAGGATGAGATTGCTGCTCTTCATGCTAATCACACTTGGTCCCTTGTTCCTGCCTCCAGTGGACATAATCTAGTTGATTGCAAGTAAATCTTCAAAGTTAAGGAGAAGCCTAATGGGACTGTTGATCGGTACAAAGCTCGATTGGTTGCTAAGGGATACATCCAACGTCATGGGATCGATTTCTCCGACACGTTTAGCCCGGTGATTAAACCCACCATCGTGAGGACGGTATTGACTGTTGCTGTCTCCAGGGGTGGCATCTTCGGCAACTGGATGTCTCCAATGCATTTCTTCATGGCAATCTAGAAGAAACTGTGTATATGCGGCAACCTCCTGGCTTTGAAGATCGACAGTGTCCTGATCATGTTTGCAAACTTCAAAAGGCTTTGTATGGTTTAAAACAAGCACCATGTGTTTGGTATTCCAAATTGTCTACTAAGCTTCAAGCACTTGGCTTCAAGATCTCAAGGTCAGACACATCTCTCTTTGTATTTGATCGGGAAGGAGTAACTATGTACATGTTAGTATATGTTGATGACATTATAGCAGTGAGTTCCTCTTCCAATGACATAAGCAAGCTCATAGCCAAGCTTCAGGAAGACTTCCCTATTAAGGATTTGGATGATCCTAACTATTTTTTGGGTATTGAGGTTCACAGGCATAAACAGGGTGTTACTCTATCACAGCATAAGTATGTATTGGACATACTTGGGCGAGCTAAAATGAGTCATTGTCGGCCCATAGCAACACCCATGAGCAGCACTACCAAACTGTCTAAAGACACAGGCAGAAAGCTGTCCGATGAAGAGGCACATATGTATCGAAGCACAGTAGGGGCTCTGCAGTATCTTACTCTAACAAGACTAGATATATCATACTCTGTGAACAAAGTATGTCAATTCTTGCAAGAGCCTACTGATCATCAATGGGCTGCAATGAAAAGGATACTCCGATATGTCAAAGGAACTTGCACCATGGGACTGAACATATTATGTACAAAGTCCATGTTACTCAGTGCATTCTCAGATGCAGATTAGGTGGTGTTCGGATGACAGAGATCTACAAATGGCTTTGCGTTGTTCTTGGGTCCAAACTTGATCTCTGGAGTGCTAGGAAGCAAGAAACCGTATCGTGTCTAGCCGAGGCAGAGTACAAGTCTATTGCTAATGCAACTGCAGAATTGATTTGGTTACGATCTCTTCTATTTGAACTTGGTGTTCCTCAGCCAGAGTACCAGTTCTATGGTGTGACAATCTTGGGGCAACTTATTTGGTCGCAAATCTCGTGTTTCATGCAGACGAAGCACATAGAAGTGGACTTCCATTTTGTGCGAGAAAGAGTTGCTTCTAAAAAGCTAGATGTTCGGTTTTTATCTTCGTAAGAACAAATTGCAGATATATTTACTAAACCTCTGCCTCAACGTCCATTCGAAAAATATGTTCCAATCTCAATCTAGTGACACCAGGTTGAGATTGAGAGGGTGTGTTGAAATACTCTACTGTTGGAAAATCGACAATTGTTGAATACTGCAATAGGTCCTTAAATAGCATGTTTAGTTATCTATGGCATGATCCATACCATAATTGAAACTTGCCTTGTTTAGTGGATATGTTGATATCCCTTGTAATCCTGCTGTAATTGTGTATGACAAAATCCATATATAAATACAAGGATCAAGCCGAGGGAGTTGAACCCTGGCAGCAGCCTAATACTTTTTCAGATGCCCATTTTTGGATTATCTCCAAGATACGCATGCCTAGCTTGAAACATTTTTTAATTGTATAGATTCTGGATTCTTTAAGAAATAGGTGAATAACAGTTTCTGATTCTTCAAGAATCCATTTTAGATTCTTCAGGAAACTTCTTGAGAAGTTTCTCTCACAATTAGAAATAGATTTGTACACAAAATCAGAAGTTAACACCTACTCGATTCTTAAAGAATTTAGAATTTGTACAATTAAAAGCTGTTCCAAACTGAGCCACAGTGTGGAAAAGCACGCCCCCAATATCACACTGCAGGACACAAATTTCTCACGAGCAAATACGATGCCTGTACTGAAAAATCTACACATGGCTGTCGCATCCCATGTTGGAATCCTGGATAGCTCCAGGTAATTGGGGTTTTACACTATTTAGTTTTTCTTGCCTCATTGGTTAGAATGTCAAATGCGGCCAACTCAACAACTTCCCTTTACACATGGTATCCACAAGCCAAGATTTACCATCTAATAAAACGCCCTGAAATTGCATCTGAGTTCGTGCAATTTCGTCTCATCTTATGTGCTCATCCTCATCGGTCGTCGACTCATCGTGCATGCCTGGTGTGGATGTGGTGGCTGAGCAGCCTTTCAAAGATTCTCTGAAAGACTGAAACCAAAGCAAGAAACTAAAGAGAATAATTTGGGCCATAGCAGAAATGATGTACCGGGAGCCTTCACAATCATCAAGGGGACAGAACTGTAAAGCCATGAGCGCATGCACTGCAATCCCTACGGCAGAAAGACGGTGGCCGTGCAAGAACAGTGACAAAAGGAACTGCATAGGTACTGGGTTACGGATATGTTTGCTATGGTTTCTAATCATGGACGCATGAATCTGTGTTTGTTGAGGTAGGTAGTTCTACTGGTTGCTGGCCACTGGATCATCAGGTTAATCATTGTCATTGTGGAAAGATGTAGATGATTTTGCAGAAGCTTTGGATAATTGGATCCCCTAAACGCTATTAAACAATCTGTCAACCACTCTCTTACAAAGATCTACCTACATCTATACGACGTGCATTACAGCTACGCACATCAGAAAAATTGCAGGTCGATATCTATTGTAAGTACTCTGTACATGGAGGTTAATCACAAGAATGTCAATTTGGCTATTGACATAGTTTGAGACTTTGAGTCTCTGAAACGCCATTTGACTACTAATTTCTACTATAACATATTTATAAAACCTAATAAAAGCATAATATTACGAAAAGTACTGTTTGAGAGAAATGCACCCACACCAAAGTTTCAAACATGTGACTGCATGTATCTCAGTATGACATGCCTTTGTGACTTGAGGGAGTAGCTAACTCCGGGACCTGGGTTATAGCTTATAGGAGTATGAAATAAGACGTGAAAAAAAAGTATGATGGGAGATCCATTCTCAATTTTTTAGTAGAGGGGAATTAACGTCCATTTTTCTCGTTGCGCTCTGTAACTCTCATTTACCCTTACTGCCCTACATGCTACACAAAGTCGGTCTGCGTTGTTTTAGAACCATTCAGTCTCCGCCACATCGGTTGACTGAAGAATCAAGATGAACTGGATTTTTTTAGAGGAATTTTGGAGACAGAGATAGTGCAATGGATCGGAGCCCAAAATAATGTTTTGGGCTCGGGTCAATTGAAGTACCACACGAACTGGTCCAAATTAGGCTTTAGAAGGAATAGAATTTGGAGTCTGCCAGTTCGGGCAGAAAATAGCTGGGCGGAGTAGCCGGGCAACTTTGCAGCCTCTATACTAACGGGCATCTTGATGGCTCTACGGCCCATTTTACTTCGTAAAAAACAACAGCAGTCTAGCCTGGCCTGAGCGGGTCCATCCCATCCCATCCCATCCTGGCGCAGGCCAGGCATGAATCATTCGGCTGTTGAATCATCCGTCCAACCAACCAGCCGACACGGCACGTCCCAGGCAACCCAAACCAAGACGACAGCCCTGCAACTCTATGCAACGTGCATGCAACAAACTGTCCACAACTCCACATCCACGGCCTGTTGCCGCGCTCAGGAGGCTGTAGAGCCTATAATCATTTCCCGTTTGTTACTCCTCCGTTTCAAAACCGTCCACGTAAAAACTATCCTTAAAAATTGTCTAACTATATAAAGATTTCGCGATTTAAATTTAACGGAAGTTTTTTTTTCGTAAAATAGCGCACGAGGAACCCAAACGCGATTTTAGGAAAAAATATCTTCCTCTCACAAAAAATCGCGAAAGGCCTATTCGTAATTTATAAAAATACCAAAACACAAAAAAAAAAAATTGATCGTTGTGGTGGCCGGAAGTTTGTAAACTTTAGGTAGGTTATAATGTGCAAACGATATATGTGCGTGTGGAGCAGCCTGTCGGGAACCAACCAGCCAGACCCTGCGCGCTCCCGTTTCATACTGCCATTGCCAGGGCGACTCCACGCATCTTGATCTTAGCTTAGCTTCGTCAGGCTTAAACAAAGAGAAACTGTCCGTCTTGCGCATGTGCCGCTGCGACGTTTTTGATCTGTACTGTGCAGGGGAGATTAATTGCGAGCCTGGCTGGTCAAGCTAAGCATATAACGTGCGATTGATGCCTGACGCTTCGTGCGGAAGCGCGTCGAGCAGGTCGCCGCTGAAAAGCGACTGGTCTGACTAGCTCCCGCGCGGCGCCGGTCCTGGTTTAATGGCCTGTTTTGTACGTCGAGATATCAAAGTCAGGTTTGGAAATGTACTGAAACCTTAAGATCGGTTCGCAACGCGTCGACCTGATCGAGATTGCAGCGTTGTGTATGCGTTTTGCGTAAGTAATCTGTTTTTCGTTGAAGAAACTGGAGATGGTTTCGCCTGTGAGCTGAATGTACATTTTCGTCATGCGTGGTCGGCCCTGGGAAACTGCAATACCTCTTTTGCCAAAATTGTTGCGTCCAGTTTTTCACATGACGACTCACACGTCTGTCAGGTGATGCCACACATGCATCGCAAACGCACATGATATTTTGCCATCGTCAATGCAAGAACAGACGGACGAAGGCATCTTAAAGTCTTTCTGAAATAAGGCACCGCGAGGCAGGGCAGGTAGAAAAGCGAAGAGGCATCCGCACCGGAATCACCAACAAATGCACGCAGTGGGCACCGGGGATCGGAGCTGTCGAGACGGCGGTGCGTGCTCCCTGCGCAGGAAGTTCCAGCTATTCTCTCGCAGACGCACATTTGCCACCGATTAGGCATGTCCCCGGCAACGGGCAGAGATGACACGAGCTGGACCCGACAGCACGTAGCTTGCTCACAGGGCTGTGAGCTTGTAAAAGGATATTTCTGCCGCCTCGAACTGTGATAAATGATAACAACAACAAGCAATGATGACTGTAACCTCTAGGCGACAGGGCAACACGGGGCCGCTGTTGGATAATAGTGCTTGTAGTACTACTGATGTACAGTATCCAAGTGTAGTATACTACGGAGCGATGCACGATCATGATATTCACAGCGTTTGTGCCTTTGTGGTCTAGAACAGGTACCAATCTTGCGGTTCGGTTCCACTAGCTGACGGACAGACAACCTGCACCATTTGGACCAGAAATAACATGCCTTAACGCTTGCGTCAGGGACCTCAGGGTTTTCTTCTAGGCATGGTGGCTGGATCCGTCGACGATTAATTCAGATGTATGGGAGGAGCAAGCATATTCTATTTGCAATCGCACAAGCAAAAATTTTCGTTCAATCTACAAGGTTCTCTGGATAGTGTAGAGGACGTAGACTTTGGTGAAATTTGGATTCCATGGGTTGTTGCCTAACAACCGGACCACTAAATTGTAGATTTTGCAATTGAGAACACCCGGTTCCAAAGCTCTTGAAAGATGCAGGCGAACGAACAGACTGCATCCGGAAAGACGCTTACTAAAATAAAATGTTTCACAAATTTTAATTTTGAGCTGTGCGGACATCAGAAGGTTGAGCTCAAAATGTTGAGCAATGAGACTCTAGTGTTGACCAAAGCTCGGAACACCTTCTCGCCGCTGCAGTCGACGTTGGCGATGCATCGTTCCAAGTTGTCGTGGAGCTCGAATGCCGCCTTCCGCGCCCTCTCCTCCGGTTTCATGCGAGCCTCGGACCGGAGTTGCGTGGTAGATGATTCATCGTCGTAGTTGTCGCCGTTTTGTTTTTCGGCTGACCGGCGCTTCGCGCGCGACATCCAACGCACGAGGTTGGCCACCCACCATATGCGGTGGTGGCTGGTTCTTGGTGCTGCGTCCGATACGACAGTGAATCTTGCGGGGGTAGTGGTCCAGCACGGCGTGGAGGCGACCTCGACACGGGCGCCGGCGGCGGCGTTGGAGAGGGAGGACAAGCCGAAGAAGACGGCCGCGGAGGCGGAGGCCACGGCGACGGTCGCGTCGGCAACCGCTGCAGCGAGGGCCACAGTGTCGGCCGGGAGGTCCTCTGGCAGCGGCGTGGGAGCCTTGCTAGACATGGCGCGCGCGGCGGAGGCGAGACGGGTGAGGTCGCGCCCGGCGCGGCGCTGTGCGCGCGCCGCGGACGCCAGCCGCGAGGGATCACCGCGCCGCAGCGCGGCTCGCGTTTCTGCCTGAAGCGCGGCGAGTGCGACCAGCGCCTCTCGGAAGCTGCCGTGCGCGTCCGCGAGGCGGAGGAAGTCGTCAAGCAGCCGCTCCGCGAACGGGGACCTCCCCAGCCGGCGCAGCGGCTCCTGCGCCTGCGGGTGGTGGAGCAGCTCCAAGAGCGACACCAGCACCCGCCCGACCTGCGAGGCGGCCGCGGAGATGGACGACGCTGGCTGCGCGCCAGATGAAGGCGACTGGCCGATCACCAGGCGCAGCGCGGCGACGTCGTCGTCGAGCTGCACCACCAGCGGGTGGAAGCGGCACGGGAGGCTGGCCGAGCGGATGCACCACGCGGCCGCCAGCTTGTCATTCGACCTCGCCAAGGCGGCCGAAGCGGGCTTCGGGGCCGGGAACGAGATGGTGCGGCGGTAGCCGGCCATCGTGTTTTGGCCGGATGGCGGGTGCTTTTGCCGTGCCCAGTGGCGAAACGGGGAAGGTCTCTTATAAAGCTGGGGTTAGGGCCTGGGAAAGCGCGTGAAAGGCGTGCGTGTATTTTGCCAAGGCCACGGCCGTCGTGTGTTGCAGGCTTGCAGCGGCACGCACGCACCGGAGCGGGGCCGCTTGCCAGTTCGAGCTGGGGTGGGTTTGTTCCTGGGGAAACGCGCGCGAGTTCCGTAATCGGCGGAGTGGTGGGCAAGGGTCCACACTCGATTCTGTATCATCGTACAGCGCATGCCGACGAGGAGAGTCACGAGAGCGTGAAACGCCACGGGTGCTTGTTTTCCGCCAGGGGTAGTGGTATCTCGCGTGTGTGTGTCAGTGTGTGCATAATGCATTTACAACATCTTTCGTGAACGGTCAATAACGGGTCCAATGTTTGATCATGTTTCCTGGCATAGAGATTTTGTCATCTCGGACATTTGAAACTTTGAAGGTCGAAACCCAATCGATATCTTGGGACACACAAACTTGTACAGACTTACAGGTTGCTCAACAATCACTCATCTTTTTTTTTTCTCTTCGAGGGAAGGTGACGCTTTCTTTTCGTAAGGGAAAGAATAAAAGGCATCGCTAAGGAAAATTCGAGTATTTTATCATATTAGGAGTACTATTGATTTGCGATGTCGTGTTTCATGTGGCTCCGACGAATGGATAGTGCGATTTGCGTTGCCGTGTTCAATGTGGCTCCAATGAATCGACAGTTAGACTCTGGCGGCACTCTATTGAGGTTAGTGTTCGGTTCATTAATGCCCAGGATATAGAGGGAGGAGGGGTGGGGGTAGCCCAGTGGTGGGCAGCAAGGCAGTGGTGGCACTGCCGAAGCAACCATCAAAGGAGGGCGGGGGGGGGGGGGCGGCAGGAGGTGGTGTGAATTGTCGTGAGAGCTTGGAGACTAGGAAAGAGGATGGCAGGGAAGGCTCACCAGAGAGGAAGAAGGAGAGCGGTGTGGAAGAGAGCTTGCCGGATTAGGGGAAGGATGGGGGTACGGTGGTGACAGCAGGGGAGGGAATCTGTGGCAATGGTGGGTGGTGGCTAGGGTCCAAGGGAGGGTGTGATATATGGTTTAAGGGTTAATAGTTGAGATCCTTTGGTCTAGATTTAATAAATCAAAGTTCGAGTACTCTCTACAAAAAAAATACTCAAGTACCTTCTAGAGACCTCCAAAAATAAAAGAGTTACAAATTATGTTCAGAACAAGGCTACAGAAAAACGAAACCCATGGCTCTGGTTAAAAGCAGGCATCAAGACAAAGGAAACTAATCTGACGATGATCAATCAGAGCGCGATTAGACCAACCCACCAAAACTAGAACAACCATCCATCAACCTCACTTTAGCATCACAGGTTCACAGATGCTAACAATAATAAGCAGCAACTGCATCAGCCTACCTACGTGTTTCATACCTCCAACTCTCCAAGGCTCCAATACAACTACAGCTTGATCCACCACGTAGTCACGTACTCACGTACAAAAAAAACAGGACAAGTGGACAACAGGTTTTTTTTTAACAAATGAACATAAGCCCCAGTTTCTATTATTAGAAACCACCACAAGAATTGAAAACAAAAATAAAACATTGGATAATCTGGAATCAGAAATACCATGAAAACAGGAAAGAAACCTCAGAGTTTACTTCTAAGAGCTATAGTTTAGACTACAAGTATTCTAAACTACGCTCCATCATACTAGGTCTAGCAACACGGCTCCAGAAAAATAGCATCTCTATTAGTGCATCTCGATTCATCTGATTCCATGCCTCCATCCTCTCCTTACTTGAAAAACTTCAGTTCTCACCGGCTCTAGAACTTTTGCTCCCTAACTGGTAGCTTCTTAACTTGCCTCCTTTGTCTGTAACCGTTGTAGGGTCGAGGATGCGCCTAGAGGGGGGTGAATAGGCGCTTTACAAAATCGATCGCTCACTAATCAATTCGCTCTAATCAACCCCTATGTCAAAACCTACACAATTATAATGCGGAAGCGATAAACTCGGTTTTGACAATTAAGGCCTAAATCAACTAGGCTCACTATGTGCACTATCTAAATTATGTCTCTATGTATAAATTGCTAAATTGATCACTCAATTAATACTAAGCAATTTTCATTCAAGCAATCAATAATATATCAAGAATGTAAATACTTGAATGTAAAGGGACAAGAGACAACCGATATTTTTCCGTGGTGTTCGGAGACTTGCCGGTCTCCCCTAGTCCACGTTGAGGCTAGCCCACACTTGGACCGGCTCCCGCTCGAGCACCCGCCTCTTTCCACTAGTCGTGGTTTTTCACGCTCGCGCGTAGGCTCAACCCGAACCTTCACAAACTTCGCCGGGGCTTCTCACACCTCGAGAGCTCCAAGACGACGCCACGCCATCTAAGAGGCGGCAACCTCCAAGAGTAACAAGCCGCTCCTTCGCTTGAACCTCACCGAGCACAACGAATGCGCAACCGGTGATCACCAAGTGCAACACATGCACAAGGACCTCACTCAAGTGCAACACATGCACAAGAACTCACTCAAACCACTCACTAATTGCAACACATGCAATTAGCTCACTCTTTAGCTCAAGAATCAAATGTGAGTATGCAACACATGCAACACCTCACCCAAACACTTAAACACGGCATCAACCCCCTGCCCAAGCCCCCCAAGGGGTCTATTTATACCCCACACAAGAAATCTAGCCGTTGGGGACAAAAACCCACTTTTCGGGCAGAGGGCCGGTCATACCAAGACTGGCCGCAGATGACCGCTCCTCACAGAGCCAACGGTCGAAAAACTAGCCGTTGCACACAAACCCGGTCATACCGCGCCTTGTCCGGTATGACCGCACATGGCCGGTATGACCGCACCACCTCCGGTCATACCGCGCCACCTCAGCGCCAGAAACACTGTTCTCTGGAGAAAACACACCGCACATTGAGGCCGGTACTACCGCCGGCCGGTATGACCGCATGGGGCGCGGTCATACCGCCCCCACTGACTCCGAGTGCGGTTTTTCGCGCAATCTTTTCCGAAACAACCAAAAACCATTCTTTGAGCTTCTAGGCGATCAACACATGATCAAACACCCGTGCAAAACATATTTGCACCAATTTAGCTCACGCTCAAAGAATTCGACCAAATTTATGAAACACATTTCAAAACAAACCGAGAACTTATGCAATCAACCCTCTAGCCATGTAAGGATCAACACATGACCCCGACACTTTGCAAAACACATTTGCAAGTGCCAACACATGCTCTAGGATTGAAATACATAACTTCAAAGTCCATTTGCAAAACACATTTGCACAACCGCAACCAACTCCAAATAACGAAAACACATTTCGCCGACAACTCAAGAACTATTTGCAAAACGTATTAAGCAAAACAAACTCGAGTTTATAAGATTAATCCCCCTAGCAATGTGAAGGTCAACACAAGACCCGGTCAACTTGCCAACACCGCTGCAAGCCCCACTCACATGCTCTCGGGATTAGGACTCATAAACCTCAGTTTATTCGCACAACGAACTTGCAAATAACTCAATAAACGCATTTCATGCTTGAGCACTACTCTTTGCAACACATGCAAAAGTCTAGCTCCAAGCAACACAAATCATGACGCATGAACTCTCTAATTGCAACACATGCAATTTTCTAGTTCCATGCAACACCAAATCAAACTCCAAACTTAACACCAAAACCAATTCAACCGTACGAGCTCTCTACTTGCAACACATGCAAGCCTCTAGCTCCATACGAACACACAAACAATAAATCATGCTTGAGCTCTCTCCTTTTGCAACACATGCAAAACTTAGCTCCAAGCAACAACACGGTTTTTAGAAAGATTTGTTTTGCGAACCAAAACGTGAAGCGTCAACTAATGCAACACATGTAAAAGTGAACTTCACGCAAAAACCAACGCACTAGCTTATCCTATTTGCAACACATGCAAATCAAAGCATAATGCGAAAACCAAATGCATATACTCTTTCATCTTTGCAACACATGCAAATCAGAGCATAATGCAAAACAACCAAGCACAAGCTTAACCTATTCGCAACACATGCCAAATGGTTAACCCTTATGCAAAAATCAAATCAAATAAGATTTGAGCTTTGAGTGAACGCGGATTGAGATCACCAACACATGATAAAGCTCAAGCTAGGGAACGACCCCTCTTAATAGTACGGCGATAAAACCTTAGACTCAAAGACTAGAAAGTCCTTAGCCTATCTAGTTATACCTTCGCCGCCGCGCAAGCAATCCCCTTTGGGGTCTTTATGATTGTCACTTTGATACTCCCCCGGGATATCCACTCGACTCCTCTTCTTTATCATCTCATTCATCTTTGGACCTAACTCAATCACAACTCATAAAATAGTTAGTCCAAGATGCATGGTTGTCTCAATTATCTCTTGCACTCCATTAACACATAATGGATGCCTTTAGATCAATTGAGCACAACCTAAATCAATTGAAATGATTTAAGTGTGTCTTAAGTACAATAATGCAACACATGCTTCATTATACTTAAGAACTATTCATTTATCCTCAATTAATCACGGAGCACCATCAACACATGATGAAGTGTTCTTTAATGATTAATGAGACAAATGAACTCAATTTAAATTATCATTTAAATTGATATGAGTATATATCAACTTCACAAGTTTTCATATACTCACGTTGATGAAAAGTAATGATCCATTATATGTAGATTGTATGAAAATGATCATTACTCTAAATTATCAACTATAGAATAAACTCCACATGTATATGTGCATAAATATGAATGACTTGGATATAATATGCACATACTTACTTTGATCATATTGGAGTATATCCCATATTACCATGAGTATACTTATAACTAGGCAATTCAAATATATACTCAATGATTTAGTTTCTTTGTCTTGATCCTTATGTGTATCAATAAAGAATCGATCAATACAAAGAAACTATCAAGTTAAACCACGAACTCCCCCTAAGTGTGTGCATCCATGTAATATATGGATTAGGAAACATGATGCACATTTTGTGGTTAATATTATGGGGACATTCATATTTTAACTTGACTCCAAAGTATGCAACTAATATTAAGATAAATATGCAAACATATCTTGGGTTTTCCATTTTTCCATGCGATGAGACTAAACAAAGATATTCTAATCAAACAAAGTTAGTCTCGATATAAGATTGACATTAATAACAATATCGCATTAGGGGATAAGCTTATTATTGGATTTGTCATTAATACAAGATTAGATTTGTCATCAACACCAAAACCATAACTAATGAAGGTTGAACTTACAACCGTGCCTAGAAATTCAACCAATTACAAATTAAGTAGATAAAACTGATGGGATCTGAAGGCAACTTATTTGAAAACAAGCTACATTGCACAATTTCCATATAACCCAAAAGCT
This sequence comes from Guadua angustifolia, assembly GCA_036346375.1. Taxonomy (NCBI): domain Eukaryota; kingdom Viridiplantae; phylum Streptophyta; class Magnoliopsida; order Poales; family Poaceae; genus Guadua; species Guadua angustifolia. The sequence continues at coordinate 39,809,294 of CM070506.1, read as the reverse complement.
GAAACACAAACTATGAACAGTTTCTTGAGTTTGTAATGAAAGTTTTTATCCAAACATCAAATAATTTATCAATGTCTCTAGGAATGTAGGTAAAACCAAAAACACATTTTACCACATTCATAGTCAGTGAGTCAAATTTGGTCCATGATAAGTCATGATGGTATCATTTTTTATCCACAACATGGACTAAAAGTTCATGTGTGCAAAATGGGGCATAGTATTAAACTGAGAACAAAACAATAGGGAGTGCACTCCCTAATATGCTCTATGACATCATGAGTGGCATTTCAAGCTATTCATATTCAGTGAGCCAAATTTTGGTCGACGGCGGTGTTGACGCCATTTATGCACATTCAAATGTAATTGCAAACGCACGGGCCAATTGCATATTTTTCACCGAATTATTCCATCGTATCGAATCCAAAGGGAACCTAACTAATCTAAACTGGATTTTCTAACGACACATAGCATAATGATCCTATCTCTGCCAAGAGGATTAAAGTTGATGATAACTGTTCTATAGGTCCTAGTTGATTAACTACAAAGGAGCACTAATTGTTGTTATATATCTCTCACCAAAGAATGTAATGTGTTTCGTTAGGCATGCATGCCCTGATCATGAACAGCTAGTACATCATCGCACCCAACATCCTTATCTAATATATAAATGAGCAGTAAGAGAGACGCCAAATATAAGCTAGCTGCTGGTGGTTCACAAATGTCGATGCACTAGTATTGTCGCCACTAGCCATGGTTTCAACCCCTGATTGTATTAATCTTTCTAACTCATGCGCTAACTACAAACATGCACATAAACTAGTATGCAAATTGAAAGTAACTAAAGTAGAAGCAATAGAAGTAACGACTTGATGGATTACATTGTTATCTCTTACAAAAGTTGAAGCGAAAGGCTTCGGTGCTAAGAAATAATCTAAACTAATCTATCAACTAGAACAAAAAAATTGCGAAAGTCAAAATTTGTCAAATTGGCTTTGGAACATTGACATCGGGATGCTCTAAACTAAGGGAGATGGGTGCCCTTTTATAGGGGGGTCGGCGCCCCTTGCGCTGAGTGGCGCCTAGCGTGTGCGACTAGCGTTGGACTCCACAACAATTTGTCACTCCAAAAGGCTCTGTGTTTGTACCATGTGTGTCATGGTTGAATCTTGGTGGTTTTTATCAAAAGTTCGAGTTGGTTTCAAAAAATTAGATAGAATATGTTGGAATTTTCTAGACAAATACCGACTTCTAGTCTTCTAGAGAGTTCTTCGAGCAAGAGTCAGAGCCGAGAGGAGGGAGTGTGTGGGGCCACGTACCGTGGGTGCCGGCATGCGCTAGCGTTGCTCCAGGGTCGTGCTGGCTCTGCCCAAGGTCCAAATGCCAAGGGTCTTTAGTCCACCGTGACCCTAATGGTTTTTGTGTATTTTCGTGCAATTTTCATTGATTTCTACAAAGATTATTCCAAATACAATCTTCAATTCTAAGTTATGATTAGCAATGATAATCCACAAATTTGGCATTTTCTTACCAATTTGCTAGAAAATTAAGATATGGAAACACCCATAAAATGAGTGCCAATAGGTGGGTCACGACGAATATCAGATGCTTGTTCAAATGAATCGGGCATGGTAAATTGGGTACAAAACTTTGGTAAGTCCACTTCTTGCATGTCCAATGAAATCATGTGAGGCATTTGGAATCTATCCTGGTCTATTGACCTAATTTTGATCCACGATATGTCATGACGAGTACCAGATGCTCAAGCGTGTCAAACCTGGGTATGGAAAGTGATCCGAGACCAGACTTTGATGAGTACACTTTCTATGTGAACTATGATATTATGGGACGCAATTTTGGAACCATTCCTTATCGGTGAGCTAAATTTTGGTCCACAATGAGTCACGATGAGTACGAAAGGTCACGTGAGAGAAACCAAGTCACAGAAGTAGGGGTGAAAACAGGTCAGATACGGATGGATATTGCTATTCTTGTATCCTAACCCATATTTTTCCCCAGAATCAGATCCGGATATCGGCTAGCCGGATACGGATCTGGGTTATTCGGGATACGGATACGGGATGGATATGTGATAAATTCGAGTCAGAAACGGATAAAGATATACGGATAATGCACGCATATATAGAGTAATATATATTGAATTAAAAATACGAGTATATGACTATAGTAACAAGTTATATATTAATCAAACTCAATAGACATTGTAGAAAAAATATGCTACTTGAGGATCAATAGAACCAACTAATTATTAATATAAATGGGCTGCCATGGAAAAAAATATGATGAAAATGGGCTGGGCCTTGCTAATATCCGAATAGAAAAAATCTGAATATTCGAATAGAAAAATTCAGATATCCGAATAGAAAAATCTGAATATTCAGACCCTGTCCCATATTTACTGATGGGTATTGGATGCTCCCCCTCCACTTTTGGCCGTCTCTCCGCCCTCTTAGCTCGCCCCCTTGCCTCCTCCTTGCCCTCTCCACCTCTCCTTCTCCCTCCGCCTCCCCATCACCCCCTCCCTGTTGGCTCTCACTCCTCCGCCTCCCCCTCTCCTGATGGTGTCGGTAGCACGATGGTAGGCGTGGCATGAGCGCGCACTATGTTTGTGGAGCATGCTATGGAGGCGTGTGGCTACAGATGTGGAGTGGGCACGCAGCGACCAAGGCATGGCGCGGGATCGCGACAAGCCACGATGAGCTTGGCTTGGGCTCCAGGCGAGGGCACGGATTGCTAGGTATGCTCACTCCCCTCTCCCTCTCTTATCGTGTGACCTATCATTTGTTGCTTGAGTCATTCCGTGTGGTGGGTTGACATGCTATGAGCCGATCGTGGCGTGCTAGCTCGCCACTGTGGCGGGCCGTGTCGAGCATGACCCAGCTCGTCATGCCTTACCATGTCAGCCATTATGCCCGACTTCTAAACTGGCACAGTCCGACCCATCCACATGTGTGTGAAAGCATCTAGGCCCCCATATGATTAGGGTTTTGATAATTAATGACAATCACGCGAAAAAGACTAACGATGTTTTGTGCAAGTAAGTTGGAATCAGGATAAAGGTATCCCTCAATGGACGTTGGAGTGTCACAAGTATGAAATGGAAGGAGTACGCGCAAAAGAAGCTAAAGAAATGAAGGTATAAAATTTAGAAGTATTTTCTAGTATATTCACTGATCTTGGAGTTGGGAAAAAGATCGGATTTTTTAGAATAGTAGCCGTACTATTAAGAGGGACTTGATATGGGTCCTTGAATTTTGAAAGTGCATAAGATATGGCTCAATTCATCATTCATATAATCGTGCATTCAAGAGTTAAAGCGAAATTCGAAATCTTCGAGGTAAGCACTACGCAAGATGCATCAGCGGTAGTACCGCATGTCTTGACTACCGAGGTTTTGTTAGCGGTAGCTATTTTCGAGCGCGGGTTTTGAAATTCTTCACGCAAGACTACGCTTGGGTTAGGCGGTAGTATCATAAATGCGGTACTATCAAGACCTATACTCATGATAGCATTATTCCAGAGCGTGTCCTTTTTTTGTCGATAAGTGCGGTACTACCGCTTCTATGAGCTGTAATACCGCCATATATAAAAACGCAGAACGGCTACGTGTCGGTGCGATTATTGCGCCGAATAGCAGTTATATCATGCAGTGTGATACTACCAAGCCCTAGAGGGTGTAGTACCTGGCGTATGCTAAAATCGGCGATGAAAGGAAATAACGGCTAGTTTGAGTTGGTGGGGTTATAAATACCCCCACATGCTAGGACAGAGTTGGACACTCCATTGAATACATTCTAAGCCCTAGCAACTCTCTCCATCCTTTAGAGCATTGAATTCTTGATTTTAGAGTGTTGGAGAGCTAAAATTGAGTGCATTGCATTAGTGAGCCATATTGATTGCACTCTTGAGATTCAAGCCAGCGTCAAGTTTGTTACTCTTGAGGTTGCCGCCTCCTAGGCGGCTTGAGGCGTAAGGCTCGGTGATCTTCACAAAGGAGGTTGTGTGAAGACGAGGCGGTTGTGAAGGCACGGCTCGCCTACCGGAGCGGGAAGAGCTATCACTAGTGATCGGGAAGGCTCAGCGAGTGGAGCCGGCTTGAAGGAATTCAAGCTACCTCAACGTGGAGTAGGGGAGACAAGCAAGTCTCGAGACCACGGAAAAATTCTCTTGCGCATCAAATTGTGGTTTGCTTGTTTTATTCTCGTGATATTCTAGCTCATTGATTCTTGTGTGTTACTTGATTAGCAAACCAAAATACTTGTGTAGTGCCATTATCTTGTGATCACTAAAATTGTTAAGAATTAAATTGGGAAAACCATCAATTGTTCTTAGTAATCATTAAACTTGAATTTAGTGTTAGAAATTTTATAAAAGCCTATTCACCCCCCCTCTAGGCTCATCCTCGATCTTACAAGTGGTATCAGAGCTTGGTCTCTCTATTTTGGCTTTACCGCCTAGAGAGCAAGGATGGCCAACGAGGGTATGTCAATTGAAAGGCTCCTTTCTTTGATGGTACAAATTATTCAGTATTGGAAAATTCAGTATGACCGTCTACCTTAGGGCTATGAGTCCCAACATATGGAGAATTGTAAATGAAGGTTATGTTGTGACCACAGGTGCGCTCTTAATGAAGAACAAAATGAAAGATTTATTCATCTAAATGCTCAAGCTATGAATGCCATTTTGGTGCCTTAAATGTGGATGAATTTAATCGTGTAAGTAATTTAGAAACCGCACATGCAATTTGGAATACGTTATCGGAAATTCATGAAGGACATCCACCGATTAAGGAAGCTAAATTGCATATGCTTAGAGTAAAGTATGAAAGTTTTATTATGTTACCTCATGAAAGTATAAATAAAATGTATTCTAGATTAAACAATATTGTTAATGAGCTCAAGGGTCTTGATACGACCTTGAGTGATGTTGACATTGTCGAAAATGCTTAGGGCTCTTCCGAGAAATATGAAACTTTGGTTACCTTATTTCTCAATTCACCGAATTGCCAAGGATGACGCTAACCGACTTCTCGGCAATCTCATCACCAACGAGCTCTACAAGAAAGACAAGGAAGAGTTGTTGGAACAAAGTTCTTCCAAGAAGAAAAACATCGCATTCAAAGCTAAGGCGAGTCAAGTGATGAAGACTCAAGATGAGGACACCGAGGAGGAGATGGCGCTTCTAGTAAGAAGAATGAAGAAATTCATGAGAAGGCGATCAAGCTTTAGCGGTCCGCAAAGGTATAAGAAAGGACAAAATTCTAACACTAACCGATATGCTAATATTCGATGTTATGAGTGTGATGAAAAGGGACACATAGCCTCACATTGTCCTAAGAAGAAGGATGACAAGGACAAATCACCCAAGAAGAAGAAATTCTTTCAAGGCAAGAAGAAGCTATTCAAGAAATTTCAAAAGGACGGCAAGGGTGAAGCTCACATTGGGGAGTGGGATTCCGAAGAAGAATATTCGGACTCCGACTCATCCGAAGAAGAAACTCCTTCAAAGAAGAAAGGTTTTGTCGATTGTCGCCATCAAGGAGGCTTGCCGCTTTTGTCACTCCTTTATGCCTCATGGCTAGAGGAGAAACTAAGGTAAACTCTAATGAAAATGATGAACCATCATATGATGAGCTAATGGACATGCTAGAAGACTTAAATGAATATCTTGGCAAAGAAAAATCAAAATTTAAGGTTCTAAAGAAAGAATTCCTAACTCTCAAAAATTCATATGATGAGCTAAAGGAGGATCATGAAATTCTACTTGTCAAGAATAATTCAAAATTAACAAATGATATTGGTATCGAATGTGATATTATAAATGACTTGCCTAGACTAGCAAATATCTCATCTCATGTAGAAAAATCAAGCATATCTACTTCATGTTGTGATTTAGTTGATTTATCATGTTCTAGTGCTAGTTTATGTCATGAAAATTTAATTGTTGAGAATGATGAACTTAAGAAGCAAGTGAACAAATTAAGTCAAAGTCTAGATAGATGCTTTAAGGGTAAGGACACCTTAAATAAGATTTTAGGTAGTCAAAGATGTTCCTATAATAAAGAAGGCTTAGGATATATTCCTAAAAGGAATAAGAAAATAAGTAACAAAGCTCCGCACTTTGTGAAATCGAATGGTAAATTTTGTTTTAAATGTCATGAAATAGGACATCTAGCAAATGATTGCACTTTGAGCAAAGCATCTAAGGATAATATTCATGATTCATGTTATGTGCTTAAAAGAGATAGAAATGGTAAAGTCTTTGCTAAATTTGTTGGGACCCCAATAATTGGCCAAAGAAAGAAAGCCGTTTGGGTTCCCAAAACCTTGGTTACTAACCTCCAAGGACCCAAACAAATTTGGGTACCTAAAAAGGCTTGATTTTCTTTTGTAGGTGAACTACAAAACCGGCGGAAGGCATTGGGTGTTGGATAGTGGGTGCACCCAACACATGACCGGTGACCGGAAAATGTTCACCACATTCGATTCGGGAAATGGACAAAATGACAAGATCACATTCGGTGATAATAGCAAAGGAAAGGTATTGGGGTTAGGTAAAATTGCCATATCAAACGACCTTTCCATTTCTAATGTATCATTAGTTGAAACATTAAATTTCAATTTGCTATCCGTTGCTCAAATATGTGATCTTAATCTCGTTTGTACCTTCTCTAAAAATGATGTAGTTATTACTAAAGAAAATGATAATTTGCTTGTGTTTAAAGGTTTTAGATTTGGAAATTTGTATTTAGTTGATTTCACTTCAAATGATTCATGTCTTCAAACTTGCTTAATGGCGAAAACATCTTTAGGATGGTTATGGCATAGAAGACTAGCTCATGTTGGAATGATTCAACTTAAAAAGTTATTTAAAAATGATTTAGTTGTGGGTTTGAAAGATGTGAAGTTTGAGAAAAATCGACTTTGTAGTGCTTGTCAAGCGGTAAACAAGTCGCTAGTTCTCATCCTTCAAAAGCATAATGTCTACGTCTAGACCACTAGAACTCTTGCATATGGATTTGTTTGGTCCAACAACTTATAAAAGCATTGGGGGTAATTCTTATTGTTTAGTCATCGTTGTGATTACTCTAGATATACGTGGGTATTCTTTCTAGATGACAAACCAAACCTCCAATATATTCAAAAGGTTTGCAAAAAGAGCTCAAAATGAATTTGACTTTATAATTAAGAAAATCCGTAGTGATAATGGCTCCGAATTTAAAAACACAAGAATTGAAGATTATTGTGATGAAATTGGAATAAAGCACGAACTTTCCGCAACCTACACTCCGGAGCAAAATGGAGTTGTGGAACGGAAAAATCGTACATTAATTGAAATGGCAAGAACGATGTTAGATGAATATGGTACGTCCGATAGTTTTTGGGCGGAAGCCATTAATACCGCTTGCCATGCTACAAATAGACTCTATTTGCATCGACTTTTGAAAAAGACCTCTTATGAGCTTCTTATTGGAAGAAGACCGAACATTTCTTATTTTCGAGTATTCGGTTGCAAATGCTATATCTTGAAAAAGGGTGTTCGGCTTTCCAAATTTCAAAGTCGTTGTGATGAAGGGTTTTTGTTAGGATATTCTTCTAATAGCAAAGCTTATCGAGTTTTTAATAAAAACAAAGGATTTGTAGAGGAAACATGTGATGTTGAATTTGATGAAACTAATGGCTCTCAAGAAGAGCAAGAAAACTTGGATGATGTAGGTGAAGAAGGCTTAAGGGAAGCTATGAAGAATATGACAATTGGAGATGTGAAGCCGGAAGTGGATAGACAAGATCAACCTTCATCTACTCAAGTCGAACCTTCAACTTCCACGACACCGAGTCAAATTCAAGCAATAGATGAGGATGACAAAAATGACGAGCAACAAATTCAACCACTACCTCAAATGATTCACCACGGCCTCTCCAAAGATCATCCAATAGATCAAATATTGGGTGACGTAAGTAAGGGCGTTCAAACTCGATCCGTGTCGCTTCTTTTTGTGAGCATTATTCATTCAGATCTTCATTTGAACCTACTCACATAGATGAAGCATTAAGTGATCCGGATTGGGTAAATGTCATGCATGATGAATTGAACAATTTTGCTCGTAATGATGTTTGGACATTAGTTGAAAGACCCAAGGAACATAATGTAATTGGCACAAAATGGGTTTTTCAGTAATAAACAAGATGAAAATGGTATTGTAGTAAGAAATAAAGCTAGATTAGTGGCGCAAGGTTTCACTCAAATTGAAGGATTAGATTTCGTGAAACTTTACGCACCAGTAGCTAGATTAGAAGCCATTAGAATTTTGCTTGCATTTGCTTCAAGCTTTGACATCAAGTTATATCAAATGGATGTAAAGAGTGCGTTCTTAAATGGACAAATATCCGAATTGGTATTTGTCGAACAACCCCCCGGTTTTGAAAATTCCAAATATCCTAATCATGTCTACAAACTCTCTAAAGCGCTATATGGACTCAAACAAGCTCCTAGAGCGTGGTATGAGCGACTTAGAGATTTTCTACTCTCAAAGGGTTTCAAAATTGGGAAGGTTGATACAACGCTCTTTACAAAAATAATTGATGATGAATTCTTTGTATGTCAAATTTATGTTGACGATATCATTTTCGGTTCTACTAATAACGAAGATTTTTGCAAAGAATTTGGTGATATGATGTCTAGGGAGTTTGAAATGTCGATGATCGGAGAATTGAGCTTCTTTCTTGGACTTCAAATCAAGCAACTCAAAAATGGGACGTTCGTAAGCCAAATCAAGTACACGAAGGATCTTCTTAAAAGATTTGGCATGGAGGACGCCAAGCCGATCAAGACTCCAATGGCATCAAACGGGCATCTCGACTTAAATGAGGGAGGTAAACCGGTAGATTTAAAGCTTTATAGATCAATGATTGGTAGCTTGCTCTATCTTACCGCATCTAGGCCCGATATTATGTTTAGTGTGTGCATGTGTGCTCGCTTCCAAGCTTCTCCCAAAGAATGTCATTTAGTTGCCGTAAAAAGAATTCTAAGATATTTAAAGCATTCCTCAAACATAGGGTTATGGTATCCTAAAGGCGCAAAATTTGATTTAATTGGATATTCGGATTCGGATTATGCGGGTTGTAAAGTGGATAGAAAGAGCACCTCCGGGAGTTGTCAATTGCTAGGTAGATCCCTAGTTTCATGGTTCTCCAAGAAACAAAATTCCGTAGCTTTGTCCACCGCCGAAGCCGAATACATATCCGCCGATAGTTGTTGCGCTCAATTGTTATGGATGAGGCAAACTTTAATGGATTATGGAATTAATTTTAAGAAGGTGCCTCTCTTATGTGATAATGAAAGCGCGGTTAAAATAGCCAATAACCCCGTCCAACACTCAAGAACAAAACACATTGATATCCGTCATCATTTCTTGAGAGATCATGTATGTAAAGGGGATATTGAGATTAGTCACATCAGAACGGAAAATCAATTAGCGGATATACTCACTAAACCCCTAGATGAGACTAGATTTTGTAAATTGAGGAATGAATTAAATGTCATTGATATCTCTAATGTGGCTTAAGTGAGATTCCTTGGTTGCTTAAATTGGTTTTTATTTGGCACATTTTTTTTGATGAGTCTCACATAAAGGGGGAGTAATGTACAATTTATGTATATATCACATCTCCTAAAATGTGGAAAATTGAAGTTTGTGCTATAAATATCTTAAAAACTTAAAACTAGACTTTATAAGTCAAAGTTACTTGAAAATAATCTATTTTGGATTTACAAAATACAAAGGATTCACAAATCTTCATTTAAAACTTATTATTGCATAAATCTTATCTTTTGGAACTTATATCATAATTATAACCTTCTTTATGTTTATTATGAAACAAATCTTTTGCTTTTCAAAAGCTTAATAAAATTCAAAAACTTGATCTATATTGATCTAATAAAGGCACATCTTGAGTTTTGCCCAAAGAGCTAGAATTGCCATATTTCTAGTTGCTTATGAGGTATTTCAACTCAAACAAGTCAAATCTTTGTTCCTTATTTAATTATATATATATAAAGTTGTTGTTTTGTGCTTATTCTCTTGATTGGATTTGTTCTAAAATTGACTCAATTACTAGTATTTTTTTTATTGAGCTTTTTCGCGGCCAAAATTCCTATCTTCTCTCTGTCTTCAGCCTGTCTCCGGCACTACCGGCCGCTCACGGCGGTAGTACCGCAAATGCGGTACTACCGAGGTCCTGGAGCGGTAGTACCGCTCGGATCAAAAATGTGGGGCCACTTCATTTCCGGCCGTTCTCCCTGCTTTCTCTCTCTCTTCATCAATATTCCTCACCCGAAACCTCCTCTCCTCTCCATTTTTCGTGCGGCCTCTCTCTCCTTCCCTCAAACCCTAATCTTCATCCTCTCAAAATCTTTTTGTTTGCGGGGATTTCTTCCATTGATTTCGGTCCTTGAGTCTTCCTCCTCCGAAAGGTATCAATTCCTCTCATTCTCTCTCTTGATTCATCCCTTTTTGAGCAATCTAGGGTTTAAATGGAATTTTAATGTGTAATCTTGTAATGTGACAAGAACCTTGAGGATTAGGTATAAAATTGATGTCCTTAACTGTCTCCATTACCCTAATCCTAATTTAAATCATCTTTGGCTCAACATTGCTGATTATGCCCAAAATCCATCTCTTGTCATGATCGGGCGGCACTATGCCATGGGAGCGGTAGTATCGACTTTGCGGTACTACCGGCCTCGATTCTTAGAGTAGCTTGACTGCCGTCTTATCAAAGACCGATTTTGAGCATTTTTGAAGTGTTGTCTCCATAAAATTTATATATTTCATCTCTATAGTGCAAATCCCGCCCGTCCTTTGCTCATACCCTAAACTCCTTGAAATTCTTATCTAGATCATGCCTCGCACTAAAGTCGCGGAAAGGTCCTTCAGGAGGGCAAAGTGCGAGGAAGGCGACCAAGGGTCGTGGCGTTCTGCCTCGGATTCGAGACGGCGGAGATAGCGACAACTCCTACACCGCCGCCATGAGGACAATAAGGGCTAAAGGAAGGGTCTCTTGAGCCTTCTCGGGGCTAAGAAGAGAAAAGTCCTCGCTCTGCTCCTGCGCCACGAAATTCTTGGCGGCGACGATGAGACTGAGAGTAGCAATGAGGAGAGCTCAGAGGAAGAAGAAGAGTTGCCTCAAATTGGAAGGAACGATCCGTCTCAAATCAAAGGCGATGATTATTATGCTCGCCGAAGTCAAAATCAGTATCTCCAACCTCGCTCCGCCCCAAATCCAAGATTCCATTCCTTGTTTCAGCAGCGAGTGTTTGAGCAAATATATCTGGAGAAGGAATTTGCAAACCAGCGCTGGGTCAGTTGGAAGCACATCCGTGAGCAGCCAGAGTTTGCTGGTATTCCTGAACTGTTTGGTGGAGCTGGTCTGTACAACTTCCTCGGTACAAGGATTGATTATAATGAAAAGGTCATCAAGCAATTCTATGTGACGCTTTATGTGTCTGAAAACCTCGAGCAAATCACCTGGATGACTGACACTACTCGTTACACTGCCTCCAAGGATGATTTTGAGCATGCTTTGGGAATCTTTCACAGCCAGTACCCAAAAATCCATGACGAGCCTACTCTGACTTTGGAGCAAGCATCTGAATTCTATGATCAATCTCATCGCTACAAGATTGGAAACTCAGCTGGTTTGCAACTTCAACCAAGCATGGTGAACAAGATCATTCGTGTCACTATTCATCCGAAGAGTGGCAATTTCGATGCCGTAAGAGGCCATGCTTGGAATGTTATTGCAAAGGTCATGGCGAGGGAAAAATTCGATGTGGTGGACTTCATAATAAGGGAGATGTCTCAATCGGCTAGGGATAGGGGGAAGACCATCTATTTTGCTCCGTACATCATGGCACTAATCCGGAGAGTTGCCGAGTACAATGGTTCCACCCCTACTCCTCACAAGCCATACAAACCTCGAGTCGCTCCACCTCAAGTCCTGCATCACATCGCCGAGCAAGCCGCTCAAACAAGAGCTCAAGCCGAGCAAGCAGCCCAAGCCCAAGCTCTGCTCAAGCCGCCTGCGTCTCGATGCCTATCTTGCCGACCTTGAGACCCTCCGTTCGACATGATGGCTGGATTTGCGAGACAAGAATCTTACATGCAAGGCCAGTTTGCACTTGTCATGGAGCTCCAATATCAGAATCGCGAGATGGTTGAGAGTGTCCGAGAGCGTCTGGGTTCGCTTAGCACCTCCTTTGATCACTATCGCTCCTACCATCAGTCGTATCAGCGTCGTCGTCCGGATGGCGGCAGCTTTCCTCCTTCCCATGACCCTCCTCCGTCATCCAGCTGGGATCCTTGGTCTCCTCATCTGCCACCCAGCTCTGCTCCTGGAGATGGTGAGGAGTAGACGTTTCCGTGGCGGTCCCCTTTTGGTCATTGATGACAAAGGGGGAGAAGAATGAAAAAGAATGAAGAATTGAAGCTCAAATCTATCTATCTTGTGTAATAGACTTGTTTAACTTATGTGGTTGTTTGATTTGATCTTGTTGTCGTTGTCGTTATTTATGTCGTCTTTTTGCGTCTTGTTAATTATCTATTGTGAACTCGACCTTCAACTAATCTTTTGCGCTCTTTTATCTAAAAGCATCCTTATTATGAGTTTTGTAGTCATGCCATGAAATTTCAAATGAATAAATATCATCTCTATTGTCATATAACTCATATACAAATGTGCAAAATTTTATTGTCTATCTATGGCACATTTGTAGGGGGAGCTATGTTCTCATTTAGCAATATTTCTTCAAATATCTTTTGGCAAAATATTGCTAAATAAGAACCCCGTGGTGTGAGTAATTGATTTCTATTGGTCACTCACACTAAACAATCTTTTACTTCAATTGATTATGAGGATTGTCATCAATTACCAAAAGGGGAGATTGAAAGCATCTAGGCCCCATATGATTAGGGTTTTGATAATTAATGACAATCACGCAAAAAAACTAACGATGTTTTGTGCAAGTAAGTTGGAATCGGGATAAAGGTATCCCTCAATGGACGTTGGAGTGTCACAAGTATGAAATGGAAGGAGCACGCATAAAAGAAGCTAAAGAAATGAAGGTATAAAATTTAGAAGTATTTTCTAGTATTTTCACCGATCTTGGAGTTGGGAAAAAGATCGGATTTTTAGAATAGTAGCCGTACTATTAAGAGGACTTGATATGGGTCCTTGAATTTTGAAAGTGCATAAGATATGGCTCAATTCATCATTCATATAATCGTGCATTCAAGAGTTAAAACGAAATTCGGAAATCTTCGAGGTCAAGACTATCAAGATGCATCAGCGGTAGTACCGCATGTCTTGATACTACCGAGGTTTTGTTGGCGGTAGCTATTTTCCGAGGGCGAGTTTTGAAATTCTTCTACGCAAGATCTGGCTTGGGTTGGTAGTATCAAAATCTTGGTACTATCAAGACCTATACTATGATAGCATTATTCGAGCGTGTCCTTTTTCGAAGCGGTGCGGTACTACCTTCCTATGAGCTAGTAGTACCGCCATATATAAAAAACATATGAACGGCTACGTGTCGGTGCGATTATTGCGCCGAATAGCCGTTATACATGAGAAAGTGATTACTCTAGAGCCTCTAGAGGCGGAGTACCTACCGTGGCGCAAAAATCGATGAGTGAAAGGAAATAACGGCTAGTTTGAGTTGGTGGGGTTATAAATACCCTCCACGTGCTAGAACAGAGTTGGACACTCCATTGAATACATTCTAAGCCCTAGCAACTCTCTCCATCCTTTAGAGCATTGAATTCTTGATTTTAGAGTGTTGGAGAGCTAAAATTGAGTGCATTGCATTAGTGAGCCATATTGATTGCACTCTTGAGATTCAAGCCCGCGTCAAGTTTGTTACTCTTGAGGTTGCCGCCTCCTAGGCGGCTTGAGGCGTAAGGCTCGGTGATCTTCACAAAGGAGGTTGTGTGAAGACCGGTTGTGAAGGCCTGGCTCGCCTACCCGGAGGCGGGGAAGAGCTATCACTAGTGATCGGGAAGGCTCAGCGAGTGGAGCCAGCTTGAAGGAATTCAAGCTACCTCAACGTGGAGTAGGGGAGACCGCAAGTCTCCGAGACCACGGAAAAATTCTCTATGCATCAAATTGTGGTTTGCTTGTTTTATTCTCGTGATATTCTAGCTCATTGATTCTTGTGTGTTACTTGATTAGCAAACCAAAATACTTGTGTAGTGCCATTATCTTGTGATCACTAAAATTGTTAAGAATTAAATTGGGAAAACCATCAATTGTTCTTAGTAATCATTAAACTTGAATTTAGTGTTAGAAATTTTATAAAAGCCTATTCACCCCCCCTCTAGGCTCATCCTCGATCTTACAGTGTGCCGGGGCTAGGCCATTCCCACCGTGCCACAGGCCGGTCCTAAATAGCCTGGCCCGATGCCCGACGCCAGAATCCACGCATGATGTTACTACCGATTAAGACCAGCTAACTTCTCGCCGTTTAACGCACGCATGAAGCATACAATACCGCTGTGTTTAAACGTGATGCATTGGAATTCATGTCTCGTGGATCGTGTGATTGCCTTGATTAATGTGGCATTCGAGCTTGGATAGATGGGTCTGTATCCTGTGCAATTAAATATTTGGTGAAATCATCATGCAACCTTACTAAAAAAAAGTTTCAAAAAATTCTGAAAAAATCATGGATGTACATCTTAGCTTACCCCATCTACATATAAAATTTCATGATCAAATAATTTTATATGTAGATGGGGTAAGTTAAGATGTACATCCATGATTTTTTTCAGAATTTTTTGAAACTTTTTTTAATAAAGTTGTACGGTAGTTTCACCAAATATTTAATTACACAGGATATTTACCCTGGATGGGTAAGAAGGCGACATTGCGACGCCTGTATTGACGTCTGGCCGTTTGGGTCTGGCTGTGCCCCCTGAACCACCGATCAGCTACCCTGCTTAATTGGACTCGAGCTGCATGTGCGTATGGGACTCAGAACTCAGAACCCAGAACCGTCTGAAAGTGAATTGTAGATCGGTATATTTTTCAGATTTTGAGAACACAAGCTTGTTTGTTCTCCTCATCCTCATCAAGTTAAACGTTTTTCAAAGTTGAAATGAACTATCATAAGATAATCACCGCAAAAATACACAGCCTAAGTAAGTTCAAACCTCAAAGTAGCAAGTCTAATAGGACACTAGGATGTAAGTTAATAAGTAGAAGAATATAGTAGCCGAATACGAAAAACAATGTACTAGTATTTTGCCCGTCAATTGCGGCCAATATCTGATATTATTGAGTTGCATGCACCAGCTAGTTCACCCAAAAGCTTAAGCTGATGAGGAAAGACGGACAATTCACTTATATTTCCAACACTCCCCCTCACGTGGAGGCGCCTTGGGCAGCACTCAACACGTGGAAATAGGAGCGGACGCTAAATTGCGTCTACCAGGACTCGAACTCGCGACCTCCTGGCTCTGATACCAGTATTGAGTTGCATGCACCAGTCAATTCACCCAAAAGCTTAAGCTGATGAGGAAAGGCGGACAATTCACTTATATTTCCAACAGATATTTATTCAGGTTTTGTGTAAGGGTTCAACACGGATGCAGTCAGTCTTCAAAAACAAACACGGATGCAACCAAGAACCGGTTAATTTGGGGATTTGTTGAGACCTGAGACAAATGACTTGTTTTTGCAAGCCTCTCGATCCCACAAAGCAATCCCGAGTGGATATACTGGTATAGTCTACAGAAAATTCTGTGGATTTGATTAGGACTAGTTATCCGCTTTGAAGCACAAGAGCTTTTGACATATCATTTTTTTAGTATATTGTGTGACATCTGGTTTGGTCTCGTGTAAAAAGAGACAAACGTAGGAGAAGTTTGGTTAGATTAATTTGTTTGTCACAAAGATTCCAGGAAGCAGTTTAAACGTATAAAGAACTTCGAGTATACGTTTTCCTGGTCTCATGTTATCAACAAAGTCACACCAAGTTTTATTCCCAGAAAAATCGTTAAAAAATTCAGTTGATTGAAATAAATAGAAGTAAACAAATGTAAGTGTTGTCAGCGGTAGGCGCAGCTCGGTCCTGCTTATATCTTTCACCTTCAAACGTCTAGCATGCATAACAATTCGAAGATTAAAAAAAAAAGACATGAGCTAATATGTTTGATAAATACTACTAGATTAATAGCACAATATAATATGCACCAGGAGCACCCACAACTAGAAGATGTCAAAGGCAAATGCATGAGCCAACAAGAATCGCCGTTTGGTAGGGAGATAGAAAGCAATGCGCCAAGGACCGTTTTGTTGCTGCACACAGACATTCAGCAATCAGCATTGAACCATATTTAAAAAGCTAGTAATCCCTTCGACGGCAACTTCACATGTTTGTCTCTCAGAAGAAAAGAACAAAAGCCATGGAGCGACTTTTGCATGATGAATCCAAGAAAGCGAGCCTCCGGGATGACACCAAGTTTACGCACAAGAACCTATGATTATGTCTCTGTCTTACCTGATGATTTGCATGGAAAGGTGGTGTGGACTGTCACCGTTGTTATTTCACCGGACAAATCCATACGGGCACGTCGATGTAATCGTCCTAAGCAAACTCAAGAACGAGGCCACCAACTATCGATCCGGTTATATAAAACTACAGGTGCGGTGCATCTAATACCGGTACATTCTTTTGACAGAACAACTTGCCGAGGCAAGAAAAGGCACAGGGCGCGATCTGCAGACAAAAAAAGAAGTTCATAGCTAAGCTAAGCTTAGAGCAACTCCAACCCAAACCCCTATATTTTTCCCCTAAATCACTCATTTAGGGGTGGTGTAAAAATTAGAGGCACTCTATATCAAATTTGTCTCCAACCCACACTCCCTATTACTCACCGCTATTATTTATCTAAACATTATTATTACTTTGCACCCATGAATTATTTACTAAAAATAGAAATAATGAATAAAAAAATGTTGAAGAAAATAGTAGGGGGAAGGAGAAAGCCCCTAGATATAGGGGTGAGAAGGGGTCTCCTTAGAATAGAGGATCCTTATATAGGTTGGGTTGGAACTCATATTTTCTAATTCTCCTTATAATTTAGGATAGGGGGAGATTTGAGGGGTGGGTTGGACTTGCTCTGGTGTCACACCGGGAGCAAGTTCCGTGACAGTTGCTTATTGCTTTAGTGTGCTTCCAAGTAAACAAAATAATATCCAATGGTGGCCGATCTACTAATCATGTTTAGTGCTAGTGCTGCCACTACCCACAAGACCACAAGGCTAACCGTTGATGAAGGCAAAGGGAAAAGAAAGAAGGAAGGTAAACCTTTCCTGTACAAGCCCACATAGGATAGGCCTCCATAAATCAACTCGTTGATACCTGGGCTATTAACTTGTTTGTCCCTATCTTTACAGTAGGCCCTCCATCCAGGCCCATGTAACTCCATCCCTAATAATTTGGTCCTATCCATTGCTCTTCCGTGTTGAACTGGGTGTCTGGGGCCAGTTTCGCGTCAGCCACGGATATGCTCGCCGCTTTTTCCCGTGACTACGAGCGAAAAATGAATCGGATATAGGTGGGTATTATTTTTTTAATTTTAATCTATTTTTTTGGATATGGGTTAATCGGATATGTATACGGATTTAAGTTATTCGGAATATGGATATGTGATGAATTCGGATCGAAAACGGATAAAATATACGGATAACGCACGTATACATAGAGTAATATATATTGCTTAAAACCATACGAGTAGATGCCTATAGTAACAAATTATATATCAATCAAACTCAAAAATACCGTAGAAAGAATATGCTATTTTGGGATCAATAAAATCAACTAATTGTTAATATAAATGAGCTGACAAGGAAAAAATATGATGAAAATGGATTGGACCTTACTTATATCAGAATAGGAAAAATTCGAATATTCGATCCGAATATCCGATCCTATACCAAATAGGAAAAATCTGAATATCCGGATTCCGTCCCGTATTTACTGGATATTGGATGCTTCAGATCCGATCTCAAATCCAGATTCAAATATTAAGATCCAATCTCAAATCTGACCGGATAATAAAAATCTAATCCCGAATCAGATGGAATTATTTGATCTATTTTCATCCCTACGTGTACAGCAAGTGCTACCTCAGGTCTGCGGCAGCAAAGCAGCAGCGAGCGTTTGCGTTACGGTCGCGGTTTTGCTGATGCGGATCACGGGCGATACGGACGTGAGCACGGGGCCTTCCCGGCTCCCGCACACAAGGCTTGGCGGCTCAGGCTGGTGCCAACACCGCGGGGATTGGGCTGCCGTTCGCTGGATGAACCCGCATCTTCACGTGGGCTTCCAGGCCCGCTCACGCGGTTCGGTTGCGCGGTTGTGGCGGAGAAAAGCTGTGGCGCGTTTCCCGCGGGGCTGCGGGAAACGGCCGACTTCCAGACCAACTGATAGGGAGGCGAGGCGCCAGCTTGGAGCCCAAGGCGCAACGCCGGCGCTGTGGATCCGCCCCTAACACCGGTTAATGGTGTGCTCGCGAGTGGCACCGTCTCCTTCATGCTTCTTGCCTAGGCGTAGCTATCACTTATTTCTTCTCTTTTACAAGAGGATCTGAGGATGTCAACCAGTGAATACTACCTTTGTTTCTGATTCTATTATTTTGAGGTGACTTTTCACCCTCTTTTCTTTATATACCCTTCCCCTTTGACTATTTCTAAGATCATTTAATGCTATGGACTGAGTAATATACATTATCCAATATAACAGTTTGATCTTTTGTATACTTACCCTAGTTGAAGTGTAAAATCTTAAAACATCATCTATTCAGGAACAGAGGACGTATATGTTTCGCATTTGTGAAATATTTTGGTGATGCGCTAGCATGCCCTGTAGCCCTGCAGCACGACGTAAGATCGGATGCCATTATAGAGGAGAGAGGTAGTAGCTTGCAAAGTATCAAAGTGGCTTTGCGAGGAGGTAACTATTTGGGGAAAAGGGAAGAGTGGTCCTGGTGAGAGAGGAAGGGAGGGGGAGACAAAGGCATCTCCACTGCATCCTCAGGTTGCTGTTGACGACAAGCGCGAGCGGCAGCGGTAGACAAGGCGAGCGTGGATGGACCGGTTATTCGACGAACAACGACGAGGGTGAGTGCGGATGGGGGCAATGGAAGACAGCAAGCAAGGACAAAGTGGATCCTTAGGGAGAAAGTGAGCGGTGAGTGTTGGAACAACACATCGAGAACCCATCACCAACTGACCTCGACAATGACAAGGCTCGACGAGCATGGAGGCGTTGGGATCGAGCAAAGCATGGTGGTGTCAGGGTGATGCTCTGCCCATGCGGAGGTGACGACTAGATCCGAAGGAGGATGGAGACGCTGGTGGCAAGTGAGGAACGGAGACAAGCGAGAGGGGACCGGCAAAGCTTGTTGGAAATCATGCTCATTGGATGCACGGCGGCGGCATCAACGAAGATGGGCACAGAGGTGGCGAATGGGATGAGAGAGGAGAGGGCAGGCTGGGAGTGGAGACTAGAGAGTGGTGGGATAGTGGGTGGGGCAGGGGTTTAATATACTCTAAACCTGTTCATGGGCAGCTTGGACCAGTGGCTTCACTGCTGCAGATGGGACTATCACAAGCGGTTCGAAACCGTTTTCAGAAGCGATTTTAGAACCGCTTGTAAGCAAGCGCGAGTGATACTTCCGTTAGTATCACAAGTGGTTTTATAACCGCTTGTAGAAGTCACTTCAAAAGGCAAATAATATTGTGAGAACTGGGATTCGAACCCACGACCTTCTCACTCCTCCTCGTGACCCACGTCTCACCCATCTAGCCAACCCACCCACGCGTGCTCTCTGATAGAGTAGGGCATGCATACCTTTTATTATTTCAAAAACTGGGCTTCTACAAGCCGGCTCTAGAAGGGGTTCGTGTCCCCAACCGCTTGTAGATCTCTAGAAGGGGTTCGTGTCCCCAACCGCTTCTAGAGCTAGGGTTTTAGAAAGGGTTCGTGTATAGAACCGCTTCTAGAGACCCCCTTCGATCCGTTGCCCACGAACCGCTTGTGGCGCAGAGAGCACAAACGGTGCGCAACTAACCGCTTGTAATAGACCGCTTGTGAAGGTCGATTCTGTAGTAGTGCTTGATCCAATGTCAGGCAGGGCTTGGACTTGGACTCGGATTTTAGGCACACCAGTCCGGCTTAGGCCTGCCCGTTTAGGACCGGGTTTTTCCAAGCCTGGCTTGAAGCTCGACCTAGTCCAGGACTTGAATAGGTCTAGTATACCCTGACATGTGGGCCAAGGGATGGATGTGCAATTTACTTTTTGGTTCTGGGGTTTTTTCTGTAAAAGTTCGAACAAAAGTACAAATCAAAATTGGGGGGTTGGAAAAGGTAGAATGCTGTAATGCAAATATCACTGTGGGTCCATATAAACCCCCACCTACCTACGGTGGCTTGCATTGTGTGCTAGTAGCTTAAGAACACACATGTCAATACGGAATTCTCCTTTTTGTGCGACCACCGTTTGAGAGACTGTCATGCATTATGCATACTGTAATAGTGCATCTGCATCCTAACCACGACCGTTCCACCTCACGTTGTTTTATCGTGACATAAAAAAGCGCGGCCGAGCTGACCTGACTACGTCCCTTCACCATCTCTTTCCTACACGATGGTGGCGACCAGACGGGACCGGCTGTGCTTTGGAGCGTACCGTGTGATCGAATCATACCGAATCCCATGGATTTTTAAGAAATGCTTAAATCATTTCCTCCAATTTCTCAACTTCCTTTGCCTACTTTCTGTCGCTTTTTGCCGCGCAAGTGACCTGCAGACTGCAGTGCGTGCTGCACTGCGGCGTGCCTTAGCCTAGCTACTCGATCCACCGGCTGATCGATGAGCCGATTTAATTTCATCATGCAAATTTCTTAACCCCTTTAGAGTAGTCCGCACCTAGATGGCTTGCCTACCATACGTAGAATCGCTCAAGGTTGGTGTGCCTAGAATTGAAATCCAAACACTTCATTATATATATTAACCGACGCTGCGAGACCTGTGCCGATCCTTGGCCACCAACCATGAAGAACGGTGGGTAGTCGTACAACTAAATTGTTGTCCCTGTACTAATGAATGCGGCCGAAAAGGTCGTGAACATTGTTTTGTCAACACCCTGAGCCTCACAAACGTTTCAAGCTTTGCCCTTTGGACGAATTTTTCTTTAAAGATTCACTGCTTTGGTTATTTTTTCATCGTTGTATTCGTACCCTGTTTTGACGTGGTTGATATTCCGACTAGGAATAGTTAACAACTTTGTGAATGCATGCATGGTATTTTTTGGCAACGCGCGCGGGGCGATAAGTCGATAACATGTGTCACATTTCTTCGTAGTTTCCGATTTGTCATTTTTTATTACGACTCAAGCGAACGGAATTGAGTTGAGTAGTCGTCGTCGTCTTCTTCTTTTACTTCGGATTTTGGAACGATTATTAGGTCTCCTAGTACTAGCAACTACTGCATAGGATATAGTTTGGGATTGAGTATGTAATCCTATCGCATCGCTTGTTTGTCAGCTGCTGGGA
Organism: Guadua angustifolia; assembly: GCA_036346375.1. Taxonomy (NCBI): domain Eukaryota; kingdom Viridiplantae; phylum Streptophyta; class Magnoliopsida; order Poales; family Poaceae; genus Guadua; species Guadua angustifolia. Next base: position 39,787,659 of record CM070506.1, on the reverse strand, counting down.
AAAGAAAGATAGCATGCAGACCAATTGTTCTCATCTTCTTGAGCCCAAGGTCTAATATTTCATTCTTAATTAGATGCGAGGACTCGACGTTTGGACAATATTCTACGCACACAAATTATCCTTGACAAAAACGCTAAAATATCGGTGTAATGCCGTGGAATGTTTCCCAATTAATGCGTAGTTTTCGTAACTATGAATTAATGATTCCACCTCATATAGAAACTGTACAAGAAACAATTAGCCTAATTAATTCACATATATAAATATCTAAGAATTAGGATCTGCCCCTCTCTTCTAGCTGCCTTGTCCTCTCAAAAAGACAGTATCTTGCATGAAAGTGTTATCATCTCTATTCATTAATTACCCTTCCACATTAGCCTTTTGCTACTATAGATCGCTTACATTAACCAATTAGAAAATAATCACTTATCTGCCCTGTATGTTATTTTTTTACAAAACTAGTCTTTTTTAATGTATGTATTTGTAAACTTAGCTAACGTTGCTAACCGCTGAATCATGCAGGAGGTTTTTCAATGACCTTAGAAATCGCTTTACGTGTTGAAGATCGGTTCGCCCGATTAATTTGTACCTCACCGACGAGGCAGTCACGCAAAGACACATCGATCGGCCGCATGCATGTTGTCCAACCATGCGTGCGTCGAAGCGGACACCATCAGGCGTCGGTCAGGTACGTACGTATTGCGCGCAATTATGCCATGTCGCCACAGCAATTGACCTTCAGTAAGTTACCGCGCACAAGAAGGTGACGGGCTGATGGCGATGTGATGATTGTGATCGATCACAATATCGGTGATCGCTTTTGTTTCCAATATTGTCGTCGAATCAGGTGACCCCCAACGATTTGATTTGACAGGCACGGTCTCGGTTTTTCCTTTTATCAGTGAGCGTCCCGCGCTCATTCGGTTTCTCCCTCACACACTCACAAATGCACGCGCACATGTATATGAATATATACATGCATGTGTGTATATATATACGTATATTAGTGTACGTTTAAATGATGTTGTTATATCTATTTATCCTTTTGAGTATACTCTAACACTAATTATAAGATACTCTAAAGTGAGTTCGATCTATGAAAAATTTCATTAAAGGCCATGCTTTATAGCATAATTTGTTTATATATTACTTTTATATATGGGAAAAGGTATGTAACAAAAAATAAAGGGCTCTGATGAATGTTTTTTAATCATGTCGTATTGGAGTATCTTATAATTATTACTGGACACCTTCAGTATACCGTTTAAATGATGTTGTTATATCTATTTATCCTTTTGAGTATACTCTAATACTAATTATAAGATACTGTAAAGTGAGTTTCATGAAAAATTTCATTAAAATCCACCATTTATAGCATAATTTGTTTATATATTACTTTTATATATGGAAAAGGGTATATAACAAAAAAAGGGGGCTCTGATGAATTTTTTTTAATCATGTTGTATTGGAGTCTTAGAATTATTATTGGAATATACTAAAAGTGATAAAGGTATAGCACGTTAGTATGCTATATATATATATATATATATATATATATATATATATATATATATATATATATATATATATATATATATATATATATGGGGCAAATATTTGGTGAAAACCACCAATTCCATGAAAACTCCGTGGAAACCACCTGTAAAAGTTTTGAAAATTTCTCAAAAAATTATCACATGTAGGGGAGGTGAACCTCTACAATCCTGCAAAATTTGAAGTTGAAACTCAATCGCATTTGAAAGATATGAAAAAGACAAAGTCAGCATGAATAGTAATTTTACTGTTTTAGCACTATTCTTTTTGCTATTTGTCTTTTTCATATCTTTCAAATGTGATTGAGTTTTATCTTTAAATTTTTTAGGATTGTAGAGGTTCACCTCCCCTATATATGATAATTTTTGAGAATTTTTTTCTACAGGTGGTTTCACGGAGTTTTATCAATATATATATATATATATATATATATATATATATATATATATATATATATATATATATATAGCAGAAGGATCACAAACTCGTAGCCCCTAATAGAAACATGTGCGGGTGGTGCTGTTTCCCTTATTGCATTACTCAGCTTCAGTTTTATGCCAGTGCTGCAGTTCTAGGGGTGGCAATAGGTCGAGTCGGGTGTGGGTTTTATAAAACTCAACCCGACAAGAAACCCAAATAAAAAAACCTGAGCCGAGCCTGGCGGGTACCCGGAACCTGATGGGTATGTGCGGTATTTCAGGTATCCGATAGGTACCCGTGGATGGTTTTATAAACCCGACTCGGACCGAACCCATCTCGGGTACCCGACCCGAAGAACCCGCGGGTGAAAATTAGAACCCGAACCTGACTCGATCGGGTGCAGAACCCACGGGTACCCGAACCCGCGGGTCTAATTGCCATCCCTAATCAACACAGTCTTTAAAATATAGCTTTGACTGCTAATTTCTACTATAATATATTTGTTTAACCCAATAAAATTATAATATTATTAAAGCACTTTTTGTAACGTCCTGAAAATTCAATAAAGTGGAAATAAATATTTTAAAATTGAAAATATTTATTTCGAGTTTCTTGGCATTATTGAATTTTATTTGGATTTCTTTGGATTTATTCTTTGCATGAAAATCCAACAAATAGAAATAAAGAATGGAAATCCTCCAAACATTATCTGAATCCAAGAAAATTGCCATAAGAACCCTGATCATTCAATTAAATCATTTTTATCAGCAATTGAGATTTTATGCATAAAATATTGAAGAGATAAAATGGGAAGACAACTCTTAAATCAAAATAATGTATTGTCAGAATTTTAATAAATTACTGAAGCAATATCTTGAGCTAAAATTTTTACATAAGAATACTTAGTTCAAATCAATTTGAAAAACAAAGTTTCAAAAAGTTGTAAACATAATTGAATTGTCTGATAATTCAAAATCAGAAATTAAAATCCTGTGCATTGTACAGTGTCAAAATTTTAGTAAATAATCTACGAATTATTTCGATCTAAACTTTTGCTGGAGATCATCTACTTCCAGAAGAGATTGCACAAAAAGTATAAAAAGTCTCTTATGAAGATTAGCTGGTGAATTAATGCAAGATTAGTGCACTTTCCGGAGTCAATCCTTAAGCCAATTTCTTGCCTCTCTTTCTCGCCATGTGGGTCCCACTGCCTTGACCTCATCTCCTCTTCTCGCTTGTCGGACCGAAGTGGAGCCGATTCTCTCGAAGCGAGTGGCGCACTACCGACGATCATCGCCACGAATCCCACTCATTCTTGCAAATCTTGACTACAAACCACACCGCAAGGACCTCCTCTTCATTCCCCTCCACTCCTTCTTCCTTCTCCTCAAGCTAGCACATGAAACTCCCTGCATTGCCGCCATTCCCGAAGCTCCGAGGCCGGGCGCGAGGGAAATCCAAGCAAGGAGACGACCATTCCCAAATCCCTCTTGCAGAGAGCATCACGAGCTTCGCCGATCCGAAGCCCTCAACATTTCTTGAGCCCCTCCATGCGAAATGTTGCTACTCCCGTGCGGCTCTTCTTCTCCATGGCCGGCCACCGTGGGCGGGACTCCTCAGCCACTCTCCGGTCGGAAGAGGTACCGAAACGAACTCCTTGATACCCCGTGATGCCATACATGCTACCAATTCGAGCCCTCACGCCCTGATTTCTCTTCTCCACCGAGTCACCGCCATGGCTGCCGCTGGAGCTCGAAGGCGCGCCGCTGTGGTATCTCTCCCGACGAATTGACTTCACCCACGGATGCGCCTCGTCGAGATCTCCCTCCTGGTGCCGTCGCCCTCGCCGGAAGATCGCCGGAGTGCCCTCGCCGCGAAGCCCTAGATGCTCCCCTGTTTCCTGTCTTCACTCTGTGAACCGAGCGGGAGGTAGGAGAAGCTCGGTTAGTTGGCGCCTTTTGTCTCAGAAGGCGTATTTTCGGTTTTCAGTGATTCTCAAATTCACTTGATAATCAATTAGCAGTATCTGTTGCAATATTACTTCAATTCCAGTAAAATAAATTTGTATATTCATCTAAAATCAAGAAGAATATAAATATGTAAAAACATTTAAATTCTTGACCTGCAGAATAATTATTTATATTAAACCATGGTTATAATGCTAATATGATTTTAATGAGAAATTGTGAATAATAGTAACTGAAATGGTGAGATAAATATTAATGCGAAGCTAGGATCATAATGTATTTAAATATCCAAAAACATTAAATTCAGAGTCACAAAGCAATTATGAAAATTTAAGATTTGAATAAGCTCAATTATGTATATTATTGCTTGCATAGAAAATATAATTCTTACAATCATAAAATAAGTTCTTGTTGTCTCGGAATCATGATAAACCCGAAATGTAAAATCCTATAATGATTGAACTCAATTTAACTTAATTGTTTCATAACCCTTAAGGAACCCTATTATGGCCATTAATAGAAATGAGGGTATAATAGTTCATAAAATCATATAAGAAATGATTATGTGCTTCGGGATTTCAATGAGCCGATCATGCCGAGATATTAAATATTTGGAACTAAGTTTATGTATTGCATTGTGACCATTATGAGACCTTAGTGTGAACATTAGTAAGAATAGTAGCATGATAGCTCATAAAATGGTAACAACATTTTGAATAAGTTCACTCGAAACAGATGAGGACCAATGTATGCAAAAATAGTTAGGATAAAGCTTAAAGCGCATTCTTTTAATAGAAGAAAATGTTAATTAAAACAATAAGTAATTAGATAACCTATTGCAATTGAAGTTTAAATAATGCCAAACCAGTTCAAACGTTCCTAGGATGATATTCGCTCATGCGAAAAATGAATCAAGAAGCATGTTTAATGTAGTTAGAAACTAAGCTTGAACCTTGGCCGATTTAAGGTTTGCAAATGTGGTCATTTAGTCTATTTCATCGATAGATAAAATAACTCATCCAAGTACTAAAATCAGTAAAATCAGTTTAGTAACACTCTACAAAGTTTATCTTGCCATATTCGTAAAAAGAATCATATTCCATTAAGGTTTGCCTATTTATCTCATCGATCAAAACCCTTAAGTGTTAACCCTTTTGATTCACCTTTTGGCGATTCGAATAACGTTAACTTTACAATATCACTTAAGCCTTTTCATCAATGATAATAATGTATCGCCTAAAGCCTAAAATTTATGGAATCACTTAGGATTTTTATACAAAGTATAAATCATCTTATTATGAAGAAATAACCATGTTTCATCATGTTCGCATATTAATCCGAATAGCCTAAAACCTTTAATCGTTAATCCGTCAATCCCTTTCTTGCCGATTTTGAATAGTATAGTCCTTAAGTATAGCATGAACCCTTTTAGCGATAAGAGTATAGGCTCGCCAAAATCCAAAAACATATGGAACTAGTTTAGTAGTGTTCTTCAAAGTGTAGACTACCCCATTATAAAAAGATAATCTCATTTGGCTAAGGATTTCATATTAATCTTAATAGCTTAATATCCTAAGTAATCACATTACCTTAGACCGTAATATGAATAATCGAATTGTAGTTTCATTAAGGAAACACTGTAGTTAAGTCATTTGTATCACCGAACCTTCTCAAATGTTATGGAAAAGTTAGCGATAGCCTAAATCAATAGACTCATCTTGTATAAAGCTAATTCTAAGCAAAGTCAAATAAAGATGAATAACAAATCATTGAAAGCTTGCAACTAATGATCAATCTAATCAATCTTTGCATCTTGAATTAGTAAAATAAAGTAAATAAATCCATAAAAGAGCAATCCTGTTTCTTGCAAAGAGTTTTATTTGTTCTTGTTATCTATTTCTTACGCTCTTATTGAAGTTAGTGTTTTTGCGTTATTTCCGTTGATCGGCGTGTAGAACCCGGCGTTGTTGTTTCCGTCGTCATCGCTATAAATCAACCGCCATCCTCGACTTCATCGTAAGCAATAATTAAGCAAGGCAAGCATCCTTTGACCATATTGATCCCAGATTTTATATTCTTTTGTGCATCAAATTGTTTTATGCATGCGTTTACTTTATGTAAATTGCTAATTTGTGGATTGGTAGTTATACTGTTGTCTTGTGATCCTCCTTTGATGATTATGGAAATGTGAACCTTGACAACCATAGATTGAGGATAGGCATTACTTAATGTCATCATGGGTATATCGTTCATTTTATTCTGCTAGCCATGCTTTAGAATCAAAATAGTGATGATCAAATCAATAATTGTTTCTGAAAA